>CM067354.1:18537496-18557496 GCA_034190875.2 Urechis unicinctus
CTCGGACGCATTGTGTCCGCGTATTCTTGCCCCATATCACCCACGTGACCATGCGATAACTAACACATAACGATCATTGGCAGTGGTGGTAGTATGCATAGCATAATATTGCAATCATCTCTTCAAGTAGAATTGTTACAGCTATGCCTAGAAGTTAGATACTGCAGGTAAATTATGATACTAAATGAACCACCCTTATACCATAACTTGCAGTCAGGCAAAGCGAGTAGCAACATGGAAAAAAGCCCCTTATTTTCTCTTGATATAACTGAATTTAAATGTCTCGAGCGATCGAAAACTAAACACTCATTCATTAAACGTTTATTTATGTTATGGTGCAAAATACGTGCTTGGCTTGTGTCTGGACTGGATTTAGATGCATCTTGCTTATAACATGACTTGGAATATTTCTCATGAGCAGCTACTAAAAACGACCCGCAAATTTGGTTCATGCTCCAATTCAGTTATTTGCATTTTCTTATGCACCAATGAAGCGCTAATGTGTCGGAAGGAAGCTATTTGGTGTTTTCAACAACAGCGAACATTCTGACGTAGATGGGGTACCTAAAGGACCAACTGGCGCATGCAGTGTGACTTTTTGTGAAAATTATGTGTCGCAAGACGTTAGGCCAAAAGAAAAACTAACAGACAATAGTGACAGCAAGGAATGCGAATTAGTTCAGTGCAGCGTAAAAGGAAATTTACGCTCATTGCAACGCTCTCACAGTGAGAGCTGGTTGGTTTTTTTTCTCAATAGCGCTATTATTCATTCTTGAGTATCAAATTGCAATTATGATAGTGTCATAGTGTGTGGTTATTACGGATTTTGCACAAACGCTGGTTATTGTCAAGACTACAAGATTAAATGTTCATCCGCGATAGTAATCACAACATTGCTCCCCTTCAAAATAAAGTGTCATTAGTCGTATTCAAAATAATAGATTCTGCCTATGGATACACAATAAGACCTTTTTAATTAGTTGAATATTTTTTCTTATCCATTTACGGCTCTCGGGCAGGGCAACTTTTCGCTCGGCAAACTTCGTAAACACTCGGCTCGTGACGTTATTTCGGCTAAATAACGCGGCTCGCCGAACGCACTGACTTCTGTGTTTGCGCGGCAGGCCGCGTCACTTGTTGTGATATCGTTATACCGTTTTAAGAAGACATTGTGAATATGCCGTGCTGGTGCGCTGTTAGTTGTAAGAATGTGAAAGGGTCGGGTTAGAGCTTTTTCACCTTTCCACAAACAGAATCCGACAAGGCAAGGCGACAAGTTTGGATAGCCAAAATGAAACGAATATCTTTGTGGGAGCCCATTTAAAGCATGGAGCTATGTCCGACTGAATGATGATGCTGTTCCTACGTTATTTGATTGTTCGGCGTAGCTATACAGTGCTCAGTTGTACAAACATCAGCTCAGTAGGCACCGTCTTCTATTGACGACTCTGGGTCTGATCATGGTGAAGACGACTAATTAAATGACCGCGACTAAAACTTCGACATTGATAAGGATACTGCCGAGGATTACGACGTGCTGAAATGCAAAGGATATGTCACAACTGTTATAAAAATAGATTCACTGAGTTGTACTATGACCAAGCAATTGATTAATTTTAAATTTCATTGATACTTTTTATCATGTGCAATTCAATAATTGCATCTATATGTGTTGCGGGGAACTGGATCAAACTAGTAACAAAAATGATCAGTCGCAATGTAAATATGTTGTTTATGAGAGTTGTATTGTGGAACTTCTGCGTCATTGTTTCGCGTGAAAAAGAGAATCCAGGGTTGTTTTGAAAAGTGTCATAGGGAGTCTTGTTGTTGTGCAACAATTATGTGTCAATGGACGCACATACACGTGGGACAGTCAATCCTACCTTGGGGCGAAGCCATCTGGGAACTTTGTATTAGCATGTTGGATATTAGTGGCAGCAGTGCTGGGAGAACTATAAATATGCTAAGACATTTGAGGATTCTAACAATATCCGTTAAAAACCATAACCTAATGCAAAGTTGCTATGTTGTGCCTGAAACAAAGAGGGTATTGGCAGCAGAGCGTGACGTATTAGTAGAGGAGAGGAAAGGGTAGGATTTGTTCTTGGGTGGAGATGCTCGTTGTTGCTCCCAAGCTCACACAGCTACACCTGAATAGACATAAAGGCCTCAAAAGTCATAGATAGGCAGCTAGTGCAGGGATGTGAATGTCTGTTTTGTATCTTGTTATCAATGTGAATATCATTAACAATTGATAATAGCGAGGACATCTTTTCTTCTTAATCATAACAAGCTAAATTATGTTTGCAGAGCAATGAGGTGAAACTTTATAATGCCATGGAGCGTGCAGGACCTAAGCGAGCCCTGAATAGCCTGAATTCGAAAGCGATCACACCAACCTCCTTAATAGCTGATAGACATATTGAAGTGAAGAAATACATGCGTGAGGAGTAGCCACACATTAACCATTGTTTTGATGTATGGCAGGTTGAAAAATGTTTGCTGTTACTCTTGTATGGGGTAATTTGTATTTCAGTACACCTGATGTACAGCCATACTACTTACTTCTATAACCTGTTATAGAAAGACTTGTTGTTCCAACAGTCACACATGTCACATCTCTAATATCACCTGTGATTGCCCAATTCTTACAGATTGAGCTTGCAGTATAAGCAATTAGTGTGCTGCCTCAAGCCATGACAATGAGGCACTGGCAAGAGACAAGTGGATGTCTGTCGTGAGACATGTTGCAAACATCCATACGGGCCATGGCAAGTAGTACCCTGATTGCAGTCACTAAAAGTTAGATGACCGATAGTGGATCCCATTAGGCGATTCAGAGTGATTTAAACTAGATCTGCACATGATAAAAACGATATATAGGTAAAACGAAATCTAACTAATGGGCAATATCATGTACCTTATTAACCATTGGTGTTACTCATCCAAGTATTGCCTTGTCAAACAAAATCCTGTGCTAAAAGTGCTCAGATATATTCATTTTCAGATCACTGCCTTTCATGTTAAATAAGTGTACAATTTAATCGAGGTGTCAATTTTATTTCTCAGGTTCCAAACCACATAAAGAGCTTTAGCTTATTGTCAGCAGTAAGATTCTCGTCAAGGATATTGATCGGTTGAGCAAACGTCAACTTCGGAAGCGTTCCATAGAGATAGTGTCCACTTCCCGGTTGCAACTATGGAATCAAGGTAAAGATACAAAGTTGTAATGGTTTATCATACAAGTGGCAACTTATACTTATAGAGCAGGTATATATATATATATATATATATATATATATATATATATATATATATATATATATATATATATATATGTTTTTACATATACATATATATATATATATATATATATATATATATATATATATATATATATATATATATATATATATATATATATATATATATGTGTGTGTCTCTTTGTGTAACATAAAGCAATTAACTCTTTTCAATAAAAATATGCATTGCGATCATATGGATTATTGGCATATCAATGCACTCCTAGCAATTCCCAGACCTGGCTGCATACAAAAGTTGACTGCAATGTGCAAAGCGTTAGAGTGGTTGGCATACATATTTGGGTCACATTTAGAAAGTTTGTTACGATAATTATTAGGTTATAAATCTTTTTAATATATATCTTACTTGCTACCTTTGAATTTGTAGTCGCAACATTGAAAACGCTAGAATCACCAAGTACTCGAATGGTAGAATATCAAAACATACGGAATAGTACAAACATGTTAGGTAATGGTGATGGTAATATTCGGGTATAACGTCACTTTCAACAACCAGGTTATATCGAGACGGTGATTGATGAGGATGATTGTGATGATTTGATAGCTCCCTTTTAACGTGAAATTAAACCCACTAACTGCAAAATACCACTACCGGCTCCACGTAAGCATATAAGGCATGATTACGGAATCTAATATGTGATGTCATTATAATCAACCAACATACATTTGCCTGTGTTTTGAATGAACAAGGATGGTAAAAACCTGCTTATTTAGAAATGGAGATGTCTTTACCGAAAGTTAATTAGTTGAGCAATTTAATATATTAATGCTTACATAATAGATGCCAACCAGCTATTCTGAAGTAACATAAGTATATGTAAACAAAGAATGGTAATTAAAGTAAGGCGCAGTGCTTTGCTTACGCTGTACACAATCAAGAACCTAAATAGAACATCATATTACTTACGGCACTTACCAAGAAAATGTCAATAGAGCAATGTTATTTTTGTGCGCATTGTTTTTCCAACACGTTTTGGCAGAATTTGAAATTATATTTACACTTTCATTTTATCCCTCACATCATCTTTTGGATCGACCAATCGTTTGTTTTCAGAAACATAAATGTCATTATCTTCCGGGTGAGATTCATCAATTACATAAGCATGAGAACCGAGATGCAACAAAAACGAACATATTGGAAACATACATTTGTTATACTCCCCACACATCTGTGTCAGTATTTCATAAATATTAAAGATATGGGAGCAGCATAACTGAATTGTCGCTGTAATTAAATATGGTGCATTTGTTTATTGCAAGTATTTCTGGCAAGACTCCCCACATAATTTATATATGTTGACATTGAAGCGGTTAAACCTACCGTCTAAACGAAGTCAGATGGATAACCAGTCATGTACGTGACATTTTGTGGGTTCTTTTTGTATATTTAGGCTCATTTGTCAAGCTTTTTGAATTAGGTCCATCTATACGGACCAATTCATTTAAATCGTGGACACTATTAGGGTCTCCAGTTAGGGGTTTCCGGATACGATGCATCATGGCATCATATGATTTCGTTACAGGAAGAGCAATACATTACGATATCATTTCTTAGAAATCCAAAATGTTATAGATAAAACACACTCCCTCTTTGACTCTTTCTGCATAAAGCTCGAAGATGGGTATTTTAGTAAACGCAATGAAGTAAGCCTCATACTGGTTTGCAGTTGACATGGGTAAGAATACATTGATAGCCAAAACGCCCATATGTTCCAGGCTCCGTTAAACTCTATGACATTTAATTAGATCATTACTTAGCGAGTTATTCGGTTATCTCTATTCTAGACATTCCATTAAACCAATGCACATAAACACCACAAGACAAGTGGTTAAGCATGTACACGTACCTAGTATTGGTAGAGCGGAAAATGTGTAACATCACTCAAAAGGGAAACAATGTCTGGTCCAATTTCCCTTGGTATTTAAGGGTAATGAAAAGCAACTGATCCTTACTTGTTTTCAATAGCAACGGCAGGAAGCATGCAAACGTAACATGTATATTTTTGCATCCTGGATTATGTCGGGTTAACATCAGATTGATTATTTTAAATTGACTATCATCGTTGGCAATGCTCCATTTTACTGATTAGATTGAAACATGCCAAATACGTACAAACACGAGTTGTAGGACCTCACATAGGTTGTAATGATCACACCGGTCTAGTCATCACCTCACAATAAGCGTTCTTATGCCCTAATTCGAACTCTCACAAGCTATTAACATTGGTCAAGGTGAATATGTGTCTACGGCGCTTACATATTATGTATCTGGCTTATCTGAATTTTTACTCAACCATTAAAGCTTTATCATCATCTAACATTTGTAACATTTGAGTGATCGGCAGCAATATGGGAGGTTTAGTTGAAAAGTTGACTTGGCAATTTTATCAGATAATATTAAACGTTATTGATCTAAAAACTAATAAAAAGCAATATTGATAAATCAAACTTTAGGAGACATTGCGTTTGAAGGGATCCCGCAATAGACACGAATATTATACGTAGGCACTCGAGTGATATTGTGCTTGTCCTTGGTTGAACACAACGAATACATCATTCAAACTTGACAATGTGTACTCTTGGCGATCTAAACGCACATAAAGGCATATTCAGGGAATTGATTGAAGCATTTATTCTGCTTGTTATCTCGAGGAAGACAGTATATTTTGCTCTGTGTTCTTATGTTCATAGTTTAAACGCAATTCGCGTGCTCATTGTTATTTGAGTTATATATGGCTATACTTGTCAACCGATGGATGCGTATGTAAGTATGTGCTTGTGGGTGCATATGTGTGTGTGTCTTCGTATGTCTATCTATTTGTGTGTTGGCCCATACCATTTGTACTTTCTTCTGCTATATGGCGAATAAAGCTTTATCGTCAGACCAATTTGTGGGTTTGTGTTGGTCGACTCATACATATCCTAACAAGCTTCGCATATTCCAATATAAATCAGTTAACGGCACAGAATATCTTGGCAGATTCCACAGGAAATATAGCAAGAGGGTAATGTGAAAATGCAAGTAATGCTACGTGTGAGCAGTTAATCAGTGAATCGTGCCCTTTGATAAGCCCTGTGATATTTTACGCGCACATCCTGAAGCAATGCGCGGCATTTAAAGTTATAGTTTGGGACAAGTGCTACTAAGGTGATTTCTTCCTATGCTGAATTCAAGTGGAGATATACATTCAGGCTTAGTTCAGTAGGGGTTATCTGCGCTTTTAAAGCAGAGTTAATATATCTCTGTTATCACTTTATATGTGTTGGGTACTATGCAGAGATGTAGTGAGCTTTGTTGAATATCTATGAGACCTCAAAGAGCTGTATGCATGTCAGCTATACATGTGTATCCACAGATTCACTGGAATGTCAGTAATGACTAGAGAATTAAATTGATGGTCTACAGCGGACTTGTTTGTAGGAATGACATCACAAAATTACTGAACTACCAGACCATTTCCCCTCCCACCTGAATGTATGTTTGCATGTATGCATGTATTTTTGCATGTATGTATGTTTTTTGGGTGTATGATTGTGTATATGTATGTATGCACATATGTATGTATGTATGAATGTATGTGTGCATGCATGTATTATGTTTGTATTTATGTATAAAGGTGTGTCTCTATGCATGTATGTACTATATCAGGATTTATGTATATATGTATACATGTGTGTATTTATGCATGCATGTATGTATGAATTAAGTTTACATTTATATATTTATGTTTGTATGTATGCATGTATGTATTATATCAGTATTTATTTATATATGTATATATATGCATGCATGTATGTATGCATGTATGTATGTATGTATGTATGTATGTATATATGTATATATGTATGCATGTGTGTATGTATGCATTTATATATGTATGTCCGTATGAATATAAGTGTATGTATGTATATGTATGTATGTATGTATGTATGTAGGTATGTATGAAGGTGTGTGTGTATATGTGTATGAATGTTTGTAGCTGCCTTGTCGTGATGACCACTAATATCTTTCGGGGGTGCACTGTATCTAGCCAATCTATCGCCGCAAATAATCGAATTAATGTATAATGTTGGAAACATACATACCGAATTAATGTATAATGTTGGAAACATACATACACACTCGCATGCACTGCTAAATGAGTTGCCTAAATATCTCATTAGCATGCACCTCTTCTGTCTAATGATACTGCCTTATTAGTTCAACTCAGTTGAAAGTAATACAAAGTAAAAAGTGGCGGTATTTGAATTAATAGATGCACACAAACTACCAGCCTTAGATATCAAATATGCTAAAATGTGTATTCGCAGTAGAAATAATCATAGTAGATATACATGATATAATATTATGGTGTTTAGTTTGGGGGAAAACACAAAGTTACAAGTTTAACGGTACGCAAATTACTGAACTTTTCAACATGTTACAACGTATAGTCGCAATAGAAATGAACAGCGTGGCTATATCCTATGATTGTAGAAGGGTTCATTTTGTGCTTATGACCTCTTCGGTGTCAAAACAAACTACATGAATAGCACGGCGATTGGTAAAATTGGTACTGCAATTACTTACAAGGATACCCGCTTGACATTGCGTCGTTTCTCTTGATCCCTTATTTGCCAAAGACTAAAGCTGCGTAATTTAAAGCGATTACCCGTATTAGTGAACCAAATGAAAACATTAACTCACAGCGTCATAGTATACAGTTCTTTTCAGAAATGTAGCTGGGATAGCCTAGATTCTTACAAAACTAATTTACGACTGATATTTCTCAACCCATATATGATTGTATGGTTGTATATCCTTACCAGCTGAATGACAAATGCGTAATTCAAACAGTTCTACAGAAGCATTTATGAATATAGTTGTAATATATCGTGAACGATTTGCAGCTATTATACTCTTCAGAAGTTTACGGCATAAATCAAACTTCAACAGCGTACGAGTGTGTATGAGGTAAATGATGTACATCATAAAAACGTTGACTAAGGTTTGTCGACCATCTTTGCTCTCACTTTCACAAACCCATTTCTTTGGCATATAGAATTATTTATATACGTGTACCTCGTCATATCATAATTGCGTGTCACTCGTGCTAATATTTGTTAATGTCACGAATGAGACATTGACAGCTCGTAAAACTTGCTTAAGGTAATATGACACGTTGTCATGAACAATGAAATGGTCGGAATACAGGACCCAATATAATGTTTTTCAGATGATTACTAATCTTGATATATCCCAAAATGGTTGGTTTTTTATGTTTTGTTCAAAAATAGTTGGGTTTTTACGTGTCCCTAATACCGAACTATTTTGGAATACCCTTTTGGTACAACATATAAGTTTAATAAAACAATGAAAATCAAAAATAACTTTACGAAACAGAGACCAACAGAAAACAAAAATTTTTTCACAATGAACATATGTTTTGTCGCCTCCAATGTCTCGAAATGGCTGTTGTTTTTTGCTCCATCTCCATGATAGTAGCATATCTAATTTATATATATATATATATATATATATATATACCAAATATATATATATATACATATATATAGAAACAGATATATATATATATATATACATATATATATATACATAAATATATATTTAATCATACATATATATACATATATACATAAACATATATATATACATATATATATATATGTATATATATATATAAATATATATATATATATATATTTCTCAACCCATATATATTATATTGTATATATTGATATATATATATATATATATATATATATATACATGTATTTTCTTAAGATTTTATCGGAGCATTCACAAATGCGTAAATGACAAAAAGAACATTGCAAAAATACCACCACACGCTATGATACGAATATTTATAAATCGTGTGTCAGGATAGGTTGTAGAGTGGTGCCTGTATGATATTAATGAATAATTTTAGATATCCTATGTACTAGTCTTGAAATAATCCAACTGGTTATAATATCGTAACGAAAAATCAGGATATTAGAATGAAAGTGGTTGATTTGCTCTGCATACTTATAGTTCTGTTCTGATATTACTGTGATATGTGATAGATATATCTAATATTGTGTTGCTGTTGCAATAAATAAAAATCGGTTTTCTTTGGTCAAATTGGTTAGAATAAGTACGCGATTGTTTCATATTGATCCTGTCAAAACATGTACTCTACAATTGGTGATTTGTGTACGTGCAAGCCGATACGCAATGTACAATTTGGTGTCACCACATCGAAAGGAGCTTTACTGACCAACATTTAAATATCTCGCTGAAATAAAACAACATATCTTTAGGTTCCTTATTGTTAATATGCGGGTGATGTTGGATGGTTATATTTTGTCAGTCTACAGGTAAGTTCGTTATGCATTTTGACACGTTAATAGCAATGCAGCGTAACGTGGGTATCGTCAGCAATTGTTTATACGGCTATTAACAACCGGCTCACTACCCTCAACGACCATATAGTCTGAACCGATGCGATGCAATTGTCAGCGAGCAAATCAATGTCTGGCGGCGGCGCGCGTACTGAAGCTAGAGTATCTAGGTATTTAACTACTGTCATATTGTGACAAGTACAATTAATTGTTACGTTGGAATATGTTTTGACCGCTCAATCAAACCATATTCCACTTTACGTGAATCGCGCATTTATCAGGAGATAAACAATTACAGCAAAAATTCTAAATATATGACATTGATCGGAAATGCTTTAGTCTATTAATAAATTAGGCTTATCTTCCATACCTTTGTTATGTTTACTTATACCGTTTTGTGAAATCTAGTCAGGCAATCGGAGGTTCTTGCCTTTGGCTAGTCCATTACAATAACAACGTACAGGGCAAATTGGCAAATTGCGTCAGACACTTTCTAATTATATCGTAGCTTGCGTCATATGCCAAGACTAATTAACTTTATTGCAGCGAAACTCAAGCTTAAAATGTGCTGCATAAATATCCAAGTAAGACCAAACAAGGAATAGCGACGTTTGTGGTCCCTGCAAAGCATTTTCATCACAATTAGGCTCAGTTAGGCGATGACGTGGCTAGTTGGTCAGATATCTTAACACAGAGAAACAAAAACACACACATACACACACAATCACACACAATCACACATATATGAGCTAAAATACTCACATACACACAAATGAATATATATTATATATATAAATTTATATATGTATATATATATATATATATATATATATATATAAATATATATACATATATATATAAATATATATATATATCCATATATATACATACATATACCAACTATTTGTACGTGAATATATACACATTTACATAGAGATATAAATAAATGCACTTGCATATGTACATATATACATACAAATAATTACATATATATAGATATATATCTACGTATTTGTACAAATATATGTATATGTAAAAATAAACAAATATGAATGTAAATAAATGTTCAAATAAATATCTATATACATAGCTATGAACTTTTACGGAGATATATACATATGCCTAAGTATATTTATGTATGATAAATATATATATATATATATATATATATATATATATATATATATATATATATATATATATATATATCTATATTTATCTATATATATATATATATATATATATATATATATTTCTATAATATATATATTTATATATATAGCATTCATATATATGAAGGCGTATATATGATCATACCTAAATATACATATGTTTATTTTTAGAGAAATCTATTTAAGTATACAACGATATACATATATATATATGCATATGTGCATATATTCATTTATAGATGTTAATATGTATATATGTATATATGTAGGTATAAATGTAGATATAAATATTTATATTTGTATATATAACATGTTAATAATATATAACTATATATAATATATATACGAATATATATATATATATATATATATATAGTATATATATATGTATTTATTTATATATATATATGTAGTCCATAATTTTATTAGGATTAATTTATGTATACGAATGTTTATATGTATAATTGTACATACACGATATATATAAATATATTTATAAATATATGTAAATAGCAATAAATATATATAATATATATATATATGGTATAAATATTTACAAGTATATATATATATATATATATTGTTTCTATATATTTAAATGTCAATAAACATATGTTATAAATACATATATATATATCTTGATATATATTAACGTATATACAAGTTTATATATGCAAATGTATTTATGTTTATATAAATGCATACATATATGTATATGAATATACATACTTATATATATATATGTGTATATATCGAAAGGATATATACTATATAACATTTAAATATCTCGCTGATATAAAATAATATATATATCTTTAGGTTTCTTATATGTTATATATGCGGGTGATGTATATATGGTATATATATTGTCAGCCTATATATATATATAGTTCGTTATCAATCATTGATAACGTTAATAACACATTGCAGCGTGTACGGGGGAGGCGGTTTCGTCAGCAATTGTTTATACGGCTATAACATGCAAGATGGTTGAGATGTTATAGTACGGTTCTTTCAAACGACCATATAGTCACTGATGACCGACTTAGGTCCGAAAGATCAACATGGCCGACATATTCACTTCTTCCAAATCACTATTGTATGCTTCGGCTGTTGTGCAATGGATGTTGATTATATAATATCTCTACAAATGTGTTTAAGTCGCAAATACTGGCCAATCAGTAATCCCTTAACATTATGCAGTTACTTATTATGCTGTTTGTCTATTTAATATAAGTTACATGCCATGAAAACGTCTTAAAACTGTCATACTATCTTTTCAGTAGCACAATTATACATTGTTACGTCTGCAAGCATGTTTCGGCTTACAGAAACTCGCACAGTGACGGGCCATATTCCACATTTAATCGAATGTGTGGCACAGTTTATCAGTGAAAGATAAACAATTAGCGGGTAAAAACCAAATATATGAGAAAAAGGATTGATCGGAAAAGACAGTCTGCTCTTCAATGTTAAAAACAACAAGTTTATCGCCTCTGATGGGTTCATAGAAATATAATTCTTGATACTTATAACCCACTGTAAATCATCGTGACAATCTCGTTTTAGATAGGCGGGAAATGGACCGCCGATAATGCTTAACGCATGGGATAATCTCTACATCGTTGTCCATTCCCTTCTTATTGATATAACTATATATATTTATATGTATATATATACATCAATATATATAATATATATATATATATTGCAGCGAAACTCAAGCTTATTAAATGTGAGATATATAAATATCCAAGTAAGACCAAATATAGGAATATATATATATATTATTGTGGTCATATATATCATAATATATATATCATCACATATATATATATTAGGCTACGCACTTTTTATCAGTATTGCATAAATGAAAATAATGTGAGTATTTAAGTGGCAAACTGTCATTAACAAATGTGATATACATTAATGAAAAATCCTTACTTGTAAAATCCACTATCATATTCATGTTACAAAAGATAGTCATGACTAATAGGCATGTAATAAATGTATAGAATACATTTTGGATCACATTTAATCATTAATGATTCAATATTATTATCGCACAATCACGTTGCAGACGTGAGAAGGTTAGAGGTTATGATGTAATTTATATAGTCAAACAGTTATAGATACCACAAGCAGCAGCATCAAAGCATATGACGTAAATAGGGCATTCGTGACTACATTGATTCTGCTTTATTGCATTTGTTATTCCAGATAGTATGCTTGATACCTTACGTATCTGTAATATTGCAACGTCATGTTTCCTTCTGTCGAATCTTCTTTTTCTCCTAAGCCACTATCATATTCAACCAAAATTACCTGTCTTCTATTGCCGATAGAGCAATCTGAACCTCCCATTAAATCTATTTTCCACCATTCGCTTTTACCATGGGCCGCCGAGCCTACCCAGCTCACTATGATTACATCGGAGCTTCTGACGACTTAAGTACCGATCACGTCATACAATCCGATTTTTGTTGCACTTACATTTTTGTTGGAATCCCTCTTTTGGGGCGGAATGTAAACAAGTCATGAGAATATTCGAAAAAAAAACTATGGGTAAGGCAAAATGATTTTTATTGCCTTTTGATCGAACAATTCGTGAACTACTGAGTGCATATGTACCTAGTAAATCGATCAAGGTAGAAAGCAATTAATCTGGCCGTTCGTTCTGCAAGGAACCAGAGTATGAGCGCCATATTCCTAAAACCTAAGCATCGAATGGCAATATGAAAACATAGACTACCAGTGCTGACCTCGAGTTCACTTTCAATATTTCATTAATTCTGTATACAGATGTCATTCTATTTCCGGTATGTTGCGCATGTTTACATTTGCATTGCTTCGATATGTCACTTATGTCTCGCACATTCGGACTGGCAGTCTATCATCGTAAAGATCACATTCTAAGAATGTCTATGTCTTTGCTTGTTGTAGATAAAGTTGCCAAACGGTTCTAAGTAACATAGGTGCATAAATCACAATGAGTTTAATCAATAATTAAAATGATTATCCGTTAACATTTTGCTGATGGTTGGGAAAGCAGCCACGCATATTTTTGTTTGGGAGCTGCATTATACATTGTTTCTGAGAAACCCGGAGTGGGCATAGTCAGACATACTTTTGGTGAGCTTGATTGGTCTCCATTAGAAAAATATGTCAATATTTCTAAAGAGTTTCTGTATGTTACAATAAAACAAATGAGCATTGTATAAATCGGATTTCGATCAGCATGGTTGTTTCTATTAAAGATTTGTTTTTTATGTTACAATAAAAGAAATGAGTCATTGTCTAAATCGTAGTCTAAACGTCTGGATGTTTCTGGTGTGACTGTTATGTTATGCTTCGAATCTTTATGATGCCTATCTCTCGAGCAGGCCTCACGGTGCTAGAGAGAGTAGTATATGGCGCAACATATTTTCTGGTTCTTGATGACGCAGCGATATTGTATGCATTAAGCATCGCGAGCAAACGTGAGCGACTCAATCATGCAACATGCGTAGATAATGTATGCCAGGTCTGTGATTAAGATCAAATTTACCTTATTGCAACTAATAGTGCATGTTTCAATCCCTGTTTTTACAACATGGCGCTGACGATTCGACTCCCCGAACACGTGACTAAGGAAGACGCGGAAGGTCTCACTATCGGTCATTGTTTCCACGTCAATATAAACGTCGAAAACAGTGCTCTTTCGCTTTTCAGTGCATACACCGAGGGTGTCTGGCTAACATTATAATTTAAAGCCACAATTGCTGCCCTTTGTAATATTTTCTCTGGGCATACATCTCATAAACTATTCCGGGTCATTGCGCTTAAGAGTGTGCGCTGCTTGATAGCTAAATGCATAATACATCTTTCGACCATTCCACTTACGAGCAAACAAACAATAGACTGTATTGGGTTTTGGTCTGGTATCGCAAAATAATTAGCGCATTATTGTTACCAAAGCAACTAGGTCCCCTAGTATAACGACATTTAGACTCATTAAAGTTGCAAGACGCCGAAAACAACAAAACATTTTAGAGCTGTTTATGTTAGAATTATAATGATATAACAATTCTAACATTATCATTGGTTGACATACTTGGCAATTACACCTTTTAAATAGCATGATGGCTGTTTCACTAAGAATGCTGCCATATTATGCCATAACGCACTTAAGGTATCTACAAATTAAAAGATGTCCACATTCAAAGGACCTACGAAGAAACAGTTCTTTAGTACATGTCTATTAAGGACATTTTCATAACCCACTATATATGTGTAGATAGATATATAGATATATATATGTATATATTTATATATATATATATATATATATATATATATATATATATATATATATATATATATATATATATATATATATATATATATATATATATATATATATATATATATATGGGATTAATGTAATATTGGGACTTATTACTATTCTTGTATGGTAGAAATATATTGGCTTATTACAAGCGCTCTACTGGACTCCTTGCGGCTAGCCAGTCTTTTTGTGGCGTTGTGAGGTACATTTAACTCGGATTTATAGGTATGGGATTGCACGTGAGTATGTTTGAGAGTTTATATATTTTGTTTCATGCTTACCTATAATTTGCCGGCCAGTCGTTGTTTTAATGTGTTCCGAAAATTACATTTTCTATCACTTTACTCTTACCCATCTGATTACAGTCAATTATGACACGGTTTAGGTAGATGTGCCGAGATTATTTAAAGATGAGGGGCAAGCAGCAGGAATAGACGTCTGTCCGAGAAAGATCTGAGAGAGGTGCTGTCGGAGCTGCTGAGTGACTTGATGAAGTTGAAGCAGTCGCAAATTGCTGTGGCAGAGGTATTGTAAATATGCTTTCGTTGTGCTGCTTATTTAGTGAAAAATATTCCTTGTTGCGAATGTTCATAGACACTCTTCTGTGCGTTAATGCTGCTGGCTTCCATCAGTGCTTATCCCAGCGCAAATGGCCTGTGCAATGGATGTCCAGCGTCCCACAGGACATCCCCCACAACTGTGGAGGGCCTACCAGCAACAGCGGTCTCTACAGCAGCAATAGTACACATTTCTGGTCCCACAGCCGCCACCCAAGTAGCACCAAAAGTAGCTTGAGATGTCACAGCTGCCTCAGCAGCAGCAATCTATGGTCAATCTCCACGCGCTCCAGCAGCAGCAGCAGAAACGATATGTAAACATTTAATAAATTAATATTCGGAAATTTTCTAATATATCGTTTGTTCTTTCGATGTCTATTACAAGATATTATTTATTGTTGTAGTTCTTTGTTTGTCTGCTGCAGACTCCGCCATGTGTCAGGTCCGCCCTTCTCTCCATTAGCGGCTGGCTAGACCTATCTCCGGGGTGCTCAGCCAGGCCATAGCCACCCTCCACAGCAGCATCTTGCGTCCAGGTTATGTTTAATTTTCACATTTTTAATACAAATGTTTTGTACGTTGCCCTTTATTGCTGCATTGATACCGTATTACCTTTGCCCTCACATACACAGACCACCTTCTACCACCGCAGGATTAAAATAGAGATAAATTACAGTATATATTTATGGAAGCAAAGCACAGTATATATCAGTACATCAAGTCCACCGTCTATCCACAGAAGATCAAAGGCGCGCTTCTTCATATACCTCACCCCGCAATTGACAAACGGCTGTCGGATCGCTGCCTTTCATCGCGGATCACTCGACAGGCACACTACAAAGTCCCGCCGTCGTACGTCCTGAAACAATTGGCTGGCACCCTGCAGTATACCGCAGGGGAATCACGGGGACATAGGCAGATATCAGACGAGCACCTGCCGGACACCCGCCGATAAACGGGCCAAGAATAACCTCGTTTAGCCAGCGACCCCCAGGCGCAAAAGTCATTACTTCATCTTTCAAGCAATCGAAAGGTGTAGAGCAATATCCAAGCACAGCTAGCCAACTATCACATTGAGTTTGCTCATCATTTACTTAATCTCTGAATTACCCCCACACCATAACATGCTATACCAATGGAACTTTAGTGAAGTTTCAACCAACGCCACGAGTAACAAAGCATTGATTGCAATCAATGGCGGCAAAGTCGATATCAAAACACTGTGTTTGGCATCTTTTCCCCAGTATTTCTCTAGTACAAACCGGCCACTCAATCACATTTCCACCACTTAGGTACCCTTTTCTGAAAAATTTTCTCCAACGCTGCGCAAAAGTCATTCCTTCATCTTTCAAGCAATCGAAAGATGCAGAGCAATATCCAAGCATTGCTAGCCTATTGCTGCCCTGATTTTGATCGTCGTAAAAGTGTGTGCATATGCTCAATGGATCGGTTATCGCCATTTCCATCTTGGTGAGTTTCAGGTATATTGCATTTCCTATGTGGGAAAGTACAGTAACAAAGCAGTGATTGCAGATGAATGGGGTAACAGAAGCGGGCTTATCAAAACGACTGTGTTATTGGCATCTTTCCCAATCTATTTGTGATTGCAGAAAGACAGTATTGGGTCATTTTACTGGCCGAGCAAACTGCCGACCGACAATTTATTCAAAGATCAGCTTACAGTACACTTGATGTGGAGCCAAAGAAAACACTAAGGGTACATAATGACACAGTCGTGCAGCTGTACCGTTGGATGCTGTAAACTGGCAAGGAACCGCAGATTTGGCTGTTCATATGCAGAATGATAGGTTTGATAATCGACTATTCGTTCTGTCATTATTTATTGGATCAAAATATCGGTAACTTCTTCATTGCTTGAATGTTTTTGTTTGTAGAACACCGCGGCTAGTACGTTTCAAGATTAAAATGTTTTAAGTACCATATAACAATGTTGCATGTTCTTGGAACAGCAGGCTTGAATAACAACCATACAGAGAGGCATTTGCTTGCAAGGTAGATTGGAGGATTTTGACTTTTGCCGAGTGAGTATTATTTTCGTTAAAACACTAGTACGTAGGTAGATTGGTTGTTAGGTAGGTAGGTAGGTAGGTAGGTAGGTAGGTAGGTAGGTAGGTAGGTAGGTAGGTAGGTAGGTAGGTAGGTAGGTAGGTAGGTAGGTAGGTAGGTAGGTAGGTAGGTAGGTAGGTAGGTAGGTAGGTAGGTAGGTAGGTAGGTAGGTAGGTAGGTAGGGTAGGTAGGTAGGTAGGGTAGGTAGGTAGGTAGGTAGGTAGGTAGGTAGGTAGGTAGGTAGGTAGGTAGGTAGGTAGGTAGGTAGGTAGGTAGGTAGGTAGGTAGGTAGGTAGGTAGGTAGGTAGGTAGGTAGGTAGTAGGTAGGTAGGTAGGTAGGTAGGTAGGTAGGTAGGTAGGTAGGGTAGGTAGGTAGGTAGGTAGGTAGGTAGGTAGGTAGGTAGGTAGGTAGGTAGGTAGGTAGTAGGTAGGTAGGTAGGTAGGTAGGTAGCTAGGTAGTAGGTAGGTAGCTAGCTAGGTAGGTAGTAGGTAGGTAGGTAGGGTAGGTAGGTAGGTAGGTAGGTAGTAGGTCCGGTAGGTAGGTAGGTAGGTTAGGTAGGTAGGGTAGGTAGTAGGTAGGTAGTAGGTAGGTAGGTAGGTAGGTAGGGGTAGGTAGGTAGGTAGCTAGGGTAGGGTAGGTAGTCATCAAATCTGTAGCTAGGTAGTCATCAAATCTGTAGTATAGCTTAAAGCTTATTCTTATAGTTTTCTATCTTTACGAGGTCCTAACAAAGCCATCAAACAATGTGCATCTACTATCTTTGCAAATAGTGACACTATCATTCGACTTTTCTATCGGTAGTGGCAATGTTCCATTCTATCAGCATCAAAATGATCCGTGTGATGTATAACTGCAAGCTGTTTTGTCATGCGCATCGTTTTCGCTGTGATATATATGTATGAGTGCGTGGGTATGTGCGCGTAGCATCACATTAATCAAACTTTCTTTTTGCGATACCATTTGAAATTTTCTTTATGCATAGGGCGTGATTGAAACACTGGCCTTTGCAAACTCCGTGGGGAGTTGGTTGCTCGAGCCCACACAATCAATTATGCGTATTTGTTATTATATCCTCTACTCGGACTAATGTGGCCTGTGGTGACGCCTGCGAAAGCGTTCGTTCACCACAGAGGCAATTATACAGGCAATCTGTCTGAGTCAATTGTCAAGGCCCGCTTTCGAAAGGTTTTCTGGATAGTTGGCGTCGTCATAAAGCCGACTTCGGGTATTATTATGGGTATCACGGGCACACAATGACATCTGTAATTATGAACCAATTACTCAAATTACTATCTTTGTTACGCTTGTTGCTTACAAATTTACATTTTGCTGCAGCAAGCCCTCGTTTTATTCAGAGTTGATATAATTAATGGTTATTTAGCTGCGTCATACTGATATAACTGTTCATGTGTTTTGAAATAGTTGGACGTTTGATTCTCAATTGTATTGACTGGCTGCACGTGAGCAGTCTGTTGCTTGAAGGGCATAGGATAGGTATTTTTGCAGAGTGATTTGCGTGTCTTTTTGGCATTGCCTAATGGGGTGTAGTATTGGATTACGAATAATGAAATAAATTTTGCTATCCTGCTCAAAATTCGATTACGTCAATATGTATCCACTAGTAAACTTCCTGCAAAGTAGTAAAGCTGTTGGACAACATCATTCGTCACAACGCTAGCAATATCATTGTTCCCCACAGCGTCGTCTTGATTGCTTCACGTCGGCAGGGAGTTAAACAGCTACCTATACCCAGTTTGATTGGTCTCTTTATAAGACGTATATATATATATATAGATATATATGTTTGCATGACTATGCCTGCATACTTCTTACCTTCGATCGCATCAAACAAGTAGACACATATTCACAGGGCATGCCGTTTAAATGGTGGTCATCAGGTAATCTGATTGAATAATTACTCTGTTTTCTTCTAGATGGAAATACACAAAGATAACTTTTGTTCTATATTAGATTGGAATGATGTATGAAATGCAAGACATGCTGCTCTAATATCACGACACATTACGCAGCACACGTTTCGTTGATAAAATAAGCCTCCCGGAAGTCACATCGCCTGTTTAGAACCGGTTATTACCGACATGCTAGAACATGCATTCATATTATAGACATACATACATACATACATACATACATACATACATACATACA
>CM067354.1:18559996-18567496 GCA_034190875.2 Urechis unicinctus
TTTCCTGGTTCCTTACATATATCTACCATGCCTATAAGAGTCCACGTTAGCTATGGTCATGGCGACTGCGCATTACCTTTTCTAAGCAAAATGCCAATCGACTTTCTGTCGACTGCGACACTGTTTCGCTCAAGGTCTTAATAAACGCATCATCGCATGTGCAAAAACATTGTATGATGTGATAAGTAGCTTATCGGATATGCAGTTGTGGAATAATGGTCCATCAGGAAGGTAGTTTTATTTTGAAGCTAATACAAAAAGCCAGAATGCATTATGCTCAAGCTTCCCAAACGACCGAACATCGTTGTTTTTACGACTTTATTGTGTTGACCATGATACTTTTAGTCGATGTGCAAAGTCGACCCATGTAATTTGGATAATAGGGTAGAGCCAAATACGTGTTCTCGGTAAGTATTTTCATCAAACCATCCAGCTGATATCGTACTTAACTGTATATCCTCGATGTATTGATGTTATATGTCAGAGATATTTGAAATTAATAATCATTATCTGACAACGTTGTCACTATCCTGATGCATTCTACCAAAGAATTTAAGCAATCGATGAAGTAAAGATTATCATCCTCCTCTTATTGACCAGGAGCAGACCTTCTGTGATGAAAGCAGCTCTAATGCAATTGTTATACAATTGTTCACATTATGCTAGTCGTTACAAGTTTGGCTCTGAATTCTACATCATGATATGACCAGTTATTTCTCTTATAATCTTTACATCTAAGGTTACACCAATAGAATTTACGTTGCAGCGCCCTTACTATGCCATTTGCATGTTTAATAAGATGCGTTAATACTTACAAATTGGTAACAAAACAGTGCACTTTAGTTTTTGCATTCACACCTGTACATTGTACATTCTCCTTCATTGTATTAAAACGAGTTATTAAGGAAACGGGTTAGCCATACGGCTTGCTAGAACAACAGCCAACTATAGATGGGCAAGGCCACAGGATGGCAGAAATGAATGTCAAGACGAATTCTAGGTCAGCTGAGCTAAATATTGTCTATCATTTTGAGTTCACATTACTATAGGTGGGAAGTACAAATTCAGTGACACGAATAATCGCAACATTTAAAGGGTACAAGGAGCACCTATAACGAATATCTCTACCTTCTCACCTCTCTGTCATTTGATGAAATTCTACACGTTTTTATAATACCATCAATGCTTTTGATGCGCTATTGAGACGAACTATAAGTAAACTTATCAATTACAACAAAAATTCTTAGAGTGGTTCGACCAATCAGGTCATTTTTTATATAGATTAGTCTTTGATCGCTTTCTATTAATGTCATCATATATTTGAAGACTGTGGAGAATGTTCGTTGGAGCTCTGCTGGACATAAGCTACATGGAAGGGAAACAGAGACTAATCAACGGTTGCATTACTTATCATGCAATCAAGCAGCAGTCGACGGTAGGGAAGGGTTGAGAAGGGATATTCGCACACCATACACTTACAGATAGGGCTTAATGCAAGGCATCTAAAGAAATGACGATTGTAAATAATGGGTTTATTTAACTTTAATTGCGGTTGGTATTCGAATTACGTACATATCCATTCTAGCAAAAAAATCTCGTTACACTTTCATGTCGTGGAAATATTGGACTCATAATTTCCGCTCTGTTACTCAAATTGCTCTGCTCGGCGTAGTATTGCTCTTGTTCATTTCCACATTTATATCCGCTAATTCATTTTGTTTGCTTGTTTACTTTGTTATGATACGTGTTCCTATAAATAAGGATTACTGTACTCAGGTATTTTCGTCCTGATTGGTTTTCCCAATTGCTTATTATATTTTATGTACCATCATTCAAGTAGAGGTGCTTTTCCTAATAACAAAAGTGAATCCTATTTCGGACCTCGCTGATGTCGTTGCACACGTTGTAGAAATTCTACATAATCCATCCCACACCTGGGCTTTTCAAGGCGGCAGCAACATGAACATTTAGCACGTTATCTAAGCATCAAAATGTAACGCTTGAATTCGCGCATGTAAGAAAGATTGCGTTCTGATTGTGGGCATATGTACAGATTCGTTAACTTAAATGTACAGGACAGAGAGATAATATCAATGACGGCAGCTCAAGCTGTGCAACTGAGAGGGAGAGTTGGGCAGATTAGCTATGGATACCAGATAAATGTTTACCTAATTGTCCGGTCAGCTATTGGCTGGCCGGACAATGGGATTTACCCTACAATGAACATATGTATTTATTCATAGGTAACGTTAGCTGCTGTGATCGAGTAACAGCTTTGCTATGAGCCTCATTGTTTATTCACTCCTATTAAAAGCAGTGTCGGTGTATGCACATACATACCTAAGCGAATTAACATATGCAAACACCCATACACAATGTTATTTAAAACACCTGCAGCACTTGTCTCTAACTTAGACTGGCATGCCCATTATGTGTGCCTGATCATTGTTGAATCTTTGGTTCTTACGTTTTACCGGAAACGAGAGGTTGTTCATTTGTTCCTACCTCATATAGGCTCTTAGCGTGCATAAGCGGCGCCTTGGTAAGTCCCCTTTGCTCTCCTAGACCTCACGCAGATACATGAGCAGCAATGAATAATTTTCAGTCGGATGTAGAAAAGACACCGGTTAAAAAACACGAGCGATTACGTCTGGCGATTGCTTTACCCATTTATACCTGGAAAACTAATATTAATTGGATTTCGAATTGATAACTATAATTGCTAATTACAGATAAATGTTTACCTAATGTGGATAGATCTACCAATTACGTACGAAACCCTTTGCCTTGTTGTCCAAAACGGACAAGCTTCTATAGTCCCACAGTGATGTGATTGCATGTAGATAAGTAAAGCTGTTAATTAACGAACGCCAGACGGCTAGTGGCTGGCCGGACAATGGGAGTCGAAGCTCAATCCTCAAGCACGTCACTTTTCTCCATATATAAAGCCAAAGGCGATCCCTTTTGATCTAATAATGTTGTGTTCTTCATTCTTTGAAGTCCATATAAGAAAGCACGCAATAATCTGACCCTGTAAACTGTTAAATTGTCTACGTAGGTTTCGAATGCCTTTAATGAAAGCATTATTGCGCCGCTGTTCCTTCTATTTCCAATTACGTCCACTTGATCACTTGCATTGAGCAAGTTGCCTGTTGGGCTACCTACAGTGTAACAGCACCATATATTTTGCATACGGATTTGCTTGCAAATAAGCTAAACGCTAAACGTTGATTAATTGTGGCACGATATCATTCCATTGTCCCGACAGGAATAATATGATATAATAACCTGGCTGTGTTATGAAACGGCAGGATAATGTCACCACTAGTCATGACGAATATTCTAACCCTACAACGAACATATGTATTCATTCACAGGTTACGTTAGCTGCAGTGATAGAGTGCTCCTGTTAATCATTTAAAATGAGAACCTCGCACAAACGCAAAGCGATGTTTATGGCACCTGGCTTATTGCGTCCTTGGGTTTTGTTGCACCACTTTTGACTCCGCACAACCTTATTACTGTGAAATAATGAGTTAGACTATAACCCGCAGCAGCCAATAATTGTCACTCTTGATTACGTATGTGAAAATGGATGAAAACAATACTGTCTGTGAGAAGTCATATTAGTTTTTTTCGCATGATTTCTATACTGGATTAAAAGCGTTAAGAATGTGGATTTAACCTTGTATCCAGCATTTTGACTTAATTCTTACATGTATATATATGTATTTATTTAGGTTATCTCAAGGCAAGAGAAATAGCAACACGGTTTCAGTTGATCACATGGAATAGCCATGTGGTAAGTCAAGACGCTTAATTCCCCCAAAGAGGGTAAGCTGTTTTGAATACCGAGCCGCCTTTTACATCGCATGTGATCTAGTGCAAATTTGCCATCTCCTTGTGAAAACATTGTATGTTCGACAAACAACCAAAAATCGTTTGGCAATCAATCGAATAATTGAATTATATACAATTTGCGTTGAAACTTTATATTTCGTTGCGTCTGCACTCGCTTTTACACATGTTTTATGTGCAATTATGCAATGAATCAATATAACCTGCTTGAGTGATCACGTGAATACAATGGTAGCATTCTTTGAATGTGTCAACCCACCGTACATAGATGTGCTAGTTTCAGGTCGTTAATGAGTAATTAAAAGAAAAGTGAGACATTTATTAACAGGCAGATTGTAGAACTTTTAGACATCTGATCGACACAGGCAAAAAATCATTCTTGAAATATTTTTGTGTCACAGGGCTGACTTGTGAATGTAAACTAATCAGGCACTTCATACTTACATGCGTTTCAACATTATGATTTACACTGACACAGTAGTTGGTGACTACTGTGAATTTGGTAGGTGTGTTCGCCGTTTGTCAGATGCTCAAGTATACTTTCATAGTATTATGTGACCATATCAACAATCTGAGCTAAGGGCTACAATATTGTATTAAAGCATTCCAGAGGTACAGCGTTAGTATTGTAGCATAAACAATATTTATGCAGTAATTGTATGGCAACATAATATATAACGCGTCGTTTTTGATTCAATAAATAAGTAAACCTGTATATTGGGCTGCATAAATGATTGTTGCTTGTCCTATTTCTATACGATACCAAGCAATCAATAAAGTCTCTTTGCCACAATGTTCCAATTCCAATAGGGTCTTCTGAAACCCTGTTCATTTGCCTTGGAATGTATTTAGTGAATGACAATAAGAACAGTGTACCAGTCATCTCGAAGGACTGATTTATAATTGGTGGATCATTCATTGTTTATGTCAACGCCATATATGCGGTTCTTTATATTACCTGTGTCTTGAGACAGCGATCTGACTGAAACCATGAATATAGCCATGGCGCTATATTTGCTTGTTTAATGCGCTAATTGAATATTATCAGATTTGAGAGTTTTTATTTGACACTTAGGCTATCCTTGCGTTTTGTGTATGGGTCTATATGAGCGGCTATCCCTGATACCACAAGCTTAATAGATATTCATATTTTGCTTATTCATGTCAAACAAGGTACTCCCCAGCGGGCTTCGCTAATCTCCGATGATCCTCAGTAATTTGATAACGCTTGGAGCTTATACTCATATGCGCAACAGATTGATTCGTGTGAATCTTGTTTCAACTGCCTTGGAACTTGTGTGAAAATCAAAAGCCTTCACTTACGGAGGCGCGACTTGCTATTCTGGTGTAAAAATCGATCACTATGCTTTCGGCGCCATAGAGTATAACACCGATAATACAGTCAAAAGCATATGGCGAATGGCAAAAATAAACAGCTTACATGACAAAGTGTCAAACGTGCCAAGTTTTGCTAGCCTTAAGTGATTAATTTCTTTGCGATACCGTTGGATGACATACCGTTCAGATGTTACATGATGTCCCCTACAAATCCATTTTTGTTCGTTTTGGTGCGCTGAAATTTAACTCACTGGTTTGCAGCGCTATATACCTGCAAAAACATAACATGATGACGGACCCAACCAAAAATAATTACCAAAAGCCATTTGTGTATACCCCGAGTATATTTGCTTACACGTTTGCTACACTGCAAGCGTGTTGTTTAGACTTTATCTACGGTGGCCTAGTCACACCTGATATTTTGGGAAATGAACCGGGACTGACTTGGCTCATTCTGCAGACGCCTTCTTGACAGGTTATCTAAAGGGTAAACATCTGTGTGACGCATGGCACGCTGATATCTTCCGCAAATGTGGCAGCTAAATTTGGACAGTCTAACTAGAGATAAGTTAAAGGTCGTCCACTGACGCACAGTCAAAACAGTTGTTATACGTTAACTGATATCCTTTCCAAGCAATATGTGGTAGATCGGATTCAATAAAGTAATATGTGGTTTTGTGTGAGTGATATATAACGTTACTAGTTAGTCAGGTTTACCTGCAGCAAAGTGCTGTTGATTGTGACATTCGCACATAAGTGATGCTCTATTCGACGGCAGCGTGTTTAACTAATTAAAGAGTTACAGCCCTCATATTAAACAAATTCAAGTGAGTTACACTAGGCATTAGCTGCAATAAATAAAGAGTTGTGGGTACGAAACTAACCACGCAACATTTTATTATATGTTAGACCCTCCACAATATATGTCATTCAATTGATTCGCTCTTTCAAGCTCTCGTACAGAAGCGATGATAGTGATGCAAATCATGTGCAGGCAATTTAGCACGGCATCAAGATGGTGGATCAAAACAAATGAGAGATAGATACATTTGTATGAATGGCACGACGCCAATACACTCAGCAACTAACAATTACCCACAACAAATGCTTAACGTTGCATGTCTTGCATAACAGTGAGCTCGGTTTCTTCGTGTAGCGTGTGGCAGTGTGTTGGCTTTTGAATTAATCTGGCAAATACAATCGTCTCTGTTCCTTAATAAGGCTACATTTGCTATAAAATGACAACCATATGTCTAATATCACAAGGAACGTGTTTATTTGTACTGGCACAGTCAGAAAAACGCCCATTTATTGTTCTATTGAACCGCCCTGGCTATTTCTGAATATGGCTGTGTTTCTGTGCAATATGTGAAAAAGCAAAACGTTATTGTCACTTCTAAAATACAAAGAGACAAATGCTCCATATTTTCTAAAAGCATTGATATGTCGACCGGACTTGTTTGATTGCGCACAAACGGTGCATATGCATAAACTTACTATGATTTTGTTGATATAAAAAAGTAAATATCACAGACCATTACTGATTCCAAAAGTCTCTGCTATTGATTAGACACTAGCAATTTAAAACAAAAGATAAGAATTGCGATTGAAGTTTTGCTAAAATAATATGGTATTACATACATGTAACATGCAATGACAAATGAGTGTTGCCTCTTTAAAACGAGTAATACACCTAATTGATATTGGGAACCGGTTAAATAGGTTTATATTGTTGCACTATATCAAAAATGAAGAAATCCTTGATTCGGATATTCCGCACACTTGTTTAATAACCTAGCCCTATAATAGGTAAATGGATAAACTACATGCCATTGGTATCGCCACTGATGCTCATAATATATTGTAAACTGTGCACTTAGCATATGTAGCAAGCATATATATACATACATATATATATGTAATGTCATGGTAACGTAATCCTAATCGCTTACATAGCAGGAATCAAATTAATAATGCAAACGGAAATAGCACAGCTATAAAGAACCCATTCGCGCTCAATAATGCATCAGAGTGACTTCACCGGGGGGCTTGTAAGTGATCCCCATTCTTGTTTGCTTAAAGTTGAACATTATATTGGGAGCAATGTGCCATCAAATAAATGGCATCTACTTCAGGGATATGTGTTATTGCAAGACCTTAATGCCAACCTGATGTCAAACAGTAGTGCGAATAGCATCATGCCTCGAAGAATCCCCCTCAGATGCACCTAGACTTGTTTTTTAAAAAAAAAGTGCGTAGTGATGAATATTTATTGACATCATCATATGCGTTAATTTGTGTAGT
>CM067354.1:18572496-18599996 GCA_034190875.2 Urechis unicinctus
ATTTGTCATCTAATGAAGATATTTATTGAATATAAAACACGTCAAACGTGGTTTCGAGCATATCGGAACGTATGAAAGCATGCTGGGCAATTGATTGCCATCATAAAATCATCCAATTGAATATGAATTTGTCATCTAATGAAGATAATTATTGAATATAGAACACGTCAAACGAATCAGATGTAGGATTTCCATCCTCATAATAAACGCCATTGGTGAAAATAATTGCAGATAAAAAATTAATGACTGTAATGATAGCATCCTGTCACTTTAATCATTCAAGACGTATTATGTTGACAGTCATCATACATTAAAGGTACCAGCACAGCTCAACATGTCCGCCGTTTGACTGACTTTCGACTGGGCCGGTCCTTAGTGTTGGCCTGTCCAGGAAAAAACCTTAACCATCGCCAATGATTGGTGAATTGAAATATAAGGCGCGATGCTTATAACCCAATGTAAATCATCGATGGCAGTCTCGTTTAGATGTAAACGGAAATGGTATTCCGATGACGTTTAACGCTATATGATGCACCACCAGGAGGATCCAAAGTAATGCGATGATTCGACTTTGCCACGTACTGTATGGGTTAAGATCTACATCGTTGTTGATTACTTTCACGTGATCTATCATGCCATCATATGTTTATATATACATATATATATGTATATACATATGTACATAAATACTTAATATATATGTATGTATATATATATATATATAAATATAAGCATATCAATATTTATATATTTGTACGCGTATATATATTCATATATTACACACATTCATGTGTTTGTGTGTGTATTGCAGAAATATTGATTGAATTTATCCTCGTGTCATTTTCTCTCGGTCAGGATATGAGTGCGGGATGTCGATGATATGGGCTACAAAGCAATACGCAATATTGTATTACTATTGCATGAATGAAATTGATTTGACCATATAGGTGGCAAAATACCCATAGACAAATGTCATAAACACATACGAAAAATTATACGTTGAGGAATCCCCAATTATATTCAGGTGACAATAGATAGTCATGAATTTATCGGTATGTCATGAAATGTATAGAACACTGTAAATACCATATTGAGCCATTTGTATTCCTGCAATGTCAGTTGGCATCGCCAGGTGGAGACCTGCACACGCTCCTTGGCATTGCAGGTTTCAGAATCAGGTGCATAAGTACGGTGTTACGGTGTCCCAAGTTTTGCGATAGTTCGTTTAATCTGCAATGCTTGGTTGATATCCATTTGAGAGTTTTGTCAATATCTCTACCGATTTCTTTTTTGTGTTTTAATAAAAGAAATGAGTTATTGTCTGAGTAGAAATCGGATCTGCGTCATAGTTGAAGTCTAACCGTCTGGTTGTTTCTGGTGTGACTGTTAAAATATGCTAGGAATATTTATGATGCCTAACTCTCGAGCAGGCTTCACGGTGTTAGAGAGAGTAGTATATGGTGCAACATCAAAGGAGGCTTTTCTGGTTCTTAATGACTCTTTAATTATCCACAGTAAGTGCTTACATTTAGGAAGATGCGCCTGGTATTACTATCTAGTTTTCCACATCCAATTAAATGTCAAAAAAAAAACTCTTTCGCTTCTCAGTGAATTCACCGGGGTAGAAATCACCGCTTTCAAAGGGATACAGTGATGGCGGCGAAGGGCATTAGTTGGTTGTAGAGTAATATCGTGTTTGCTTCTGGATACACACAACTTATTTAAAGCCTCAATTGCTGACCTTTGCAATATTCACTCTGGGATCATAGTGTGTGCGCTGCTGATAACTCAATGCCTTGACCTTAGACTTTATTATAGTTTTTGCAAAGAATCAATCTTCTATAACTTCAATGGTTATTCTCTCATGTTAATGCTTGTACACATTAAAAATCCTTCCAAGGACCTATGATTGTTGTGACGATTCTATGAGCCATAAAAAGAGGTGTCCATTAGAGCCGATGGTGGCTGGGGACATGAGGGTTCTAAATTTGGAGGTCACTGTTAGCGAAATATTTCTTTGGAAGAGGAGAAGCGTTCTATTCGTAATGATGTCATGAATTGTGTTTTCAAGATTGACCTGCTTTATAGAATGCCGAATATAACAGTGCGATGAACTGAAGAAGTACGATCATTACTGCAATGTCGTACCCGAAACATGTCCATGTCCGCGAGTTTATTGTACACCTGTTATGTACTACAGCTAGCATCATCAGCAACGAATAACATGCAATGAAATGGTTCATGCGATTGAAGGACGCATTTTATGGCGATATGTAACCTGCGGAAACAAATTAATTAGCAGGCAGATTGAAGAACGTCGTCGACATCTGAACGACACAAGCGAAAAATCGTTCTTGAAATATTTGAAAATAACAAGGAGTAAGGCGATAAGTTAATTGTGTGTCACAATGCTTACTTGCGTGTCATTGTGGATGAACAAAAATGTTTATCATGTGTTTCAATATTATGATTTACTTTGTTTGTTGACCAAGACACCTAGCTGACTATTGTAAATTTGGTAGGTGTGTTCACCGCTGGTCAGACACTCGAGAGCTTTCTAATAGTACTGTATATAATCGGTAGATCATTCATTGCTCATGTCAAGGTCATATATACTGTTCGTTCGATTACTTGTGTTCAATGCGACCGAGAATTAAATGCATGTAAGCTGATATTTGGTTACGTTCTATGGTGAATTATACCATTGATTATAGTATGTACATCAAACGAGGTTTGGAAAGCCAAGTTTTACCGCCGTAGTTTATATCAGGGAGATGTGTGCTGTAGACCGTCCTAAATGAATAAAGCTGAATATAATGAAGCCTCATTGATAGCAAGGCGCCCTAGCAATTCGTATATTAAGGCCCGACCGATGATTTGTTATAGTAAAATTGGATATGGACCCAATTTAGATCCTAGGCCGAGACGCAAACACACGACTTAGGAACTAAGGAAAAACAGGGAACACAAACAAAGAGCCAAGCAAAAACACGACTCGATTCCGTAAAAATGGACCCGGGTCCAAGACCAAGGCCGTATAAGCAAACAGGGCAAATTCCGAGACGGAGAAACAAAACGAAATCAGACCGCGCGTCCATGAACGAGGCATTAAACGAAAACAAGCCTCACATCAAAAAGCATGTGCCTCGCAAGGGTTAAATATTAGGTCTACAAGCTGACCTATTGTTTGGACAAATTAAAGCTCATAGCTCTCTTGAAACTCGTACAAGAAAAAACTACGACTGTGCTAACAAACTTATTGTGCTTTAAAATCTAGGGTGTCTATAATAACTGTTATCGAATTAAATAAAATAACCCAAACTATTTATTATTGTGATTATATCATTACCGTATAATGGATTATGCCATAAAACAGATGGCTAGGGCTATTATGAATATTAACAGATGTTTTGACATTTTTTTTATTAGACACTTGGGCTACCCATGCGTTTTGTGCACGGGTCCACAACGTTTTCCGGCATCAATATGAGTAGCCTTCCCTGGTACCCTTACCAACGCTAGCAAACTATGGTATCAGCGGTAGTGTATAAGCATTTGCGCACTTTGTTCAAAACCAATGGCTAGGGCAGAATCTAAAAGAAATCGCTTCTCAAAACTCTTTGAGATCCCAATGGAATAGTTAAGTCCCGATTGCAGAGGGCTTCACAGTGTTTTTGCCCTGACCACTCATCACCATAAAGTAAAAGGGTGGCCATCATCGTAAATAATTGTGAATCACAAGAATCCTGATATCGATCTAATAAAATGTTATGTATTAAGCTATGGTACATCACTGGACATCATATTACACGAAACATAGCAATGCCGGTTGCTACGATTCTTGATGTGTCTCCTGAGTTATGTATCCACCCTCGCTTTTCATTTCCTCAACGAGCTTCATTAATGTCTGATAATCATCGGTATTTTGATAATGTTTAGAACCTATTATCATGCAGCTCAAATTATCTTCATCAAACACTTTCTATTGATTGTTGCAACAGCAAAAACATATGACTATAATTCATGTCCGACAAAGTACATCATTTGATGATAAGCCATTACAGATTCCTGTCAAAGGAATCGGATGATATCGAGCTAAATACGCATTGTACACATTGGTGCAGCCACAACAAAGGCCGTTTGACCGAGCGACATTCAGACACCTTGCTAGAATAAAGCAACATATCCCTAGGTTCCTGACAGTTTGTGTGCGTTTGGTTTAGGATGGTTGCAATGCGAATTGCATGTATATTTAGCGATGCACAATATTATGATTTATCTTACTACTTCTAACAGTTTGTCCGCTCACCTCGATGCACTAAATTGGTGCAATAGCAATTCAATGTCTGGCAACGACATGCTTGTCGATAAGCATGTTGCCTGTAAAGCAAATGACGCGCAATTGAAGCATCAGGATAGGTACATAATAACAGCAAGCATTTGGACAATATTACATCGCCAAGCATTGCTTAAGTCGACTGCTCCATTCGCTTAGTGTTACATGTCTTTCTCATGTTTGTAGGTAGGTAGGTAGGTAGGTAGGTAGGTAGGTAGGTAGGTAGGTAGGTAGGTAGGTAGGTAGGTAGGTAGGTAGGTAGGTAGGTAGGTAGGTAGGTAGGTAGGTAGGTAGGTAGGTAGGTAGGTAGGTAGGTAGGTAGGTAGGTAGGTAGGTAGGTAGGTAGGTAGGTAGGTAGGTAGGTAGGTAGGTAGGTAGGTAGGTAGGTAGGTAGGTAGGTAGGTAGGTAGGTAGGTAGGTAGGTAGGTAGGTAGGTAGGTAGGTAGGTAGGTAGTTACGCATGTTGCTTACAAATTTACATATTGGTGCAGCGAGCCCTAGTTTTGTTCAAAGTTGATATAATTTATAGTCATTTAGCAGCGTAATATTGATATAACTGATCATGTGTTTTGGAGATGTTGGTCGTTTGAAGCTCAAGTGTGTTAAATGATTGGTCGTGTGCTGTCGATTTTTTTCTGCCTCCGTCTGTTGCTTGAAGGGCATCGGATGGGGTTTGTAATTTGTGGGTCGTTGTGCAATTGTGTAATGGGGTGCATTATCGGATTATGAATAATTACATCAATTTTGCTGCCCCATAATCGGCAATGACAATGTATATCCACCAGTAAGCTTCCCGATGTCAAAGTTGTAATGCCATACGAGAACATCACTCGTCACAATGTTTGTAGCTTCTTTGTTCCCCCCAGTGCCGTCTTGATTGCCTTAAATTGACGGATTATTAAACAACAACCACTATCTTGCTTGATGGGATTCTTTGCAAATCGTTAGCACCTCGACAATTATGCTTATATACGGAAGTTAGCGAAAATATAATCAATCATTCCCTCTGATTGCAGTTCTATTATGTTTTAACTGACATTATTCCCAGAGCAAAAATAATGCTATTCGCAATATCGCATAGACTTTTGCATTCATCCCGCAGTAAGTTGGACGAATATAGTTATACTTTGAAATACATGGTAAGTGACAAATAACGATATATTTATATATAAATGCATATATATATATATATATATATATTATATATATATATAGCGATATATATATATATATATATATATATATATTAAATATACTATATATATATATATATATTATATATATATATATATACTATATATATGTATTTATATATGCATATTATATACATATATACTTATATATACATACATATATTTATTTATACATATATACATTACAATATATACATGTTTGATTTTGCATATATATATATATGTGTAAATATATATATAAATACATATATATATATATATATATATATATATATATATATAGATATGTGTTTATGTGTGTGTGTGTGTGTGTGTGTGTGTGTGTGTGTGTGTGTGTGTGTGTGTGTGTGTGTGTGGTGTGTGTGTGTGTGTGTGTGTGTGTGTGTGTGTGTGTGTGTGTGTGTGTGTGTGTGTGTGTGTGTGTGTGTGTGTGTGTGTGTGTGTGTGTGTGTGTGTGTGTGTGCCAATACTACGCATGATCTTGTTTAGCAAATAGACTTATGTTTAGCAAGACAGTAGGTGTGCCGGTTACTCAGACTCAACTGGAGTGTATCTTGCGAAATGAATTGATATCAGAAGCAAATATAGATCGCTCAGGTCATAAATTGGTACCCCCCTTATTTGTCATAATACCAACACCATGGAGAAAACCTTACATGACACTTTTGCATTCTCTTCATGACCATCCCCTTTAATAGCTGCAATGTGATAACCCATATATCCGTCGTCATGGTCTCGGTAATGAGCTCCTATGTATGGCCGACTTCTACTATTTGTAACCCCTCAATGCGCCTCATAGCACAATATATGGGAACGAACGTGGAACTCGTCCATTTAAAATATCACATGTCTGACTGGAACTTTGAGCCTTTGCAAGTTTTAATTTCATTGATTGTATAAAACAGCTTTAGGTCCATTCGTGGAAGTAGTAGTACTGTTTGTAATTAGGATTGCTGTGTTATTCATATGTCGTCATTCGCACCAAAGATCCATATATACAAATACATTTGGTATTTTGTATCTTCCTAAAACTATCTGATATCTTTTAGTCATTTGTTTTGCTTAGATGTGATAATGACTTATTTTAATAGATATCAACCCTGCTGTCCCACAGAACACAATAACGCCGTAAATATATTTGTCTGCCTAGCTACAACAATGACCGACGAACAAGACACAATCGGAAAAATAGGAAAGAAACATTTTCCTTTGAATTAACAGTGACATCCTCATTAATCCAGCTATTGTTGCAATTGTACTTACGGGGCTGAGCATTTACCATAAAGAATCTCAACAATAGGGGTTTATAGCATGGTATCAGATTACCTTCTAGCAGCAGTTATCCATTAACCTGCTACTGTTCACCTGTTGACGTTCATTGTTATCTACGAGCATAGCTTGATAGCGTTATGTTGTCATAGCACTACAAATATCGACCATCTACACTCCTCTTGTATGCTGTCAATCTGAAACGTGTAATCAATTTGTGCAAAATATGTAGGCCATTCTATGTCATATTATTGTTTAACATCATTAACTTTCGGACGACCATTGCAAAGGTGCTGTGGCTTTAGGGATAAGCTGAGTACACTTAAAGATGCATTTTCGCTGCTTTGGACATCATCTCTGCGCGTAATATGCGTTGGGTGCGACTTCTTCGCTAATTTATATTAGCCTGAAATACTAGTTTATGTATCAAATATGCGTGATGAAAAGGCCACCAGAACGATTCTCCTAGTCTACGTTTGCCGATCTCATTTCTCATATGTTGCATGAACGACATTTTATCTGGCATGTTTCGTTGTATGGGTTCTTTACCATGTTAACAATTGAACTTTTTAGTTTAAAAGTTTTGATAAACCTTGCATTGTGTTAGTACCGGGATGTAGCTTGTACGAGACATGAGATTCAAAACTTAACTGCGTTCATCGACTGTATAACGACTCAACTATTCGTATACAAAACATTAAAAAAGAATACGCTTCATTTACAGTGGCACTTTATTAGTATATTTGAAAGGCCTTATGCACTGTGGCGCCGGGCTAAATGTGATTTTGAGACTAGCAAGTGAGCCAACATATGATTCAGGAGAATTGCTGCAAAATTTTTATTGCAAATGCAGTTGTTGTGTTATCTGGAACAGTTGATTAGGAGTGTTCGTCGTTTATCATTTCTCTGTTTGCAATATCATTTTATACACGTAACTATATGGCTAGGATAGATACACAACAGAGTAAGCAAAGGTTACTCTTCTTATAAACTAGCAAGTGATTTACGAATGATAAGTGTTAGCTATCGCATAGTCGCGAGAGTGATAAGGATGGGGGGACACACTTGGTTTTAAATGTATATCATCGATACTATACCAGCAAAAAGTGATTATGTATTTCAAACCAATTGTTGTCGATATAAGAAGCATGTGTACTTATCTCATTGTGTATTGATCCCACTGTATTATCGTGTTGTGACATTTCTACATGCTGGTGACTGAGAAGATACTGCCAAAACACAAAAGCGCAGTTTATGTAATGTAGCGCTAACAAAATCAGCAGATTTGTTATTAATACACAGATGTAAACAAAATTGGGACGGTAATCAAATGGCTAATGGCAATAGGTAATTAACAGATGTCTAGAGATTAAATACGTATCGTTAGCAGTAACCGAAATTAACATATCACCAAAAACAAAGCTCTTGCGGGATCTTCCAGTAGATATAGCAGCTAGAATACGACCCTTGCGTTCTCAAAACAAACCAGCCATTGTTCTAATCAACGGCTCTCTAGTCTCTATTACTTATTTATAATTCTTTCAGAATGCATTGATTCTGAAGCAATCAAGCTGCAGGTTTACATCGAGGGTAGGGAAGGGTGGAGAAGTGACGTCCGGAGGCCATACACTTAAAGATAAGGCTTTCTGCATGGCATCGAAAAAAATGACGATTCGAAATCATCAGTTTGTTTATTATAATTGTGCTTGTTTACGTACCAATCAATTGTAGCAAATATCGCAACACAGCTTCTTCTCGTATCCCTTTTATGTCTTACAAATATCGGACGAATAATTTCCGCTCTGTTTCTCAGATTGCTCAGCTCTGCGTAGTATTGCTGTGTTTCATTTCGACATTTATCTCCGCTTATTTATTCTGTTCACTTGGCAACTTTGTTATTAAACGTGTTCCTATAAATAAGGATTACTGTACCTAGGGATCATTTATTTCTGATCGGTTTTCCTAGTGGTTTATCATGCTTAATGTGCCATCATTCAAGTAGAGTTGCTTTCCCTAATTACAAGAGTGGGTCCAATTTCGAAGCTGGTCGGTTTATATGCACTCGTTGTGTTAATTCTACATAATCAGTCCTACACCTGGGTTTCTCAAAGCTTCAACAACATAAACCTATAACACGTAATCCAAGCTTTATAAATGTAACCCTTGAATTCGCGCATGTATGGGAGATTGCGTTCTGATTACGAGCATATCAACAGATTCGTTGAATTGATGGTAACTAACGTAAGTGCATATGGCTGAGAGATAATATCAATTATGGCAACTCAAGCCGTGCAGCCGAGAGTGGAAGTTGGGCAGATAAGCATCGGTTTTTACATTAATTATGGGTATAAAGCGATATTACCATCTTTATGTCAAACAGCTCTTTCTATGAGCCTCGTTGTTTGTTCAGTCCTGAAAGCAGTGTCGGTCTATGTTACGATTAGCGAATGAACATATGACAACGCCCACACACCATGTTATTGATAACACTTGCAGCACCCGACTGTAACTTAGATTGACATGCCAATAATGTTTGCCTGATCATTGTGGAATCATTAGTTCTTTTGGTTTTACCGGTCACTAGAGGCTGTTCATTTATTCATCCCTCATATAAGCTCTCAGGCGACGTGTTAAGTGCCCATCGTCCTACTGGATCCCACGCATTTCCACCGGACTTTAAATGTGAAAGACTTAGTTGTCCGGCAATAAATAATTGTCAATCGGTACCGTTGTTGAAAAGACATCAATTCAAAGAATTACGCTAGCGAGTACTTTTTTGCGAATGCTTTGCCCATCTATACCCGGAGCACTCATTAGTTCGATTTGATAGCTATAATTGCTGACTACAGATAATTGTTTACCTAATGTTGATAGATTCTGCAATGACACACGAAACTCATTGCCTTGTTCTCCGAACCGGATAAGCTTCTAAAGTTCCCCTGTGCTGTAATTGCATGTATATAAGTAAAGGTGTGAAAGAAATGTTTGTAATGGCCGCTGGTGGTGATTTTCCGAACCCAACAAATTTTGGAAAAAAAAATTCGTAGCGAATATTGTTCAAGTTCGTTGTTATTTTATTTTAGATCGCTGACTTCCTGTCAAAGAGCATTGATTTGCTATAGTTAAATTGGAGATGGACCCAAGAGACCACAAACAATAACACGACTGAGGAGCTGAGAACAATCAGGGAGCAGAAACAAAGAGCCAAGCGAGAACAAGAATTGATTCCGTGTAAAATGAACCAGTCCAAAACCAATGCCATAGGTGCAAACAGGGCGAAAGTCCACGACAGAGAAACAAAACATACCTCGCGTCTATGAATAAGGCATCAAACAAAAACAAGCCTCACATCAAAGAGAATATTCCTCGAGATGATTCAATCTTAGGTCTACAAGCAAAAATGTTTCAGATCAATTAAATTACGACTGCGCTAATAATATTCTTGTGCTTCAAAACCTGCTTTGGGGTTTCTCGATTTAAATGTTATAGAATTGAACAATATGACCCAAACAATTTACTACAGTGACAATATCATTACCGAATTATGGATTATGCCATCAAATAAGCTGGCTGTGTATATTTTGAATTTTATCAGATTTGACACTTTTTTATTTGACACTGTGGCTACCCTATAGTTTTGAGAGCGGGTCCATCGAATTTTCTGCTGTCAAAATAAGCGGCCATCCCGCGTACCCCAAGCTTAGTAGATATTAATTTCGTGCTAGCTATATCCATGTGTAATATTTCTCTGGTGGATCTGCCATATTGCTACGCCATTTTGTGTCAGATCAACCTCATACGCCCGATGTATTAGAGGCATCAAACATTATTTTTGTTACACAGTCATAAACCAACTCGACGAATTAACCCTAGAAAAAGGCATTTCTTTCTGATTTTGAGGAAATTTAGAATCAGTTATGTTAATTAGAGTGTCACCTGCAAAACAAATAACAATGTCGATGACCATTGGCATGGAACCTGTTGACCTAACAGTCATTTAGCTCTAACCTGCCATTACCATAAGGTAAAGGGTGGCCATCATCGTAAATCATTTTAAATCACATGGATCCTGATAGCGATCTAATGAAAAACGATACAATCTAGGCTGACATCACTGGACATCATGTGACACGAAATATATCAATGCCGGATTGCTAAGATTCTTGATATATCTCCTCGTTTTTCATCTCCCCAACGAGCTTCATCGATTTCTAATAATCGTCGGTATTGTGATAATGCTTGGAACCTATAATCATGTCTGCTATTCCAATTATCTGCATCAACCACTCTCCATTGATTGATGCAACAGCACTAATATATGATTTAAATTCATGTGACTCCAAGTACTCCCCAGCAAACTTCACTAATATATATCCCCGGTAATTTGATAATAATTGGAACCTATAATCATATGCGCAATAGGTTGATTCATGTATGTCTTGTTTCAACTTGGAACTTGTATAAAATGAAAATCAACGTTTAGGTATAGACAATCTAGACCAGGACCATTATGTTTCCAACGCTTTGTGACAATTACAAATTTCTCGAAAAAGAAAATCCATCAATCGCAGTACCTACCAATTAGTTTTTGGTTCGCATTGACCTCACCTCAAGCGTCACGCCAAAACTGTTTCCCCAAATGGGAGCTAGCGTCACTTGGCTTATTTGTATGAAACATTATGAAATGTTGATTTTCAGTTATGAATGATAAATTCTATTTGTCAATTCATCGCATGATGTAGTTGATTCTGCCTTTACTATTCACTGTTTGCGTCCCTCTTTTGTATTTGACACCAGGGACACTTGTAGGCCTGGCTTATCACAAACGGACATAACAACGTGCGACCTTCTCTTTTTAGTGGGATTAAATGTTACCGATGTAAGACTTGCAATTTCCATCAATATATATCCTCGTAAGATGATCTTGTACGGCGATTATTGAATAAATAGCATCTGTAAATACTTATTTAAACACAGAATTCTATAAGGTCACGATTGGCATCAAAGGTTTAATGGTAACGTTATATGTTTCTTGAATTATGCCGTCTTAATTTCTCCCCGAGTGATATTTCGGGCGAATTCTGGAAACCTACTATTATTCTAAACATTGAATTATGCTAGCAATTGCTGCTTATTTATTGATGATGCAATGAGTATTATAGACTCGAATAGATGCCTGACTTAAAATTATGTCGTTATATCTGCCAACACTTTATCTAGGAAAGTATCTCAAATAGATCAATGTCATACGTTGATGGTACGTGATGATGTATACACAAAATCTGACTGACGACGCTTATATACCGGATATAGGATAATTCGAGCGACTGTGTTTAATATTCGTTGCATGCTAAAAAGCCGTTCTAGCCGTGCTTCTATTAGATATGGTTTTTTTCATGGCTATCACAGAATCCGACGTAGCTAGCATTATCCTTATTACATCATACAAATAGCCCGTGATTGACTCCCAAGGGCTTTTATCTGCACTACACGGCTTCAGTAATCTGTCACACATGTGCACCAGCTTATGCTAGAAAGAGGATATCTCGAGACAGAAAGCCGCTTTCAAAACAAGTGTATAATGTACCGCATGGATCAGTAAAATAACCGTCCTTTTCGTTTAGTGAATAGTGCAGCGATTCTAAATCATTGTGCTGCTGCAGTAATTTTACTCATACCTATGAGAGAAGGAAGGTAAGTTTTCAAACCCTATCTTACACCAAATGACCAACATGCTACATTTGGAATTGAAATGGCCCAAATGTGCCTCATGCATGTGGTATGCGCTCATATCACTCAGATTCTGAGAATATTCGGCATATTGCACCGGGCAAACTAAATTTCCTCGTTGCCATAATGGGTCAACAGATAAAGTTCACAGAGAGTATGTAATCGTTACTCATATGACCGTTTGCGTGGTTTCCATTTTATGGAGGAACAACGCTGTGTATGGTGCTATAGTGGCAGTGATTCATAGTTAAGTAAAATTGAAGGTAGGTAGCTCAACAAAAACCTGAAGCCACCAGCCCCTACTGCAACAATGCAGAATTATATTGCTATATGGCTTAATGATGTGGCTAAAGTTTGAAATCTACAAATATTATTTAATTGCGTTACTAGGTTGATTGAGAATCAGTAATCGGTTATCAATTTATTTACTATTCCGCTTTCACAATTTGGGTGTTAATGGGCAGATATTATTGGTTCTCATACATCAATTCGATTAGCTTAGTGGATACGTTAACCTCAGGGCTGTCAGGAAATCAGACGTCTTTCATGAAATCGCAAACAGTAACTCACAATGAGTTACTCATTGATCATTGGGTTCTTGACGAAGATGAAGCTTTAGTCAAATAAACTGACCATATATATATATATATATATATATATATATATATAATATATATATATATATATATATATATATATATATATATATATATATATATATATATATATATATATATATATATATATATATATATATATATACGAATGCGACCATTTTGGACATTTAGCAAAAAACCAACCATTTTGGGACATTGGAGGCGACAAAACATATTGTCAATATGATGATTATTTCTTGTTTTCTGTTAGTCTGTCGGTAACATGTTTCGGTTTCGTAAACTTATCTTTGTTTTTCATTGTTTTATTAAACTTATATATTTTGTGAACCAAAATGGGTGTTCCAAAATAGTTCGGGTATTAGGGACATGTAAAAACCAACTATTTTTGGAACATAGCAAAAAAACAACTATTTTGGGACATAAAGAAAAACCAACTATTTTGGGACATAACCAAAAACCAACAATTTTGGTACATCACAAAAAACCTTCTATTTTGGTACATGACAGAAACCCAAACGCTTTACGACGCAACAAAAACCATTTTGCGACTGTGTGGTGAACTTGTTGTGGCGGGAATTAAATGTTTGCATCTATGCCATGGGGTATGTCTTTCATCCCTGTCTGTATGACGGGGAATCTTAATTTGAAATGATAATAAGCGATAGAATTAACGTGCAGTTAAGGGGCAATGCATGTTTAATTAACGATGATTCATTTATTTCACATTGAAAGAAGTACTATCCAACGTAATTCAAACATGGAGCAGCAAAAGCTTTAAATGTCTGGCGCTTTCGAGTGCCGGGTCAAGCGCATGTATAGATATATCTACACCGAGATACGCACACTGTGAAACTAAGTCGTACAGGAACTCGTGGGATGGAACGCGCAATATGTGTCGAGAGTCTACATATGAACTTGACAGGCGTCGGCTTTCTTATCATTGAGAAAACACGAACATAGTTCAGTATCATTCCACACCCTGTCCGAGACCTATACGCTCCGTCGCTAAGTGATCTTCGATGTTGCAAGCGCGGTTAAGCCCCAATCGTGCACACATTCCACATAAGTATTATCCTCTGCTACTAATATAACAACACCGATGTAGTTATAGTAATACAGTGCAACCTCGTTAAAGAGGACGCCTCCGTGGCCGGACTAACATCCCCTTTAACGAGGCATCCCCAATAGCGAGGTCCTACCAACCCTACACAACTAAAGAACATGAAGGTGTCCATAACCAACAAAAAACTACAGGGCCCGACCCAACGCACAAAAAGCAAGTAAAATGTAAACAATTAAATCATCTCACAACTTGAATTTATTATTTATTACAAATAACAAAAAAAAAACAGACATTGTGTACAATGAACAAACGGTAAAATCGGCTTGGCTTGTCCCATCAGAGTTTGTATTTCATTTATGCATCCACATATCCGGTTTGTAATTACTTTTGAAGAATTGGTCCAAACGCGATTGGATGGTTTCATCGGCTGCTAAGTCCATTTACACGTTTTCGATGTGGCGCAGGCTATAATACACAACATGATCATCGCCGTAGCCTTGCTCTTGAGCGAATCGTTTCAAATAATCCACGAGCATATGTCGTTCTTTCTTCGTCATGCGCGGGCTTTCGTCGTCGACATCAGAGTCGTCGTTATTGGGGCAGCGCGTTTTTGACTGACTTGCTCGAGGAGAGTGGCATCGTCGTATTCGCCGCTTGTCGGAACGGGATCATCGAGTGACACGAGTCGATCGAACTCCTCTCTTGGCATGGTTGGCGGCAAAGAGACGCTACGTTGAACCGTGACTTCAAGCGCCACAGCCAACCAGATGATGCTTTGAAACTCGGCACTCTCTTCATTTCCGCTAGCTGGAGAGCCTTTGATTGAATTTCTGTTCCGGACAGTCGTGCGCCTTAGGCACACTTCTGTTTGAACCACTAAACAGTGCCTCATCCAGTTCTTCGTCTCAACCCGCTCTCTTTCTTTTTCGGCTTTCGTATTGGCCGGCTCCTTGTTGCTCCAAGATGTCATTTCTGTTCTTTACTAAGCGCGATATGGCGGACGTGGAAACTTCCAATTTAATGGCGATTGTAGCTTGGCTTTGGCGACTTCTTTTTAGTTCTTTCAGGATCTCTACTTTCTTCTGTAGGGTGAGGTCTTTTCTTCGAGGCATTTTGACAGTTTCTTTGGCAGTTTGATGATGAATGATGACACTTCTGCCTTTTAAACCACCCGACTTGACACTTGATCAGGGAGTCAAGGCGTCAATGTGAACTCGCTGGGCTCCGCAACCACCGGAAACGGGAATTGGGCACGCTGACAGAGCACAATCGTAATCTTCAATCGTAAGTCACGCTTGTTAGTCAGCCGCCAGCATCCCCTAGATGATTTAACTACCTCATCAACTTCGTTTAACTCGGGTGATCAGAGGTCGGGTGATCAGAGATCGTTAAGTAATCAGGATTAAGCCGTTACAGTTGATGGTACTTAAAATCGATCGATGGCAACGCGTCCCTTTTAACGAAGCGATTCGTCTGGAATGTCCCGATTAACCGAGTGAAATAGCATTGCTTGGAATGGTTTCCCGGTCTGCGTCCCCATCATCGAGGAATCCCCATTGGCGAGGTCTTGTTAACGAGGTGGCACTATAGACGATTTATATAAATCCCTGTGGCTCCCACTCTTCAGCTCAATATGGTTGTTTGTTTGTCCATGGAGGCGTCTCCGTTGTTCATCATAACGCTTGATCATCCAATGTAGCTCACAGACAGGCTTGCTGTTTTTGCTCTAGTTCATAGAAATATACGCAAATAACTTAATGATAATCGTACTACCGCTATGTAATCTGTATTATTTCTGAGTATATCATCTGTTATAGTACTAATTTCATATTTCTCCCTAGGGAACAGATTTCACATGGCCATAATTTGTTTAAAATGGGTTGGATTTGAAATGCAGGTAACATATTAATATCACAGCTATCAAACAAGTAAGGCCACTGGTAAACACAATTCTAACACTGAGGCCATGGGTAAATATGATTTAAAAATCGTTTTTGTTACTGTCAAAAGCTATGATGAAATATTATTGCATCATTAACTGAGTACACTGGGCATGTGTTATATTGTCTATAAACTAAAAGTGATTAAAAAGGTCACTTGTATGACAATTATGCATGATTATTGACATTTCAAGCATAATTAGGAGTTTGTGGCACATCTATTTGAAACCAGCACTGCTTATTACAATTATGCATAGTTAGTACAAGGGCCATGGAATTTTTTTCCAAGTAGGGAACGTCCCATTGGCAGCTTTGACTGAAACAATCAACATGTACACATATTAAGCAAATTACTAATCCAGAAATAACAGTTCTATTATTCAACCAACACTGGAGGCAAGAGATGTGTGGTTCAGATTGATGGGTCATCCAACAGAATGTTAGGTAGTGTTCCTTGCTGGTATAGCTATAACCTACCATTTTTCTGATTGAATGGTGTAAAACAACTCCAGGTGTCAAAGTGAGGTTGTGTGTGAGGGTAGTGTCAAATGAATAGTGTCACAAGCATTCTATATAAGATAGTGACTATAAATGTTTTACAGACTATATTGCTGTTGAACTCAAGATTGCAGCACCTCAGCAGGTTTTATAATTGACCAGGACATCTTCAGAAAGATGCACAGATCAATAAGAGAGATTATTTTAGAGCCACACAGATTGCACATTGAGGTAGTGTTGCTACAACTTGTGTAATAATCTGTCTGCAGTGTAATGATGAGAATAGAAGATATAACTTACTGATAAAGCATCAGATAAAGTCATGAAACATCATATGGCAGTGCATGGCTAATCTACAAGCTTAAATAACAATTCAGCCTACATTACATTTGTGCAACAATTGTATATAATATATGACATCTACCATAACAAAGATACTGGGAATGATCTGTCTGTCAAATCTGCCCTTAATAATACAGTATATTCTGAAGTATATATACCCTACCTGGCAGTAGTTTCCTTAGACTGGGGATCTGAATAGAACTTCTGAAGGCAAGTTGTAGAGCCTAGGTCTGCCTTGTATCCCATTAGAAGCGGTCTGCACGTGCATTGATATATTGTTTTCACATTTCGCTTTTAGTTTCTAGTTATAGCAGACTTGTAATGACTTTCATAATATAGCACAGGCCTTTATAGACCATGCATTGGGTAGTGCCTTTTATATGAAGGTCACTTAACTAGAATTCATTTATAGTGCAAAGAAGCCTTTCTTTGGTTTATACCTTGTCACTAGTTAACAGATCACTGAGTCATGAAAAATACTCACTTGTATCTTTAATGCATGTTCTGCTGGAGACATCCTGATCTGACTCCCGAGTCACTAGAAATCAAGTTGTTTTTGTTGGCATCGTTAAGTCTGGGGCCTACAGGGCTTGTTGTTCTAGTCAGACTTGTGGCATAACTGGTACCTGCTTGGGCTGCTGGTTCAGTATCTAATAAACAAAAGCGCATACATTTTACAATATGCATTGAAAAATTAATATAATTGACACAAAACAGACTATGCATTAATTCAGATGTGAACAATGAGAAACTGCATATTTCTGCCATTGCTACACATTTGTTCATAATTATGTGACCTGCATATTGTGTGAGTTTTCAGAACCATTTAATTGATAATTTTATAAAAATCGGACAATGTTACACAAGTGTCGGTATGGTTGAACTTGTGGTACAAAATTGAAAAATACTTCATCATACAAGCAAACAAACCGACCGTGTCAAGGCAATCCATTTGTGCCAAGTACACGCCCACTTTAGTTATGGTCAATTCAGGCAGTATTCTCTGATGGGTTCCTAAGCTAACATCTGACATAGGTACCTATATTAATGAAATATATGTGGAAATATACATATCCGGTTGGTTCAAAATAGAATTTCTTCTATAATCAAAGTACATGGGCCCAAACTTTAACAGAGCTCTATATAAATGATAATGCATTTCAATCTGCATCTTTATTAGATATCTAAATAGGAATGAAAGCATGGAGAGCAATGCGGTTAGAAAATATAGACCCAGTATACAGATGCTGGTTATTTATTTTCACAATATAACACCTCGTAAAATGTTTCCACACTCACTTATACGATACTTTCCAAGGTCAGATCACATATTTCAATGCCAGGAAACTTATGTGAAGCCACATCAGCTTTTCAGCTGAGAACATTCAATATCATCTACTGTCAAATTACATAATAAGCATAGTCATGGTTTTTTCAAGTCTGTATTTGCACCATCAACTTATTCCCTCTTTTGATAGACCATCACATTGGCAACAGCCCAATATGCATGTGATGTTGTGACTTCAAATTGTAATTGATATTTGCTCATGACATCGACAACCTCTTTACAATTTAGATCCAACATCAGAAATATGACTACCCCCAAGTATTGTTTATAATTGCAATCTGATGACCCGTTGACCTTTGAGGTCTACCAGATTAAGATAATTGGCAATAGTTAAGTTTATGAAACACCAAGTGACAGTGGATAAGCCGCCACTGATATGTGTTGATAAATTTATAAAACCTACCATGCAAATCATGCAGGGCAGTTAAAACCATCAATGGTGCTGCAACATTAGATTAGTCTCTTCAATCACAACTTGCCAAACAGCGCAATACCATACACATTATGGTTATGTCTGACCATAATGTCAATATAACATCATATCTATCTTCATGGCTGCAGCCTAGTGAAGGGAGTGAAGGGTAGCTCCGGTCGAACGGTAACATGAATTAATACTCAAACGTCTTGTAGGGCTAAGTGAAGCAACCATTAATTGTTAAAATTGTTAAGTTGATGTTTCATATTCAAGTTCTTTTGCATTTACATATCAACGAACAGTCTAAGCTATAATAGCCAAACAAGTCTGTCAAACAACAATTTGTTTTTCAACTTAACAGAACCATCCAACAGCTGATCGGTGACGTTCCGTGGAGTGAATTGGGTCACGGATATAAATTTGGTCTGGGTAGGGGTAAAACGCGGATTAGATCATACAGAACACGCAATAATAGAGATAGTATATTATTTTACCGACACAGCTTCTTTTCCGTCCATGTCAGAATGTATCTGTTGGGGAAATCCGTATTTAACAACAAATGTCGCGAATTCACGAAGTAAGGGGCTTATATAGACTTATTGTTTACGAGTTTCGTAATTTTTGAAATGTCATTATTAGCCGAAATACTGTAACAATCGTATCATTCTTAACCAGGGCTGTGACAAAATCAGTTAAATTTAATTTTAATGATCATCATTTGTCATATTAGCAATTTTATGTGACTTGACTTTGATAATCGTCTTCTAGTTTTTCGCTCTATATTTCGCCGATCTGTCGTTCATCTAGGGTCAAAGTTCGAAGCCAGATTATCATGGCTGGGGTCAAAGAGTGATATTTGGTAGCTTCGATCGTAGTAATGTGTTTTTATTTCAAGTGTTTTGTTATCATATGGTATTCAATGATCCAACAGTGTTGAACACTGTGTGAATAATGTATATTTGGTAGTTTGTCAAGAAGGTACCTGACTTTTACGGTCGCAATTGACCCAGACAAATCTCTCAACGCCATATAGCTTCGGCGTCATGGCAAAGATCCGGGTCCTTGGGATATTTCATATTGCGACTTTGTCAAAGGTTGGCGAAAATGAGTAGGTCACGTTTTTGTAAGTTAGTCGATATGGAATTAACCTGATTTACAAATTCAATTGGACTGTTGTAGTCAGTTGCACGATTCACAACCATTTGGCGTGTGTGACAGAAACTGTTGCCGTGCTTAAAATACTTTAAAATGTTTATATGTCATCCCGCTCAATCTATCAACCCTGCTTATTGGAACATCCCAATGAACTGTTTGACCTGCATTGTTTGGGAAACTCTCCTCTTCTCTCCATCCCGTATCTTTTAACAAATACGGAAGAACTCATGTCATGTTACTCATAATAGAACAAAGAGGGTGTTATTCGAGGAGATATTCTTACTAGGTAAACGATAGTAATCGATCAGTGGAACAGACAGTTACCAGGTGTAGGATGATCGTCACCTGGTGGGTAAAGACAGAAGATCATTCTCGCGTTGAAGAAGGATGCGTACGGGGTTTGGAAACATACAGTGCTACAGTTAACTGGGTCACTTGAGTATACGGAGGTGTCTGGGGGTATATGAATCGTTTGGAGGTCTTAGAGGACTGGATAGGCGCATAGGCACTCGTGTCACTCAGAGCGCAAGTGCAGCTTTTTAGTGGGGAACAGGAAAATAACGCTGCTGGTGGTTATGTGATATCAATGGCTATTAGTGAGTGGCTGTTTCTCAATAAAAGCATTTAGAGGGGTAAGTGTGCAAACATTCGTCGATTCTATGAAATCAATAATGCTATCACTTACGCTTCCCAATGTAATGGTAGGTTGGTGATAAGAGTTACTTTTGAATCAACATGACACCTTTAGCAGTAAATAAACACATATCCCATTTTATACCATTTATGGTGCATCCATTACTAATCAGTAACTGATCAAGAATGTACATAGTGATAATTCCATATACATCTATATCAAGACTGCCATAAAGGTAAAATGATATGCTGAAATGAAAATGCAACATATAAATTGTTGTTAAATAGCTCAGTTTACATGGACTTGTTATTTTCTGCTTAAACAATTGACTTGCTCCATAGCATGCTATCTACAATGACTTCAAAGACCAATGAACATCATCCTCGGTGTATAGGATTCATAATTTTATACATCAAAGTCTTAAAAGTTATTGATGATAAGTAATTGACGGAGTTATTCGAGATACTAGTTTTTCACTTACTCGATTACCTTGACATAAGTTTCAGATCAAGGTCGAATCAAAACCTCTCCGTTTTTGTGCATTATTGACGCCTTACGATTGGAAAAAATTGTTCACATACATACATACATACATTATGACAAAGGAGACTTACCAACATAACTTGGCGAAGCGATAAGCCAAGGCCGGCTTGACTCCACATAGCTAAAGTAAAGTACCTCAACATTGACCAGATTTCATTTATATGTCAGATTGAGTATACTAAACAATATATCCAATCTATCGAACCAGCGTTGTCATGATTTAGATCAATCACAAAATGTCACAGTGGGCGATATTAGAAAGCCCAGGCTAAGAACCCAGGTTATCCAATACACTTCAGCGACATTAATATATTTTCTCGCTATCATCTGGTTGACTTGGGTATAAGTGTCTTAAATAACGCCATAATATATTCAAGAGCTGCGGTTATTGCTTACCAAATCGTAAGATATTCTCAGCCCGCAACGCAACTGCATCTCAAAGCACGAGGTGCCTTACGAATAATCCGATCAGCCGAAGCGTTTCGGTTTTCTGGGCGAATATATATCATTGGAAAACGTCGAGACCAAATATATATATTTTTAATTCCCTCTGTCGAATGTCACGTGGATGGAATATATTTGTGAAGGAAGTAATTCTAAGCAATATATCAGAAGTTGGGATTATGATATATCGGATAATAACCAGAAACAAGCTGTTAAATGCAGAGTACCAAAATGGTCGTCAGTCCAATATATAACATTTTTCAAACGTCCCGAACTACCACCTGCGCGATGCAAGGGTTAAAGTCTTGCAATGGATGAATGTGAATGGAGATAATTTACCAGGTAACACAAATTTGTAATAAAACTTTGCTGAACAAAGCATTCAAAAAGCTCTCGACTATGTTGGCACTCAGATCGTGTGCCAAGATGTGACTGTGTGCCAAAATAGTAGGTCGATTGTATCAAAAAGGTCGCATTCGTGTAAATATATATATATATATATATATATATATATATATATATATATATATATATATATATATATATATATATATATATATATATATATATATATATATCTATATAATATATATATATATATATATATATATATATATATATATCTACATATATCTCTATCTATATATATATATATATCTATATATATATATATATATATATATATATATATATATTTATATATATATATGCAAAATTGCACGCTTTTATAGGGCACAATTTGTATCTACATATTTTGCCAGACCCCGCCTACTGTACTTCTGTCGTTGCATATTTGCATTCAAGGTTTAATTTGCTTTACGCAAGTGTGTCGAATAAGCTCTATCTAGGTGATTTGTGGTGACAGATTGGACAATGCATCACCAATAGGTGAGGAGTATATGTCATATTTGTGTCCCATCTTTACTCGATGGGGCCAAATAAGTCTTTATAATTGTAGTATAATATAACTATATCCATTATTCGCAAATAAGGAACAGCATTGAGGCACTTTGTTTAATAAGAATTATTTCTGATACGGCCCATATTGCTTACAGTGCTATATACCTGTGAAAACATACGTCGATCTTACATGATGAGATGATAGCTAAAAGCCATTTGTGTTTACCCCGACTTTAGTCGCTTACACGCTAGCTGCACCCCAAGCGCACTTTTTCAACATTATATACTGTGGCCTCGAAGTCACACGTGACTATTTTGAGAAATGAACTGGGTCTGACTAGGTTCATTCTACACAACTGTTTTCTACGTGCGAGACATTTATGAAAGTAATGACGAGACGAAAATGAAGCAAGCACACTCGTTGCATTGCAATGTGATCAAGTACCGGGCTTGGCAACCTTCAAAGGTAAGTGATTAACGTGTCTGGCTTAATGTCAAGGTTTATGGCTAAATACGTAATCGTGCGTTAAGCTAATGTTTAACCAATACCCAGAGCCAAACCTATGTCTACTCAAAACACCCAGTAGATTCTGCCATGTCAGCCAGTTTCATGCATTTTCAGGAAGACACCTGTGTGTCACCAACCATCCGCAAGGAAATGGTGGGCCATGGCGAAAAGTTGTCATAAGCTGGAATATAATGTGCTGATATCTTCTTAACAGGTTATCTAAGCATACGGGCAGCATAGTGTACATCAGCGTGACGCATGGGACGCTGATATCTGTGACAGCTACATTTGGACAGTTATATTAGAGCGAAGGTAAAGGTCGTCCGCTGACGCATAATCAAAACAGTGATGTCATACGTTTACTGATATCTCTTCCAAGCAATATGTGGTAGATTGGATTTAACACTGTAATATATGATTTTGTGTTGTCAGGTTTTGCTGCAGCACAGTGCTGTTGATTGTGCAAGTCATACATAAGTGATAATCGATTCGACAGCAGCATGTTTAACTAATGAAAGAGTTACGGCCCTCATAAGTGCGTTGAATTATGCATTAGCTGCAGTAGATAAAACGTTGTGGGAACGAAAATAATCACTCAACATTTTATTATATATCAGCTCCTCTACATTATATGTCATATGATTTTATCGCCTTTCATACTCTCGTAGAGCAGAGGTAATACTGATGCAAAAAAGTGCTTGCAATATAGCACGGCATCAAAATGGCGGATCAAAACAACTGAGAGATAGATACATTTGTATGAATGTCACGCCGTCAATACACTTAGCAACTAAAAACATCCCGCAGTAAATGTGTATCGTTGCATGTCTTGCTTAACAGTGAACGCGGTTTCTTCATGTAGCATATGGCAGTGTTGTGGCATCATGTGACCGGAGAACATTAATCAGGCAAATAGAAACGTGTCTGTCACCAAATAAGGTAACATTTTCTATAAAAGGACAGCCATTTGTAACATCTCACTGTCAACTATCGCAAGGAATGTGTTTGCTTGGACTGGCACTGACAAAAAACGCAATACCTAAAGCTGAATTTTAACCACAGAACCCGGTGCAGAGCATAACATTAGCAAATTGCCTCCATTGCCTCCATTACATAAAGTGGTGGCTATTCATGTCCCAGTGTTGCTCGACCACTGTTGATAATGACTTAGAAAACACGTCTAAATCACATGTAACCAAAACGGGATTACAACTGACCGATACAATGCAGATACTAGCAAACGCATCGGAGCTTGCCCCCCGTCTTCTGTTACGCTCTGTGGATGACTATTCTGGCAGAACCATTATTTTTAAGGAATTTGTGCGATACCATAAACCACAAATTCTACACCCGACTTTCTCAAGAAAGCAGTTGTTGGTTCGCCCATCAGTGGTAATTTGCTACGGTAACTATGAGATCAACCAATGGGCATCAACGCACGCTTTTATTATGGGCAAAACGTTTTTGCTATGACGTTGCGTTATATAGCATTGAGCATGGGATGCGAATGCGCGCATAGTGATAAATATGGCTATTTCTTGTTCTATTGAGCCGCCATGGCTCCATGCCCAGTCTCACAACGCAGTTGGTGAGACCACGTTTAATGATGAACATCTTTTTAATAATAGTTTTGGTAGTGCTTGCTTTGTACCTGCTGATTACCACTAAGCCACATGAAGCATGTTCCCAATCCGTTTTTTTTTGCATACAGAACCCGTATTAGGCGGCCATATAAAGTTATACCCTCGATCGCTTCCCGCACCAGGCTTGGCAAAATTGGAAGACGCACATGTGTTGACTTGATGAGGTATTAGGTGCGTAAGACATCCCTCACTGGTTCGGTTGACGTACCAGGCTACTTCTTAACATAACAGTGTTTCTCTGCAATATCTAATCTATACGCTATCAACCTAACTCCTTTACTTAGCAAAAATCTAGCATAATCCCGATAAAGATGAAAAACACAGATTTTGTCAATACCTTTTTATCAGTTGGCAAATATTGTGTAGACCGTTGTAAGCACTGCAGATATCCGAAGGCGAATATCTTGATTGATGACGCCTATTTCATAAGAACGCTAGTGTCTTGCAAATAAACAAGTGTTCATTTCATTAGAAAGCTGATGGCAGACACTAACAATTAAAGATAAGAATTGTGTTTGAAGTCTTGCTAGAATAATATTATAATACACGTATGAAACATGCAATATGTGTTGCTTCGTTGAAACGCCTTAATGATATAGAGAGCAGAGATATACGTTTATAATGTAGCAATATATCAAGAAAAGAAAATGAAGAAATCCCAGATTCAGATATTTAGCACACTAGTGTAATAACCCAGTATTAAAAACTATGTACTAAGCATATGCAGAATATATATATATATATATATATATATATATATATATATATATATATATATATATATATATATATATATATAGATATACATATATATACATATATATATACCTATATATATATATATTTATACACATATATATATTTATATATACATGTATATATATATTTACACATATATATATATATATGTATGTACATATATATATATATAGATATATAAAATATATATATATATAGAGAGGTACATATATGTATATATATATATACATATAGATATCTATATATCTATATCTATATATATATATATCTATATATATATATATATATCTATATATAGATATATATATATATATATATATATATATATCTATATCTAAAAGTTTTATGCAAATAAAAGTTTTTGGCACTTTTTATTCCTGGTATATACTTTCGGCCCACTAAAGGTCGACTACGAAATTTATATATATATATATATATATATATATATATATATATATATATATATATATATATATATATATATATAGATATATCTATATATATATATATCTATATATATATAGATATATATCTCTATATATATATATATATGTATACGTATTTCTAGATCTCTCTCTCTATCTCTCTATATATATCTCTCTATCTCTCTTTTTCTCGCTCTAGAATTCTCTCTCTCTCTCTATCTTTCTCTCCTTCTCTCTATCTCCCTATTTCTCTCTCTGTCTCTCTCTCTCTGCATCTCTCTCTGTCTCTCTCTCTCTCTCTAGATCTCTCTCTCTCTCTATATCAGAGAAAGAGAGATCCTCTCTATCTTCCTCTCTCTCTCTTATCTCTCTATAGGATATACATATAATATATATATATATATATATAATTATGCATAAATATAGAAACATATTTACATATAGATATATATATATATATATATATATATCTATAGATATATATATATCTCTATATCTATAGATATATATATATATATATATATATATATAGATATATCTCTCTATATATATATATATATCTATATATATATATATCTCTATCTCTCTCTCTATATCTCTCTATCTCTCTCTCTCTCTATATATATATATATATATATATATATATATATATACATTATACACTTGTAATTACTTGCATTAATGCAGCCATCTGTCGGTGGTAAAAATTTTATAGAGATTTCAAAGACTCAAGATTTTTGAATATTGGGGCACTTCTTCGGAACAAATTGACCGTTTCAAAGGTGCAACCTCTGATGTGCGTGTTGAGGTCGCTAAGATTGCAATCACTAGATCTTATAAGGCAGCGCTCCCTAGTGCCGTCACCCCACTTACGGTTCGCATTGGACTAGCAGACACCAACTAACTGATGGGGCCGATGGGTGGGGGTGCGGATGGTGGGAGGCGACCTACAGTCGCAGCAGCCAATATTGTAGTTTTAAATCGAACAGCAACAATCATTGTTAATTCCTATTATCAAGCATGTTTATGTGATACGAGAATCTCAGATATACTCTTGAATCGTGCCACTTGATGATCTTTGTATGCATGTTGGTATCTTTTTATTCTTCATGCAGGGTTCCCTACGTTGTCTGCACCAGGATTGATGTTTTTTTAACGGAAATAGGATATTCGAAAACAATGCCAGTATTATTTAGCGATTAACCTACTATTTTTGGTATTTGCATGCAGCAACCAGGGCCTGTTATTAAATGCGCGTTGCTGCTTACTTGTATAATGGACAAAGTTGACAATGTCATCCGCATACCATTCTAGTTAATGATGTTAACCTATGCAATCTAGCACCCATCTATCGTTAGCTGGCGACATATTATTACGCTCTTTGAATATCAACCAATCGGAGTGTATACGTACCGAATAATTAATAAATGAGGCTGTCTGTAAACCCCATTTTAAATGCAACATGCTACCTTAATCATATGATGTCACTATAGCTTGCGATAGCAGCTTTGCCTTCCAACATAAGTTCCTTTCACATTCAGTGTTATTCCCTCTAAATTTGTCGCCAGTGTACATAGTTTCTATGTTCTGAAGTTCTATGTAAATGGTAACCTTTGTGAATTATTGATTCATGGAGTATTTGTTCTGTGACGTTTTTATAAACCATTGTTTGTTTCGTGGTGATATCATGGGGATCAGTAATTATACAAAACGCTGGATGGCTATTACTTATTGGAGT
>CM067354.1:18602496-18627496 GCA_034190875.2 Urechis unicinctus
TTCTATAGCAGCATTTATGTATATAGCTGTTATATATCGTAAACGATAGTGTATAAGGCATATGTTTGATGACCAAGTCTTCCTAAGGGACCGTCAGCAATGTCACTGATAACTTAAAGACTATGATCAATGACTGAAACGGCATGTATTAGGTCAATTCTATAACGATACCATTGTAAACACATGTGGTATGATAACTTAAGCCACACCAATATTTGGAAAAGCATTAAGTACATTAAGTATTGCTCACCAGTTCATTTTGTTTATGCTATTAGACAAGCATGTTTTTAAGCCGTTGGTCAAATATAGAGATTTGTACGTGTCATCATGATAATGAATACGCACGCAATGCCACCCAAATTCATAAAAATGTGTCAAGTTGTAGGATTATTAACAAGAGATCGCTTAAATGCTATTAAACGTACATTCATTAACGCAGTCTATGTCATCGATGAGCATTGTGCAACATTTTTATAACTATATTAGATCTGTCTCTCAGTGAGCCCCTGTACATTGTGCTAGGCACGATTTATGCCCCATAATATGAATATATTTTAATATGCTATGTTGAGTTTATGGCATAATATGCTGGGCGAACTGAAATTCATTTTGTATTGAATGATAACATCCACGCCGCGGGTCGGTCATATGCATTTTACATCTCGTTACGCATAATGTACATACAAATATGAGATCCTTATTTGTGAAATGCAATCTATACATAGTAAGAACTTATTTCCTCGCATAAGCCGCCGTGATATACACAGACGTTGGGCTGCTTCCATAGCCAATGTAGTTGCTTGAAAGCTGAAATGTACATGGTACTGAGAAACCCGGAGTGGGCATGGTTAGATATAAGTACGATGTCCCAAGTTAATCCGAAACGTTGGTTGTTCTCCATTGGATATATTTGTCAATATCTCTACAGTTTGGTTTTTTATATTGCAATAAAATAAATGAGTCATTGTCTGAATCGGAGTCTAACCGTCTGGTTGTTTCTCGGGTGACTGTTATGTTATGCTAGGAATCTTTATGATGCCTATCTCTCGAGCAGGCTTCATTGTGTTAGAGAGAGTAGTATTATATGGTGCAACATCAAAGGAGGCTCTCAGGCACTTAATGGTGCAGCGAAAACAAACGTGAACGACTCAGTCACGCAAGCTGCATAGATAGTGTTTGCCAGGTCTGCGCTAAAAATTGAATTAACAAGATTCTTATTTCAAATAATAGTGCATTTTTCAATCCTTGTTTCTACAACATGGCGTGGACGATTCGTCTCCTCGAACGTTTGACTAAATAACACTCTTTAATAACACAATCAATACAACTATCATTTCAACAAGTAATTCAGGGAAGACGCGGTAGGTATAACTATCAGTCTACATTTTCCCCATCAGTATTAGTGCCGCAAATACTTCTCTGTCGCTTCCAGTGCGTACATCGGGTGAGAAATCTTCACTTTCAAAGGGATCGAAACTGCGATGGGTATAATTGGTGGTAGAGTAATATTATGTTTATTTCTGGCCACGCATAGCATTATAATTTAAAAAGTCACAATTGCAATATTTACTATGGGCACACATCTCATTAACTATTCAGGTTCATTGAGCTTAAATGTGTGCGCTGCTTGGCAGCTCAATGCATACTGCGTCATTCGACATGTGTTTATATAGGAGCAACTGACCTTTTTTAGGTTTGTTATTGCAATATAATTAGCGTTATTAGCTCTGGTTATGAAAACAAATAGGTCTGCTATTATACTGACATTTAGACTCATGAAAGCTGCAAGACGCGAAAACAACTATTTATAGCCGAAGATAACAGGATTGTAATGATGACATCTCTCCACTATTACGTGGCAATTATATCTTTTTATACAGCACAATGGCTATTTCACTAAGAAGAAGAATTATGCCATATTATGTCATACCGAACTTAAGGTATCTATACATTAAAACATGTCCACTTTCAATATACCTAGGACGAAACAGTTGTTTGGTACAAGTCTATTAAGAACATTTTCATAACCCACTTTGCTTCGCTTCGACTAGAACTGCCAGAGCAGTAAACACATGGAAACGGCACGAAGCCTATCTGCACACTGAAAACTAGCCATTGCCGTCTGGATAAAGACGGATTACAACCTATCATTGCGCTATGCGATATGTGTTAATATGTGCATTTACTCTCAATGCTCGGATAATCGAACTTTGTTTCCAGACAAAACAAGACACAAATATGACATAAGGGAGAATATTTTAAAAATGACGATAGTAAACTGACAGCAACCTTCAACCAGCAAACCTTTTTTTGGCGTCGAGCTGCTGATTCAAAAGTTGTGCTAACAAAATTACAAACCACTGGAATGTTCAATTTAATCAACCACATCGCTCTGATATGACACCAGATTATGACTTGTCAGTATTAGTTCCCTTATGTCATTGAAACATTGTTCATTGAGCACGAAACTAAACCTTAGTCTAAATGTATAGTTGGGGTCGTTTATCGACCTAATACAGCACCGCTTGCTGTTATTGACGTATTTACTGACGAATTGTTGAATATACTGCATGTTGTAAACAATGAAAACGAAAAATGGATGCCTCTTGGGGATATGAATATTGATCTGCTTAGGTATAAGTTTCATAAAAAAAAACAAGGAATACCTAGAGAACATTTTTACGAATGTTTTTGTTCCGATGATAACCACGCCAACTAGGTTTACTCCAACATCAGCCACCTTGATCGACCATATGTATACACATGATCTTTCACCATCGTCGTCCGGTATCATTATAAGCGATTTGCCAGTTCACTTTGGCTCTTTTTAATATTCCCATACATGTAACCAAGATACATCAAGTAAATACACAACCTCAAGTCGTAACTATTCTGTGAGAAATTACAATAAGTTCATAGAGTATCTAAATATAACCGTCATTAATTGCCACAGTCTGAATGATGCTTATGAATTATTTATCAGCAAGTATAGAGCAGCATTCGAACATTCCTTCCCGTTACATTCTCGTCAAGTGAACACAAAACAAAAACATATACCATGGATGACTCCAGGATAGCTAATATCTTAGAGAAAAAAAAATAAACTTTACAAAGAGATGAAACAAAAGTCTACACAACAAAAAATTAAACAAATACCAAGAGTACAACTGTATCTTTAATAAGTTAAAAATCAGTCTAATTCACTGCATTAATAGAAAGGCAATCACGGTAACATGAAAGACATATGGACAGTGCAAAACCAAGCAATCGGTAATTCACACAAAAGTCTACCACAGTATTTTACTATCAACGATGAACAATTATCTGATAAACGAAACATAGCCGAAGAATTCAAAAATTATTTTGCATCCATACCTAACTTAATAGCGTCTGATTTATCTTCTACAAGTTCATTTTATTCTGCGATATACAGCAGTCCTGTTTTGCCCGGTACATTAAGATTGGAGCAGCATCGAATGAGAGGTATTATGAAGCCAAAAAATAATGTTTGTCTTTCAATCAATCAGCCCGGCCACATAGGCACAGGAATTCCTGGCAGATAGTATTGAGCAACTTTTGGACTTAACACATAACCATATTATATCACTCTATTAAAAAAACGAAAAACAACATTATGATCAGTTATCTTCCTGAAGGCTGAAGATGAAATTCAGTGTGCCTCATGGCATAAACTATGGGAACAAACGTTGAGCCTTTGCAAGTGTGAATATCACAAATGGCAGAAAAGCATAGTTACATTCAGGGAGTGAGTTGCATTGTTTGCCATTAGGATAGTTGTTTTTGTATTCATTTGTATCAAAGATCCATGCGAACAAATACATTAGGTTTTTTGTATCTTCCTAAAACTAGTCAGGTCATTTGTTTGGCTTAGAGGTGATAATGGCTTATTTCAAAAGATATCAACCCTGCAGTCCCACAAAACACAACAACGCCGTAAATATATTCGTCCGCAAAGATACAGACGAACAAGACACTTTCGGAAAAATAGGAAAGGGACGTTTTTGTTTGCTATTAACAGTGACATCCGCATTGATCCAGCCATTGTTGGATCTGTCCTTATGGAAGCTGAGCACTTATCATAAAGAATCTCAACAATAGGGGTGTATAGCTGGGTATCAAGATTGCCTTCTAGCATCATTTATCCATTATCCTGCTATTGTTTACCTGTATACGTTCATTGTTGTCTAAAACCATAGCATGATAGCGTTATGGTGTCATAGTACCACTAATATTGGCCATTTAACTTCCTCGTGTATACTGTCTATCTGAAACGTGTAATCGATTTATGCAAAATATGTAGGCCTTTCTATGTTATATTATTCTTAAACAGCATTTGCTTTCGGACGACCAATGCAAGTATACCGTACAATGGAGTCCTACTAACCAGGAAACAGGTAAGGTGCTGTGGCTTAAGCGACCTGCTACAATATGCATTGTAGTGACTTTAGACATCATCTCTGCGCGTAATATGCTTCGGGTGCGAAGCTAATTTATTTTAGCCTGAAATACTAGTTTATGTTTCGGAGTCTTACATGCCTGATGAAGATGCCCATAGAGCAGGTCTCCGTGTCTACGTTTGCCGGTGTCATATCTCATATGTTGCATCCACTGCAACGACGTTTTACCTGGCTTGTTTCGTGGTTTGTTCTTTACTATGTTAATAATTAAACTTTTCAGTTTGTAAGATTTAAATGAACCCTGCGCTGTGTTAGAACCGGGATGCGGCTTGTGCGAGACAAGACATTCAAAACTTAACTATGTTCATCGACTCTACCATTTGTATGCAGAACATTTTAAAAGAATTGACTTCATTTATAGCGGCAATGTATTACAATATGTACAAGGCTTTGTTCGCTATGGCGTCGGGCTAGATGAGATTTTGAGACTAGCAAATGGGACAACATATTGATTCAGGAGAATTGCTGCAAAAGTGTCATCGCAAATGCATTTATTGTGTTATCTGCACAGAACCCCCATATGAACAGTTGATGACGTTTTCGTCGTTTATTATTTTCTCTGTTTGCAATATCATTTTATACACGTCACTATATGGCTAGGATACATACACAACAGAGTAAGCAAATAGGCATGATTTTCTCTCCTAATACAACAGCAGGTCATTTACGAATGATAAGTGTCAGTTATCGCATGGTCACGGGAGTGATGTGGAGGAACACACTCGGACGCGAAGTGTTTTTTTCTATCTATAATTATATCGCATTGTAGCTACCAGGATTAAGGACGTGTGTCGGGCGTCACTGTCACTGCAGAAAACTATTCAAGAAGGTGGCTTAAGCCACTACAATCTTATTACGGTGGACTTTAAGTATTGGTAAAAAGCAGATGCATGACACATGACAATTACAAAACACCTGATGATCGAATCAACAAATAGAGATGACAGTTAGCGTATGTGATCTTCAAAACAAGTTCAGAAAGTGACACAAGCAATTAGGTGACAGAAGTCGCCCGGCAATCCTCTCACAAACCCACCATACATTTTTATTCCAAAAGATTGATTGTGTAACAGCGTCACAGCGAACAAACTATTATGCAGGTATGGCAGTATTTCAATAAAGCCAAAAGAACGGTAGGCAAGATAAATAATCCATCATATGGATATATTATAATATACGGTTTTGTGATGAGTTTATAGTATAATATACTGTGAGGATATGTACTTTCGTATTGAATGATAACACACACACACACTTAATATATATATATATATATATATATATATATATATATATATATATATATATATATATATATATATATATATATATATATATATATGTGTGTGTGTGTGTGTGTTAGGGAGAGAGAGTTTGTATGTGTGTATTGCAGAAAAACAGTACTCTGACGAAAATGAGGAAGGACATCTTGCGATGAACTCACCCTCGTGTCATTTTCACTTAGGTCAGGGTTTGAGTGTGTGATGTCGATGATATGCATTACAAAGGAGTGTGAGTCGCTGGTTCAATGTTAAGCATATTTGCGGACGTAACAGATTTGTCATATGATATAAGTACAATCAACCTGTGTTAATATATAAGTTTTATTTTAGCACCGATCAGACGAATCACACCCGTACGCCACCGTTGTCAAATGATCACATCGGCCGGGACTATACTACATGTGTTAATGTTTTGGTATTGGCAACATGACGCTGTTTGCTGGTTGCTGGCTTCACCATCCAGCGGCAGCCCAAGTCGCGTACGCGATCCAGTTATTCTTATAGATCAATGGTGGCGACTTATCATAAAGGTGTGCGAATTACTGCAGTAGGAGATGAAAGACCATCATCCATTGATCAACGATCTGCCCCCTTGGTCATAACAATCAGACAAGTACAACCCTCGCGAGTTTTCTCCACATTAACCACATGTTTGAATGAGTCGCACGTATATGAATGCTTACTCATTTTAGGAATAACAGACTTACTAGTGCGGGCTATTCACGCTATTTTCTTGTCTCAAAGGTGATAATTATTTCCTTTACCGACATCTACCCTGCAGTCAAACAGAACACAACACAATTAACATATTTGCCCCCAAGCAAGACATTATCGGGAAATGATGTTAATTCATTATTCTTTTCTCTACTGTGTACAATGACATCAATATTATTCGAGCCATTGTTGCTATGCTGCTGTACAATGCATGATGATTCTATTCTACCTTAGGAAACGCGCTGAGTGAAGTCGCACACACTGGCTTACAAGAAATTATATAGTTGCTTATTATGCTGCTAGTCCTAATGATAGTTTACCTTATGTCCTAGTCATGGCAGGTTATTCATCATGTTTATACATACTATTTCTGCTTTTTAACGTTCTAGCCGCTAAGGATTTGGTGAGCCATAAGGGTGCTTACGACCTACACATGCCGGTACATCGCTTGTATGAACATTATTGCATTCACTGACTGTTTAAAGACTGACGAAACCAAAAGCATGACATTATGTTTGTATGTATAAGTTGTATGCCATGAAAACCTCTGAAAAGAACAAACTTTCTTTCTAGTGGGGAGAATTATACTCACCTAGAGTTTTCGGCACAAATGCCTCATATTTTCATCTGATATCAACATTTCGTCGTTTATTATTTTCCCTCATTACATTGCTAATTAAACCACTTCACAACATGGCAAGGTTACATACAAAACACGAAAAGTCAAAAGAGTATTAGTAACTATAATGTGCTACATTAAAACAGCGGCTGATTAACAAAAGAAAAGCAAATTTTAGAGTTTAAAGAAGAAATCCAGTGTCGCCGACCGTTAGCCTGAGGGTTGTCTTGATAATTGCAACACAGCAGCGGCAGCATTCCACTGAGGTCGTCTAACAGCTACACATTGACTTATGGACGACGCAAGCTTCATTCATAAATAATCTACATGAATGTCTGGCATAATGTGCAGTAAAAGATGATAAGGTGGGTGATCCCACCAAGATGACTAAAAGGAGCGCCATAAAAGAAAGTGCTCTTCCACGTTATTGACAGCAACACATTAATCGCCTCTGATGGATGGGTGAATAGAAATAAAAGCGCGATGCTTAAGACCCACTGTAAATCATCGATGGCAATCTCGTTTAGATGCAAAAGGAAAAACACAGCCGATGTCGCTAGTACCGTATGGACCGCCTGGAGTGAATAATCAGTGGTTAATATCGACTGTGCGACATGACTACATAATGCATAAAAATCATTCAGAACTATCGGCGCACATGAGCAACGGTATACAACGGTATATATATATATAATTATATATATATATATATATATATATATGTATATATATATATATATTTATATATATGTATGAATATACATATTTATAGATATATATATATATATAGATATATATATCTAGATATATATATATATATATATGCATACATATATATATATAAATATATGTATATATTAATATATGTTTATATATATGCATATAGATATATGTTTACATATTAATATATATTTCTTTATATCTAAATATGAATATATGTGTGTGTGTATATATATATGCATAATTATATATATATGTGTGTATATATAAATAAATAAATATATTTATAAATATACATATATATATACACACACATATATAAATATATATATATATATATATATATATATATATATATATATATATATATATATATATATATATATATATATATATATATATATTTGTATGTGTTTGTGGGTTTGTGTGTGTGTGTGTTTCAGAATATTACGCTACGTATAATTTTTACTCGGTTAGGATATGAATGCTGGAGGTCGATAATATGCGTTACAAAACGTAAACAATACACAATAAATGTACCTAATTAAGCGAATCTTCAGTGTAATAATTTGCATGAGTATTTATGGCAAATAATCTTCATACAATTCAAACTAAAATAATTATGCAATATTCATACTGTTTTTCAAAATTCCAAATACTCACAAACAACTAAAATAAGTGCCCTATCCTGTGAAGCTAAACTGGAACATTTGGATCCTGTCATGATTCTACAGCAGAGCTACTGTAACTCATGGAGTGAGTCTAGATATTTTTGGGTGCGGTTCTCGTTACTTCAAAACAGTAAGCGATATATGGATAAATGAATGGTTAATGTATAGTATCTTGAGAAGTACCTTTAGAACCCTCCTTCACCCTATGTGCTGACTATGATGCTGCTTTTTCAATATATGATATTTGTTAGCTACAATTGCGGTGATATATTCTCGCTTTAGTATTTGTCCCTGATAGATAATGTGTCCTGCGGCAATGCAATGCTTCGTCCTGTTATAAATATTATATAATGTGTTTTCGAGATAGTGAACGAAAATAATTTTGCAATAGATCGCTCTACCACATTAGTTAATTTATAATTCAATGTTATAATCATATCATTCATATTCCCGACCAAGATCATGTTTGTTTCGTCTGGATAAGTAAAATTTCGCATTCTTGTAAACATCTCATTACGTTTGATGTTGCTCATAAAGGTTTCTGCCCCAGTTACCCGTACTTGGTAAACACACTGTGGCACTACATATTCAATAGCTAACAAGCATGGTCATGTTGAAATGAAATATTACGATGGTTGACAGTATATTAAGTTATGTTTTAACATTAACAGAGCCGATGGGTGCCGATATCTGAAGCTTGTATACTGATTCTACTGGATTATCACGTGGAGGTTTAAATTTCTTCAACATAATAACTAGAGATCAGCAGTCCCTGTTAATGATGGAGACGTTAATTTAGTCATTTTCGACAACAGCGGTTTTAATTGTCCTTGAGCAATTGATTTAAGTAAAATATCTAGAGTTAGCTTACACATACCTGTCCAGGTATCAGTTACCGGGCTAATCATATCACCCCTATAAGGCCACACGTATAGACTTTTCAGATCGTCGTAGTTACCATACACGTGGAACATTTTGTGGACCATACCCTGTTCCGATTACAAGAGGCTTTATACTTGCTATATAGTCTCGATCACATATTAATCATTATTCCTTCAAAACGAATAACTACTCGCGCAATCAAGCAGGTGACGGAACCCAGACATTCTTGACTATATCTACCAATGTAGACCTCGAGGTCCCATTCAATTTTTCATCAATTCTTCCTCAAAGATGTCATCCTATTTCGGGTATGTTCCGCAGGTTTTCATTTGCATTGCTTCGATATATCATATGTGTCTCGCATCTATCATCATGAATGTCACATTCTAAATATTTCAATACCATTGCTTGCCAAAGACCAACTATTGTCAGTATAAGTTTAAAAATAGTTCCCAGTAACAGAGGCGCAGGAATCGCAATGAATTATTCGATAATAAAAAGGCTCATCCGTTATGATGCCACGGTGCAGGAAGTTAGGGGCTCATATAGACATTGAATTATTTTCGCCAGTGAAGCGACGTTTATGTATGGAACACAACAAGAAAACACTTTGCTGTTGGCTGGAGGAGCAGCCCTGCATATATTATCTTGATAGATGAAATGTACATGGTACTGAGGAACCCGAAGTGGGCATAGTTAGACATAGGTAAGGTGTCCCATGTTTAACATGTGTTCGTTTATTCCGCAATGCTTGTTGATATCAATTGGAGATATATGTCAATAACTCTTTCGTTTTTTTGGTATGTAACAATAAAAGAAATGAGTTATTGTTTTAATTGGATTTCAATCAGCATCAATGTTATAGTCTAACCGTCTGGTTTTTTCTATGGTGACTATTTTGTTATGCTAGCAATCTTTATGATGCTTATCTCTCGAGCAGGATTCGCGGTGTTAGAGAGAGAGAGAGAGAGAGAGAGAGAGAGAGAGAGAGAGAGAGAGAGAGAGAGAGAGAGAGAGAGAGAGAGAGAGAGAGAGAGAGAGAGTAGTATATCGTGCAACATCCAATTTGGGAAGCGAGCAAACGTGAACGACACAATTATGCAACCTGCATAGATAAAATGTACCAGTTTATTAGTGCAAACAATAGTGCATTTTTTCAATCCTTGTTTTGACATGATGGCGGGGACGTTTATTCTCCTCGAAATAACACTCTCAAAACAACTATAATATCAAAAATTATCCGCAGCAAGGGCTTGCATCAAGGAAGACGCGGCTGGTATTACTATCTGTCAAAGTTTTCCCCATCAAAATAAATGTTAAAAATACTTCTCTTTCGTTTTCCAGTGCATACACCGAGGTAGAAATCATCCCTTACAAAAGAATCATATGATGGCGGCAAAGGGTATTATTTGGTGGCAGTGTAATATCATGTTTGCTTCTGGCCACACAAAAACAATAATTTTAAGCCACAATTGCTGCCCTTTGCAATATTCACTCTGGGTACACATCTCATAAAGTATTCAGGATCATTGAGCTTTAGTGTGTGTGCTGCTTGATAGCTCAATGCATAATGCATCATTCGACCTGTTTTTACATACGAGCAATAGACTTTATTGAGTTTTGGTCTGTTATCACAGAATAATTAGCGCATTATTGTTACAAAAACAACTAGGTCTTCTTTTATACTGATATTAAGATTCATCAAAGTTGTAAGAAGCCGAGAACAACGAAATATTACTAGCTGCAGATTATAGGATTGTAATGATAACATCTCTCCATTATTATCATTGGTTGACATACTGAAAATATATATATATATATATAGAGATATAGAGATATAGATATATATAGAGAGAGATAGAGATATAGAGATAGAGAGAGATAGAGAGAGAGACAGAGAGAGAGAGAGACATAGAGAAAATATGAGATAGATAGAAATATAGAGAGAGAGAGATAGAGATAGATCTATACAGAGATCTCTCCTATATATATCTCCTCTCTATCTAGAGATATAGAGATCTATAGAGATATAGAGATATATATCTCTCTCTCTCTCTATCTATATCTATATCTATCTATATCTCTATATATATATCTATATCTCTATATATCTATATAGATATATCTCTATCTATCTCTATCTCTATATATCTCTCTATATATATATCTCTATATATATATATATATATATATATATATACCAGCAATAGGTGGAATCCAGTGAGATTTAAGATGCATTTATCGGCGATGTTCTGCAATTTTTAATTTGCTTCCATTTGTAGTTGCAGCAATGACTCGCAAATAATCCAAGTGCATAACTGGAAACACAAAACCATTGATTTAGGCGTATTGAAGACAGCTTACGAATTTTGTTTGCAAAAATATATCAATGAATAGCTAACTGAACCAGCAACTGCGCATGCGCAAAAGTACCATTTTCTAGTATCATCACTCAGACTCCGCCCGTTTCCACCCTCGGGTGTATTGTACAGTCTACCGTGTGCCACATTTGGGTTAAAATTCACGTACAATCAAAAAAAGTATAATCGAACTTTATAAAGCATAGGCACTCATGAATCAAAGGTATCCTCGGGTTGACTTGCGTCAATCTAGACGCACCCATGGTATCACTATCACTTCTGGCACGATTATATCGACGACGTGTAAGAACTTATTTGCGCTTGATGAGCATGCCAAGCAACACAACGATAAAGCACTGGGTGATTGTTTCTTAAGCACGCAAGTATGCGATAGAGTTATTTCATAACAGGGTTGTAACTTTTTTCTTACCCACCTGCCTTGTTTCTACGTCGACATGTGGTTTTCTACGGCTGATAGCACAGGAAGAGAAATAAATAAGGTTGCTTATGCCATACTGTCATGATATACATTTCTAGAAATGTTTTACTATGATATAACTTACACCCTATTGACATTAGGTGTTCCACAGAAGAAACACAAAAATCACGAGTTTGTATGTAGAATTGTTCATGGAAGCAATTATTTTAACATGTTTCAACTGGTGTCGTTCCAATTTGTATTCTTATCGGTGCATGTAAAACGAATGAATAATAGGTACTGTCTTTGCAATCAGCCTTTGTGATCACCCAGCTCGTGAGGTATATTGTCAACGTTAACGCATCTGTCAGTTTAGTGATCTATATGGTTATATAACGCTGCCAATGAAATTACATTCTCGTCTCATACGGCGTGTCTCATATTAATTCCGTCATTGTTACAAATCCGCGTGATTACGTGGTAAATATCATCTTTTATTCAACATCATTTTATCAGAGTGTTGACACAGGAGAAACAAAGAGAAGGGGTATACCCATATCCTGGGACGAATGTACGTAAATCATGCGTCAGGAGTTATCGCGTTGAATGGGATCTCACATTAATAGGTAATGGTATGAGTGTGTTGCGGAATAGTGGTTGAATGTTATCATTAATTATTCTAAGTGGCATTCTTGCTACTTGACAAGACCCATTTGATGATAATATCCTGTTGAATATTCAGGTTCCTTAAATTAGAGTGGTTGATTTGCGGTGATTAACGTAACATTGGATACTGGTTTGGGGTGGGGGCGTATTACTATTGTTCAATGGCAGAAATATATGTGAGTTGATTACCACTTGCTCGGCTTATGTTCATTGTCATTACTTGGATTGGATATATATCCATCCATTATTTTAGGTTAACAGCATTCAAGTAAAAGTAACAGCTACTAATTCCCTACTTATACCCAAGTCACAATTAGCTTGCGATGGGTTTGCTGGTAGTTAGCGATGGATTTCCAGGAATGTTTGGCCAGGGCTCTCCTGAACTCTTTGTGGCTGCCGCATCATTTTAGGGCATCGGGCGGGCATCTAGTTTTATCTCGGACTTAAAACCTGGTTCGGCGTTTCGTGTTGAAAAATGATCGCCAATAAATCGGCCGATGTCAGCAGGGCATCGGACACATCAAGCGGGCGCCGGGCCAAACTTTGGAGAACCCAGGTAATTCAGATATCGGTCAGGCGTCTCCCAGACGCCGGCCCGGCTCCCTCCAGTCGCTAAGACGACGACCGGCCTACAACTGGCGTCCTGCCAACCTTGCGCTGCCCGGCCGCGAATCGGGGCCCACTGGGTATAAAAGGCAGCTCATCGCATCATTCATCAGATGATCTACTCGCTCTCTAAACAGCTTCATTGTAAAAGCACTACAAGATGCCCAAGGGAAGTAAGGGAGGACAGAAGTGGGAAAAAAGGGCACCTACAAGAGGCTTCTCAAGGACGAAAACACAACCCCAAGATGGCGGGGGGAAAGGGGAGTGGCAGTGCGTGACTTGGGGAACCCCCTGTCAGAAGCAGAGAACAATGTGTTCCCCATCACCAGCCAGCAAACATCAGGTTCACAGAAGCCCAGAACGAACCCATTGCCTTCTTATTAGAGGATCTTTATTTTATGACATGACAAACCCTGACTATAGGAACATGGCAAAGCAGAACACCCCGCTAAGGCATTCGCAGACGAGATGGGATTGGTGCGTGAGTACAGTTTACAGTTTACAGTTTTACAGTTTATACATTTTACCAATGCCAGTCAGTATTTTGATGTGTTTGAAATTTTCACTTTTTAACATTGTTGTCGTGCCATCTGCTTTCAGCCTCGACAATCATGATGCGGCTTCGATCGATGCGTATATATTATTAACATTTTAGGGGCAAACTGCAGAGAACGAAGTCTGGCACTTCTCCAGGTATTAGGTTTAAGCGGTACGGAAAGCACCTGCAATTATTGGTGTCTTTTCTATCTTTTTTTATCTTTGTGTTCTTAAATATACACGCTTCTGCATTGTTCCCTTTCCATTTGCTAACATTTGTCCTTGCTTATGCTCCAGGTCGCCCCCCCCCCCTCCCCACAGCTGTGGAGTGCCTACCAGCAAAATGCATCGTCGCGGCTTTGAACAGCATCTCTGCTTCGGGTGTGATTCTTGATTAATATCAGCCTAGAATACTATTTTATGTATTTGAGTCTAAAATGCTCGAAGTCTACGTTTGCCAGAATATATCATATGTTGCAGCCACTTCGTAAACGACGCTTAACCTACCGCGTTGTGTGGTATGGTTAGTTCTTTATCATCAGTTGTGCATGTTGTGTTATTACCTGTGTACTTCAATCAAGATTTTGCTTGTATGTGACAGGATATTCAAAACTCTACTGTATTGATCGACTGTATAATGATTTTGAACATCTGAACAGAACAAACTTCCTTTATAGTGGCACTCTATTAGCAAAGAGGTTATAGCTTCGCTGTTTAATTTGGAGCCGTGGTCACCTTAACCAATCAGATGATTTTATATCCTTAACAGACTTCGAGCCCAACGACGTTAAATCGACAGTTCCATGTGCTTTTGTTGATGTCATGATATCGACGCTTGATCTCATTTCATAATCACCACACAGCTTAGCGTAGCTATAAACTCTTTGCTCGAGACCTTCACGTGTCCCGGACAGGGCAACAAATGTCATCATCTATCCCAGGCCAGTTCCCTCCCTTAAGACATTTATTGACAATCTAAAACCACCATCCACAGCGCGGGCATGAACGATCGAGAATCGTAAACTGCTCGGCCGTTGTGGAAGGCGAACTGTTTACAACTGGTATACCTCAGACCGGGCAATGTTCCAAGTGGACATTTATCAAATAGTGCACTTGTTATTTTCGCTATTCTAAAGCCTATTGTGCGACGTGTGAGCCCTTTTAGCGTAGCTATGAACTCTTAGGTATTTGTTTTCTAGACTAGCAAGTGAACAACATATTGATCCAGGATAATTGTAGCAAAGGTGTCAGTGCAAATTGATCTATTGCTTATCACTAAACCACTCATTGCTCTGGATTTATATTCACTCGGCGTTATCTGAACAGAAGCCCCAAATGAGCAGTTGATGTCAAGTTTTTGCCGTTTATTATTTTCTCTGTTTGCTTGGTCGTTTAATACACGTCACTATATGGCTAGATACACAACAGAGTAAGCAAATAGGGCATGATTTACTCCCCTTACAACGAGTCATTTGCGAAAGATAAGTGTAAATTATCGCATTGTCACGAGAGCGATATGGGGGAAAACACTCGGATGCGCCCCCGTTTTTTTCACACTATCACCTACGTGACCATGCGACAGCATACGTATGGCGATGGCAGCTCTTTGTGATAATCAATCGCAACATCACATCCAAATAATCGCCGTGGATATTTAGCTATCCTGGCGGAAATTACGTAAGAATTGCATTTTTGTTACCAGGGGGCTGATGCTGTATTCATCTGGTGATTCATTTGTATCAGTAAAGTCGGCGAGATGGGACCATCTCCAATGAAGTGTTATTTTTAATCTACAATTAAATCGCATAACAGAAGGTTGCTGTCATGGTGGAACAAAGTTTATTATTGCCGACGATTTGTATTGGAAACAAACAGATGCACGACACGTGACAATTACAAAACACCCGATGACCGCATCAGCTGCAACAGTAGCTATGGTGGGGTCAACATTTGCCATTTGAGTAATGGGTTCATAATTATGGATGACAGTGATCGTCAAAACAAATTGAGAAAGGACACAAGCAATTAAGTGACGCAAGTTTCCCGGCAAAGCTATCGAAAACCGACCATGACATTTGACTCCAAAAGATTGCCTCACAACGAACCAACTATTTTGCACGTAGGGCAGCATTTGAATAACGCCAAAAGGACAGTGTAGAAACTATTAAGTCCGGTATGCATATGACACTATACATGTCTATCATTCACATGCGCTAGACTCACCGTGCACACACCTACTCCTTAATGTTTTATCAATACTGATGTGCGAGATACAAATCATTTAAACACTGATAATAAGCATAGTGTAGATGCTGCGGGTGTAGTTGGGCAAGAGAATCAAACATACAGCATGTGTCGTTTTAGTTAGATCCACAAAAGCAATATTTAGAACCATCCAAATAACTTCGATAAGCATAAAGCACAATTCAATTACAAAACAGCGACCCACACGGCATCAGTGCCAACAAGATGCGCAATATATATATATATTGCGCATCTGGTTGGCACTGATGCCGTATATATATATATATATATATATATATATATATATATATATATATATATATATATATATATATATATATATATATATATATATATATATATATATATATATATATATATATATATATATATAAATATATATATATATAGTTTTCATGGCAACTGCATTTCCAAGTTTTTCCTGCTCATAAAATGCTCATCGTTCAATTCGCAGGCTGTGAATCGATCATACAAAGGATCAAGCTCCCGCTTCACTTCCTTTGCATATGAAAACACCTCGTAAAGATACTGTCAGAGTTTAAACCTATTACAAATGAACGGTTTCAATTAAACATTAAGGCAAATCAGACATTGAAATATCAAGTTCCATTACGTAGATAGATATAATATATATATATATATATATATATATATATATATATATATATATATATATATATATATATATATATATATATATATATATATATATATATATATATATATATATATATATATATATATATATATATATATAAATGACATGGTCTTGCAGTACCGTTCGAAAAGATGAGGTCATAGTTAAATCCTCACATATCATGTGATCGCGAGTCCGTATGTGGTGTTCCTATATATAAGAGTCGTTACGATGTCGCTTTTGAGGTAGTTGTATCAAGAATCATCTATTGATATAGTTATGTCATGCGTGCGCAATTACCATGAAGTTCAATGAGAAATGAAGCTGATATTTTTATTTGAAGGGGAAATGATATATCAGCTTGGTCATAGAAAATGCGATGGCAACCGTTACTTTACCCCTGTCACATAGTCGCGAATCGGTTTGGATATCCTGTTACACGATGCTTGTGAAACCCATTTGCAGGGCAGTAGACCGGGAGGGAATAAACCTTGTACCGGGTTAATAGGAGAAAGTAGTCCGCAAACATCGTGACATGTTTACAGTTTCCAACAATTACCGTTCAGATTCGGGGAGGCGTTACGCGGATATAAAGGGTAACTCACCGTGTTGGCTGTGACAATTCGATCAGCCATAAAGGGAGGTGTCCATTATCGCCGATGGTGACTTGTGACTTGACAAGAGGGTTCTCTATATGGAGGTCTGTTAGCGAAATATTTCTTTGAAATCGGTGTTCTGCTCGTAAGGCTGTCATGAAAGGTATTTTCAGAATAGACCTGCCTTTTTTGAATGCCCGGTTTAACAGTGCGATGATCTGTCGAAATGACGACCATAACCGCAGAAAGTGCAGTCGCCAGATATTAATTGTTGAAATTACTTTGTGGACGTTGCTTTACTGATTGCAATAAGGTTCATTACATGCGCTAAAGTACGGTTGGCTACAGCGGCCATTTAAGGACGCTACGGCATGTCAGATGTAAAAATGGATGCACTTGTAAAGTTGGTTTAAATGAATTGTAGTAAATCCGTGATTGACATGAACAACAGTTGACATAAATAATGTCCGATCCATTTCTCGATCGTAAAAGTAAGGGTAGCAACAATAAAAAGTGACGATTTTAAAAACAGCTCTCTCGGTGGCTGGCTTGATTCATTATTGAATGAAGTGCATACCACACTTGAGCCTTAAATGCGACAATATAAAGGAAAATAATTAAAAGCAAAGCATGCAGCGCCATCAATATGGCGAATTCACCACATTTTCACCGGATTACGCACGTTTTATCCGTGATTTATCCATGTTATTGCAAACAAGCGCTTTTCTGCCCCTTATATGAATATATATATATATATAAATATACATACATGAATATATATATATATATATATATATATATATATATATATATATATATATACATATTTATAGATAAATATATATAAATATATGAATATATACATGTATATATATATAGATATATATAGGTATATATATATGAATATATATATATAAATAGATATATATATACATATATATAGAGATATATATATATATATATAGAATATATACGTACGATACATATATATATATACATTTATATTAATATGTCTTGATATGTATATATAAACATATTTATATATATATGTGTAGAGAGAAAACAGAGGGAGATAGATATATAGATGAGAGAGAGATCTATATATATTTATATCTCTCTTTTTATATTTATCTCTCTGAGAGATATATATTATATATATATATTTTTATATATATGTCTATCCATATCTACATGTCCCTCTATATATATATCTCTAAATAAATAGATATCTCTCTAAATATCTCCCTGTCTATATCTATGTATATATATATAGATAAATATGTATATATATATATATCTATATATATATATATCCCTATATATATGGATTTAGATCTCGATATATATATGTATCTATATACATAAATATGTATATATAAATATGCATATATATATATCTAAAAATACATATATATATATATATATAGATATATATATATATATATGCCTATAAAAAATATATATATATATATATATATATATATATATATATATATATATATATATATATATATCTATATATATATATATATATATATATATATATATATATATATATATATATATATATATATATATATATATATATATATATATATATATGTACGTATGTATGTGTGTGTGTGCGCGCGTGTTTACGTTTGCATTGTTTCTAGATCTCCTGTTGCACTCACTTTTACCCATGTTTTATGTGCAAATATGCACAGAATCAATATTACCTGTTTGAGTAACCTAATACAATGGAAGCATAATGTACATGTGTCGTACATTGTTTATCCAATTTCATGTCGTAAATGAGCTATTGAAAGAGAAGTGATGCATAAATTTGCAGACAGATTGTAGATCTACCTCGACATCCGAACGACACAAGCAAAAAATCATTTTTGAATTATTTTTAGCATGTGATTGTCAATGTAAAATATTCAGACAAGTCCTGCTTTTTCGGGTTCCAACATTATGATTTATTTTATTTTTTACACTGACCAAGACACAGTTGGTGGTCGCTATTATGAATTTGGTAGGTGTGTTCACCGCTGGTCAGATGCTCAAGAGCTTTATGATAGTATTTTATGTTCATGTCAACATTCTGAGCTTATGGCCAAAATCGGTATATTTGCTCCTTCATTACGCCCGAGAAATAAATACATGTTAGCTGATATTTGGTTACATTCTATGACGATTTTGCCGATTATTTATGGTCTGTACTCAAGGTTATGGAACGCCAGGTTTTGTCGCGTAGTCGATATCAGGGAGATGCGTGTAGACCGTCTCAAAAAAGTAAAGCTAAATATAATGAAGCCACATTGATAACAAGGCGCTCTAGCAATGCGTATATTAAAGCCCGACTTGTGATTTGTTATAGTAAAATTGGAGATGGACCCAACTTAAATCATATCCCGAGACCACAAACAATAACACGACTGTGGAACTGAAGACAATCATAGAACACAATCAATGAGCTAAGCGAGAACAAGAATCGATTCCGTGAAATATGGACCCGGGTCCACAACCAATACTATTGGTGCAAACGGGAAGAAAGCCTACGACAGAGAAGTATAACGAAATCAGACCGCGCGTCCATGAACGAGGCATCAAACGAAAACAAGCCTCACATCAAAGAGCATATGCCTGGCAAGGGTGGAATCTTAGGTCTACAATAGCTGCCTTGAAACCCGTACAAGAATGAACTACGACTGCATTCGCAATATACTTATGCTTCAAAATCTGCTTTAGGGTGTCTCGATTTAACTGTAATAGAATTGAATAATATGACCCAAAGTATTTCCAAGAGTGATTGTATCATTACCGAATTATGGATAAAGATACCCCTAGCTTAAAAGCTATTCATTGCATGCTTGCTCTGTGTAATATTTCGCTGGTGAATCTACAATATTGCTATATCATCATGGGTCAGGACAACCCCAGATGCTCGATGTATGAGAGGCATTTCCCAAGATACCAAAAAACATTATTTTTGTTTCATAATCACAAACTAACTCCATGAATTAACTCTACAAAAAATGCATTTTTTTTAGGATTTTGATGATATTTATAATCAGTTTTGTCAATAAGATTGTCCTCTGCAAACAGATAAAAATGTTGATGACCATATGCAGGGAACCTGAGGACCTAACAGTCATTTTGCCTCAACCACCCATCACCATAATGTATAGGGTGGCCATCATCGTAAATCATCGTAAACCACTAGGATCCTGAAATCGATCTAATGAAATTGTAAATTGTTAAATACGATACAACCTAGGCTGACATCACTGGACATCATGTGACACGTTAAATAGCAATATCGTCTGTTATGAGTCTTGATATATTTCCTGAGTTGCGTATCAACCATCGTTTTTCATCTCACCAACGAGCTTTATCAATTTCAAATACCTGTCGGTAATTTGATAATGCTTTGAACCTATGAGCATGTCTGCTATTCAAATTATTTGCAGCAATCACTCTTCATTGATGCAACAGCACAAACATATGACTTCATGTCACACAAAGTACGCCCCAGCAAGCTTCACCAATTTCTGACAATCCTCGGTAATTTGATAATGTTTAGAAGGTATAATGATATGCGCAATATTTGAATTCATATGTGCCTTGTTTCAACTTGGAACTCGTTCAAATCAAAAGCAACGTTTTGGCATAGACAAACTATTGCGAGCTAGACCAGGAGCATTATGTTTCAAACGCTTGGTGACTAATATACAGAGAGCAAAAAAAAATAATTTACAAATCAATTACTTTTTGGTTTGCTTTGACTTTCCCTCAAGCGTCACACAAAATCCCTTTAATTAATCGGGAGCATGCATCAGTTTGCACATTGGTAAGAAATCTTTTGAAGGGGTGATTTTCAGTGATGAATAATGAAGTGTACTTTTTTAATTCATCGCATGGTGTAATTGATACTGCCTTTACTATTCAGTGTTTGTGTACATCTTTTGTTCATGACACCAGGGATACTTGTAGGCCTGGCTTCTCATAAACGGACATGAAAACGTGCGACCTTCTCTTGTGGATGGGTTTAAATGGTACAGATATATGACTTTCAACTTTGATCGATATATATCCTCGTATGATGAACATGTAAGACGATTATTAAATTGATAGCAGGTGTTAATAACTTATTCAAACACAGTATTCTTTAAAGGTCACGATTTGCATCAAAAGTTCCCAGTTAGGAGTTAAATCGACGCGCTATATGTTTCTTGCATTATTCCATCTTAATTTCTCCCCCGAGTGAGATTTTGGGCATTTGCGGATACCTACTTTTATTGCAAACATTGAATAATGCTGGCAGTTGCTGCTTATTTATTGATGAAGCAATGAGTATTATAGACTCCAATAGATGCATGACTTTGCATAACTAATACTTAAAATTATGCAATGATTTCTGCCAACACTTCATTTAGACAAGTCTCCGGAGAGTAGATCAATGTCATATGCAATTAGTGCGTTATGATGGAAACCTAAAATCGGACTGAAGACCCGGATACTTGATCATTCATGCGACAGTATCTTGTGTTCCTTTGCATGCAAGAAAGCCGTTCTGACCGTGTTTCTATTAGATTGGTCTTTTTCATGGCTGTTACAGAATCTCACGTAGCTTGTAATATTCTCATTACATCATATATATAGCCTGAAAATGACTCCCAAAGGCTTTTATCTGAAATACACGGGTTCAGTTATCTGTCACACACGTGCACACAGCTTAAGGTAGAAGCAGGATATCTCGAGATAGAAAACCGATTGTACAACAAGTGTACAACGTACCGCAGGGATTAGTAAAATAATCGTCTTTTTAGTGAATATTACAGCAATTCCAAATCATTATGCTGCTGTAGCAAGCTTACTGATAACTCTGAGAGGACCAAGGTGAGGCTTCAAACTCTACCTTACACCTAATAACCAACATGCTGCATTTGGAATTGAAATGGCACAAATATGCCCCATGCATTGGTTTGTACACATATCACTCTGATTCAGAGAATACTCATCATATTGTACCGGGCAAACTAAATGTCCTCGTTGCCATTATGGGTCAACAGATAAATTGTATGTAATCGTTACTCATATGGCCGTTTGCATGGTTTACATTTTATGGGTGAACAACGCTTTGTATGGTGCTATTGTGGCAGTGATTCATAGACAAGTGAAATGGAAGGAAGGTAGCTCAACAAAAACCCGAAGCCACCAGCCCCGACTGAAACAATGCAAAATTATATTGCTCTATGGCTTAATAATGTGGCTAAAGTTTGGAATCTACTCATATCATGTAATTGCGTCACTGAGTTGATTGAGAATCAGTTATCAGTTATAAATCTATTTACTATTCCGCTTTCATAATTTGGGTGTTAATGGCCAGTTTTACTTGATGAGACTTTAGTCAAATAAACTTGGTCGAGGGTTAATTGGATCACGTCTGACCAGCCAATGCCAACCATTTTGAATTCGCGCTGGCGGAACTTGTATGTATGTATTATATATATTTGTATGCTTGGTTGTTGGGATGTGCCTACGTGTGTAAGTATGCATGTGTGTATGCATGCATGCATGCATGTATTCATCATATATTTATTTATATATATATATATATATATATATATATATATATATATATATATATATATATATATATATATATATATATATATATATATATATATATATATATATATATATATATATATATATATATATATATATATACATATATATACGCACGTTGTCTAGTCTTCTGTGACATGTAATCAGCGCTCATAAAGTGGTTTTAAAAGTCACAGGGTAGTATTTGATTGATGCCATTAGCAAACCATTTCCATTCGTTACATCTATAGGGGAGATTAGCACATCTGTTTAAGGAAAGCATTTGTCAAGGGGTTTCTTGACAAATACTTTACAGATGTCTGCATACATGAGTTTTCAACACACGTAGAAAGATTAATTACGCAATCAATAGTAGGTTAGTTGGCAATGATACTATCGTTCAATTACTCTCTCTTTGCTTATTTAATCAAAAGAGCTCATTGTACGTTCGATTATTGTAATAATTGTATAAGTGTACTTTTTGGAAGTCTTTTTCCCAGGCAGATTGTTCCGCTTTTACCATCATGAACTTCATTTTATAATCGTTCATTTGTACTTTTTGTTAAACTGCGAGACAAACACCTGTAGGGTATAGTAACCCAGCGCTTGCCACTTGCATGATCAAGCGCGATAAATTTAATTGCGGGGAAATAAGGTGTGGGTAAATACAGGTGGGATTCTTTGGTATGATGGTAAATGGCTCGCGCCATGACTCACACGGTGGTGCCTCACGCTTGTTGCAGAACATTCATACCTCGATGGGCATCAAACAGAAAATATCTGTCGTAAATAAGATGATGTGAGTGAAATATAACTTGTTTGGTACGATTCTACTGTTCGTTAGCAGCATTTATATTAAGTTGTTTAGTACATTGACGGTGTGTCTTATTTGATTATTAAGCTCACTGACACAATGAAGTCGCTTCTAATTTGTTTGCCAAAAAATTAGCCTTTGCCAAATAAAGAATTTCTTTTGGCTTACGATGCAATTTCCAGACATTTCCTTGCCAGAAATTACACTCCTTATTTCAGTGGCAGTCCAGTTACAATGAGTAATCAATAACAGCTGTTAGTAGGTTAGTAGGTTATAGGTCATCAGTAAATACCATACAGTACTCGTCAAATAAATTGAAACCCGTAGTTGGATCGAGACAAGGACCCTCTTCCATGTGCACAAGCAGTCGTCCTGGGACAACAGAAGAGGGTTTTTGTGCAGCTTGTTTTGCCTTAATAGCATCTTTAGGGGTTTTTTTCTAGTCAAGCTGGTCACCTTATTGTTTATTGCAGATAACAACAGCTTGCAGCCGAGAGACCCACTCAGTTGATCGTTTCCCAGATTGATGTTTTTACTGTACCGCTTTCTGGTGTGGATTTAGCTAGCGTCATGTTGAATGTTAGTTTATTTTAAATGAAGAAAAGTGTCATGATGCGGTTAATCATCGACGGCTATCGAGAAGGGGTCGTAATTTTTGGGGTCAATGGTCATAATGAGGATGGTCATGAAACGAATGTTCAAGGCTGGAGTGGCTGGTCAATACAAAGTATATTGCTGTAGCTTACCAGTCTCTATCACACCTGTCATGATTGTATGAAACTCTTAGCTACCAACTCTGCCATGTCAATGGAAAGATATTCGTCTAATCGCTTACATAGCAGGAGTAATGAGTCAAATGAATAATGCAAACGGAAATAACACACCCATAAAGAAACCACTCGCGCTCGATAATGCATCGGAGCGACGTCACCAAGGACTTTTATGTGATGCTCATTCTTCTTTATTGGTGCTAATTTGGCAGTTATAGGCTATTCAACCGTACATAAGATGTTCATTGGCCCCCAGACGATACGATGACACGAATAGCGCGCCATACTATCCAACGTTTCACCAAGCGTTTAATATTAATATTGGCAGCAATGCGCCACTCAATAATGGCATCTACGCCAAGGATATGT
>CM067354.1:18634996-18639996 GCA_034190875.2 Urechis unicinctus
GACATGAGTTCTCATTTGAAATCAAGCTTATCTGAATGGTCGGCATTAGACGGTCTTAATCTAGATTTATTGGATCCTTGCCCCGTATCATTGGGAAAGGTACTGTCCATTAAATATTCAAACGAACGCAGTTCCTCTCTCTGAGCACGAACAAAGAAACGCCCTCAGTGCCTCTCTCCGCAGTTCTCACTATAGCGGATTAAGCCTTTTTTCAAATAAAAGATGCGGGGGAAAACATCATAACAAGGCTCTCATCTGTCAAGCTGTTGCTCCCAGCACTGCCCACCTGACTCATAATCAGCATCACAGGCACATATATTGTTATTTAAGTGAGAAGGATGTGAACTCAGTGCTCCAAATGAGGCTGTAAGAAGAACGATCACCGTTACCCAGCATCTTATTGCTTTGTGATAGATTCCCTGTCTGTCTGTTTGTCTGTCTGTCTGTCTGTTTGTTCATCGTCACCTCCTCCACTTAAATCACTAGAAAGCATAACTCCAGTAATCCTATTAACACCAGTTAGTGTCCTTATTTATCTAACATATATAATATACTAGGACTATGGTATCATGATACTGGAAAACATGAAAAGCATAACAGCGCTACAGCAGCGCCCATTTGCATTACTAGAAAAGGTGCAATTGCAGAACGAGTAAAACAGCTCGAAAGCCTCCAGTCAATTTACGGCTATGATTTCCCAAATGGGCTCTTCCACCCAATAACACCTTTGCATATATTTCACTGTGACGGAAAACATTTGCTAAGCGTATATACGGATTCCTGAACGGCTAAAGACATGGCATCTGAACATCCACCACCCTGGAGTGGATGGTGATTTGACACGCCCTCCGTACAATGCACCTACTGATTGCGCGTGTTGGATAATCATGTTATTGTAAAGATACATTGAACCTATTCCTTGGTGACGCATTACTTGATGTAAGATATTGATACTGAATTAGCTGAAAGTAAGAAAATATGCCTATTTGGCAGATTTAACGATGATCCGTCGAGCTCGGCATCGATTAGCAGCATATTATTGGGAATGTTTCGCCGCCCAAGTATCTCGTGAATCCTGGTATAAAGATCATAATGGAATACCAACCCACGGGCCATGTAACAGCACATCCCATTCAGAACAAACTTGAGTGTTTATTAATTTCAAATTTTGCCCCTGAATTGTGCCCCAATCTGTTGAGCCGAGCATATATGCAATATTACAGAAGCATATAATCATTATTCAATGGAAAGCATCGAGTAAACTGTGATTACCGGAAAATGACCATATACATACAGATATATGAATATTTATGCCTATATAAATATATATATATATATATATATATATATATATATATATATATATATATATATATATATATATATACATATATATCTATTTGTGCGTGTATCTATACATATATATGTTCATATATATTTATATTTATGCATCTATATATGTATAAAACATATATATCTTATGTATATATATAAATATACGTGTATAAATAAGTATATATAAGCATATAGATATGAATTTATGTTTGTATACTTATATGAATATGCATAAAAATATATATATATATATATATATATATATATATATATATATATATATATATATATATATATATATATATATATTCATGTATATATACATATTTATTAATATATAATGTATATTTACATATATGGCAAATGAACACGAACTTTGTTAAGCAGGTGCTCTACATGTTACTCGTTCAAGATAATCTTATGCTGTACTGAGTTTGAATTTTGTCATATGTTTAAGCAGGTGCTCTACATGTGACTCCTACAAGATGATCTTATGCTGCACTGAGATTGCATTTTGTCATATGGTTAAGCAGGTGCTCTACATGTGACTCCTTCAAGCTAATCTTATGATGCACTGCGATTGCATTTTGTCATATGGTTAAGCAGGTGCTCTTTCAAGGAATACAAATGTGAGCAGTCATTCCATTTGATAACAGGCTTTTAACATCAATTTACGTCAAATATTATGTACTCATATACATCAAATACATGTTCAAACGTTGGTGAAAGTGGTAAATGATGTTTCGATCTATTAAGTTAAATATAGTTGGTTGGCATGCAAAGATCACTATAGTTTCCATACATAGTCGCTCAACACGGGGTAACCGAGCATCATCGCTATTTTGATTGCAATATAATTGACAAATATCTAAAGAAGCATATATTATGTCATCGCGTACGTAAGGGGCTGGATAGAGTGAAGAAGCTAATATTGAAATAATTATTATAGTACAATCTTTGAATACAATGATTTGTTAATTATTTGTTTAGTAAATCGATGCGTCGTAGCGATAGGACCAACAAGTACAATCCGTGACGCACTGCCGGTTAGACAGTGCTTAGTATGTAGCAAAGAGCATGCATTTATGAGTTATCAACTTCCACATGGACATACTCTAACTTGGTTATAATGACACAGTTGCTGTCGAACTACCACTTTGAATGCTGTTGACATAAGTAGAGGTCCGGCAGAAAGACGGCAAAAGGTCATAATGACACATAGTAGGGTTTTATGAATTCGATTGTCTTTACAGAAAAAAGGCACTGATCGAAAAGCCAAAGCTTGTCAACTGATTGCGGGTTGCATATTTCTTAATAAAGCTAAAATGGTAATTATTGTCCTGGATAAATCTAGTTTACTAATTATTAAGTTATCGAATCACAATGGACCAATATGTCAAAATATTATATTCTAAATTAGATTGCCCTCACGCCACTATTAAACTAAAACAAGCATTAAAATCATTATTGTATCTAAAAGTACTAATCAATGTGAAAACGTGTTCTCTTCAATATGTTACTAACTGGACGATTCGCAAGAGGTAGCGTCAATGAGTACCGCCAAAACACTTGCCATAAACATCCCTTGCATTAAGTCGCATTTTTGTCAACGTGTGTTTTGACCATAAATAGAATGTCAATAAGCTACAGTAAATAATGTAAAATAATACAAAAGCTATAAGGATACATTACGACGACGCAGAGAGTAGCCACAGTAAAATTATTATCATACATACATACATACATACAGACAGACATACATACATACATACAGACATACATACATACATACAGACATACAGACATACATACATACATACATACAGACATACATACATACATACATACATACATACATACATACATACATACATACATACATACATACATACATACATACATACATACATACATACATACATACATACATACATACATACATACATACATACATACATACATACATACATACATACATACATACATACATACATACATACATACATACATACATACATACATACATACATACATACATACATACATACATACATACATACATACATACATACATACATACATACATACATACATACATACATGCATACACAATTATCCAACTTCCTTCATGTGTGGCTCAATCGATGCATATCGGTACAGACACATAACGTTTGTACTGTGACTACGTGATCTGCGTACTTGGAAGGTATGTCTATAAAACGACAGCAATGTTTACATTTGGTGTATTTAGATGCTTTACTTTACACGGATTCCCGAGTTTGTATTTATTTACATATGGTCAACTATTTTTTATTGTGACTGATTTACGTCGGCAGCTCGTTCAGACAAAAGAGTTTTAAAGCTGTTCATTTGCACACGAAGGTGCCAGACGATGTTCAGCGTCATGTTCGGGAGATGTATATTGCAACAGCAACGCGATCGGTACATACCTTGTTGGTTTTCTTCGAACAAAAGTCTAGGTTTTCCACAGGTATGACCATAGCTGAGTAATTGCAATAGTGATTTCCAACTATTCTACCAATGTTGTAATTATTGGGCAGATTAAGACATTACAAGACTATTTAATTTAGCATGTTAATAAGATCCTAGAGACTCAGTGGAATATGCAGGCCAATATTTGACACAAATATTTGCTATATTACAGGTAAAAATTTATAGCCCCTATGGAATTACGGCTAGAATAAAATTCCGAATAATGCTTCCAGGGACAGCAGCGACTCCTTCAAAATGAGGCTTGATCACTCCAGGCATACCCCATTCAGAAAGTATTTCTGCCTGCAATATCTAGCAGCACCCTTAAACTAAGTGCTTTATCAACATGGTCTGCTAGCTCAATGGAAACGGATGCAATTGCGCATCGAATGAGTGTGTATGGGTTCTCATTACATATGCATTACTGAAGTGTTGATGAGCTGAATATAAAGGCTACACATTAATGATTATCAACAAATACTAACCCTGATGTCAGCGTTCATGTTTTACGAATGTGTCTTGTTTCAAAGTATAAAAGGGGATTACGGACTATAGTGAGATATAAAGCGGTGCCATAATAAATAAATGTAGCATAGTGTCACGTGAAATAAGTTTATATGATTAACATATCAAAGGGCATCACTAGTCAGTTACTGTATGAGGCATTTTCAACACAAAATGCTCCAAAATAAACACTTTCCAAATGGTAGGTTCCTGTGTTGGAACCTGCGATAAACCGAAGAGGTCACACCAACACGTTGATACGCAGACACATTCATCCATAAGCGTATCCACACTTACATATCGCTCAGAATGGGCAATCTGGCATTCAGAAAAATATTCAAATGGACATATTTCTCAAGCCATTATGTTTTCCAATCATGCCTTTTAAGCGACATAACCTTGGAGTGGGTGGTGTCTGTTTTTGTTATACATACTAAGGTACTACTAGATGGTCGGCTCCTTATAATCTATCCGGGGTTTCCATCTGTACGGAATAATGGCTGCGGTCTGATTGCTAGGAAGCAAAGAATGCTTTACAGTTCTACCGACCTTCCGTGGACCTTTACCTCTGTGTATAACAAAAGCAATGCAACATAAATTTTGTCAGTACAATACAGTGGCGTCATTCCCAATTCCACGTTACAAAGCCCATAGTTCGAAGCAATTTA
>CM067354.1:18647496-18689996 GCA_034190875.2 Urechis unicinctus
GTACAGTAGATGGCTATTAGGAAACATAGTGCTCTAGCTTACCGGTTTCCATCAGACCATTCATGGTCGTAAGAAAACATTATCTATCAACTAGGTAATACCCATGGTAATATATTCGTCCAATCGCTTCCACACTAGAGGCATGAGTCAAATAAATAATGCAAGCGGAAATAGCGTAACTATTAAGAAGCCACTCGTTAACGTCTTGGAATGACCCCTTTACCTTTATGGTGCTAATTTAACAGAACATCAGATGTTCATTGGATTCCTGACAATACGATAACACGGATATCACTAGTTAGTTTACATGGACGGTAGACATTATGCTTTAAATTTATTTCATACCAGCAAATATAAATTCATTTATACTGTCCCTTTATTAAATGAAATATGTAGTATTCCGTGTATTCCGAGGAGTATCACGAGGAGTATCATTCTGGGGGTATTCTGACGTATAAATATTCTTGGCACTTTTTGTGGCCAATTAATTGGTTTTGAATAACCTCCGTTACTACTTCAGCACCAACCACAACACCATACACCCATCTGCCCATTGAGCATGTTACGAGTAGGGATGGTATTGAGTGCGTTGCTGTTGACTTGAGGAATTTATTAATTAGCATGAAAAATTTATGAATTATCATGATGTGGTCACAAAGTCCAAGATGCATGGAAAAGCTATTAGCAATCGTACTATCAAAAATATTTTGCCATCAATCATTGCATTATCGACGCATTATAATTCACTTCAATTGCTAGATTTTTGCCGACAAATCATGCTAATAATGTATACAAATAAAATGAAAGCAACGAGTGGGAAATATCTCTAGCGAAATGGTCGAATGTTGTTCCGATTGTGCCTCTTCATATCTCTACGCTTTCTGGTTACAAAATACAAAGAAGAAATATATACAACGCTTATCTTGTATAGAACCTCCTGTGAACGCTATCGTTATTAAGCGTCTCAGACCAACAACTTCAATACTCGACCACACTACACCCATACACATCAGCGTTCCTTTAACTTTAATTCGACTTAAAATAGTTGTCCAAACACTGACGCTAGTAAAATCCCCCACCCTATGCCGCCTCATAAGGATGACATTGTATTGTTAGCGATACGCCAAAACCCACAGAATCTTTGATAAATGTGGGACGACTGAGGGTGATGAAAAGAGCTGATTCTTAATATAATATGTATGAAAGTCTAGCTATAATTTTGAGTATGATTTGATAAAAAGGACAGGTAATATTATCAAACGTTCGGAACGCTAAAGTAAGGTTGTTTTATTACGAAGACTTACGGTAAATTCTTACAAGTGAAATGCATGTTCTGTATATCAGAGTCAAGGAATGCCATTATTCATCATAACGTCTACAGGTAGGAAATGTCTCTAAATAAACAGCTATCACGATTGCTTTAAAAAGAACAGAAATGGTCCTAGCGTAGCACACTTCCGGTTTTAATTGCTATTTCTGTTGAAGACAAGCCGCGGAATTTAGGTCTGGTTCGGTTGATGCTTAATAAGAAAATATACGTACTTGGGCAAAATAACAAATTAGGTAATGCTGGCAAAAGATAATTTAATCAATGTTTACATCCCAGTTTGTTCTTGATAATGTTATAAAAAGCGTTGCGAGGTTGAGTTCAAAGAGCTCAAATTCTCCTCTTTCACTTAACAAATAAATGCTAGCGGGTCAGCTGTGTTTTCACGATGAAGACAAATTGATTTATTTGAAGAAAGTCCAAACCACAGCTGTTGTCTTTGTTGAATTTGGCGCATCGGAGCGCCGCGTCGACAACATTGGCTGGTTAAGGCGCCACTTTATGTAGGTATAACACTAATTCCAAGTATGCATAGCTTATGCTAAACTTACAACATTGCGTTATTTTATTTCGTTACTCATGTAATTTACTGTCGGGTTGGTTATTCGTGGGTCAGTTTTGGTTCTAAACACAGCTACTCACAATGTATTTCATATCATTCTCCTTTATCACATCCAGCCAAACGTTTCCAAGTGACACCCAAACGATTAACTTATAAGGTGTAGGCAGCTTCAGAGTGAACTGTACCTACATACATACATACATACATACATACATACATACATACATACATACACATACATACAGACATACAGACATACATACATACATACATACATACATACATACATACATACATACATACATACATACATACATACATACATACAGACATACATACATACATACATACATACATACATACATACATACATACATACATACATACACACACATACATACATACATACACATACATACATACATACATACATACATACATACATACATACATACATACATACATACATACATACATACATACATACGTACAAGCTCACATACATACATTCATACATACATACATACATACATACATACAGACATACATGCATACATACATGCATACATACATACATACATACATACATACATACATACATACATACATACATACATACATACATACATACATACATACATACATACATACATACATACATACATACATACATACATACATACATACATACATACATACATACATACATACATACATACATACATACATACATACATACATGCATACATACATACATACATACATACATACATACATACATACATACATACATACATACATACATACATACATACATACATACATACACATACATACATACATACATACATACATACATACATACATACATACATACATACATACATACATACATACATACATACATACATACATACATACATACATACATACATACATACATACATACATACATACATACATACATACATGCATACATACATACATTCATAAATTCATATAGAACATACATACACACGCACTTACATTCATATAAATAACACCTAACATTCATGATTCACTTTCATCCAGTTTGTTCGCACGGGGTGATCTGCTCTGCACAAAGATTTATGTCTGTAAGGCTTCGCTTACTCGTACCTATCCGCCCGTACGTGAGGAAAAAAAGATGTGTACTGCCATAATGTATATCGATTGTTCGCATCAGGCAGCATTTAATTTGATATAATTGTCCCTCATTAAATCCCTTGTCACGCCATCGCCAATAAGTTTTACAGGATCGCGTGCCTCTTATGACGTTACATCCACACTAGTACTAGGTAACACAATATGATCCCGACATGAAATGATCGCAAATGTGGCCGGCTCCTAACAATATAACGATGCATTGAATCCTCAACATGGTATTATATGCTGGAAGCTGTTGCTTCTTTGTCAGACTAAACCTTTACAGTCATGTTTGTTCGACAGTTTATATCCATTTGCGGTTTCCATGGTGTGACATGAGCCAAATCGGTTGTTAATTGGTTAATGCACTCAAATCCTGGTGCAATCAACGACATTGTCGTCATTTTGCAAATTCATCAAAGAGTCACATTTCATTTTTCACAATGCTCTAGCTCTTGTGTTAAGTAAGCGAGACATTTGTCATTGCCATTATATCTCCAGCTGGCTCGCCATCCAATACAATACATTTGCGGTATAGATCTCTAGCCAATATACAGATAAATTTGTGTTTATTTCAGGCCTATTGCATTTGTACACATTTAATTAACAGCGTAGCGTAAGCACACTTAACTCGTGCGCTATAGTATGATAACTAAATCATAGGCCCTTAGTTATCCGTTGCGTGTGTATCTACAACGTTAACACCATCGAAGTTATAACAGCATCTGAACAAAACAATACCTTATTTGCAGGTCAGGTAGTTTGCAAGTTTGATGACGAGAATTGTTTCGTCCACAGCTCCTTACAAACTAATGGAACAAAATAATATTTTTAATACAGTTATGACGCCCTACACGACACCAAAAATATATGAAAGGAATTAATCAACCGACCCTGTGAAAACTGAGCGGTTAGGATATTAGGATGGGCTCCATCACACTCTAAACCATTTAAGTGTTTATTGTTATCTATGACGTAAGGTACAACAGAACTATGCGGTAATTACATATTTATAAGAGTCCATGAGAACCGGGATTATATATTTAGAAGAGGTCATGAGAACTGGGGCTACATATTTAAAAGAGGTCATAAGAACTGGGGCTACATATTTTGGCAGAGGTCATGAGAACTGGGGCTACACATTTAACAGAGGTCATAAGAACTGGGGCTACATATTTAACAGAAGTTATGAGAACCGGGTTACATAATTTAAAGAGGTCATGAGAAATGGGGCTACTTTTCTTTCTAAAATTGCTCGACGGCTTAATGCAAAATGTGCGTTTGGATTCATAATATAACCTGCCATTTTACGGATGACGAATGGTTATCCAGGATGTGTGAGCTTATCCAGAATAATGACAATTTACCTCTGGGGAGGAAACGTGATGCATTACATAACGACCAAATGATTACATGGTACAAATAACGTTGTCAGTGCCATGCAATACTCTCCAACTTGGGCGAGCAGTTGAATGTTTCTTTGCTGTCAGTAATGTGACGATATATTTTCGAACAAAAGACACTGCAATGGTCATACAAATCTGCGTCCTTAAGTTTACCTCGCCTTATCATACCGTCGTTCATTTATCATACACGGTCATTTGTATTTGCGTGATGCATTCAAAGCAATGACATATCATAGAGCATCGTAGACTGAGATGAGAAGCGGCAACAAGATAAGAAGTAAATTGCACCGCGATATTGTTTGTTCAGAATACGGCGGTTATCTTGCAGCATGACATTACGTTAGAAACATAGATGACGGCTATGCTAGCATAGCTGGGCTATTTAATGAAATAACAATATCTCGCATATTTCATCGTGGCGGGAAACGCTTTGCTCAGCTTATATTAGTATTCCTGGATGGGCCTGTCATGGACGGGGCATAGCTTGTCAGTTCACATGTGCCGATTTCCTAATAATGAAAAGACGCAACGATACGTAGGCGACGTATTATTGGACGATATGCGACGTTTTGTGTGATGGTAGACTGTGTCCCAGGATCAACTAAGGACGGGAACAAGTACATTTGCCTGTTTGTCAGATCGGACAATTTTATATCGGTTTTTTATAGCTGCGCGTGTCTCTCATGGCATAATTCAAATGAAAAGTGAATTTGGTAATGAACACAACGTCTGGGGCAATCACATAAAATATCAATCAATTCAGAACTTCAATAAGAGCACGTCTCTCAATTTTGATGAATGATTTCGTGCAATGCAATACTTTTACTGCGACCCAAAAGCTTATTCCAGCATACGTGTATAGTAAATGAAACAAGGTTCAATATTCGAACCCTATAAATTAATCAATAAAGAATTGCACGTACTGCTTTGTAGTGTTCAATTTATAATTATCTGGCAATAGGTTTACTTGAACATACACCCGATGATGCACGAATCAACTGTTTTGAAGTACGGTCGCAGTGTGGACAAACTGCTTTACTTAAGTACATGCGCCATTGTGTCAACGATTATCATTTGCCCATATGTACCTTACAGGGGGAATATGTATTCAACGATATCGGTATCACAATTACAATTTTAGAAAACACTGCTGGATATCCGCAGTCCAACTCAATCTGTGTAATATGTCGTCATATTTCCGAAAAGGAGGTTGCTGAGAACAAACGTTGTTACTCTCAAAGTTTATGCACACAGCATTGATGTTAAGTCTCGACCGCTCGCAATGTATGTTTTTCTTGGCGTAGTTACGATGTTTGCAGGACAGTATATATTTATATTACCCAGAACACGGCATAAAACTACGTGTAAGCTGATCAGTACATCAATGCGCGTTTATTATCTACTTCAATGGCGACACCTTATTTAATTAAATAACCACCAATAGCGTTACATATCCTCACCAACTGGAAATGGCAACTTGCACATATTGAATGTGAGACACGCAAACAACGGCCGCTGATCCTTTAGCCTGTGTTGCACGTGTGGCTTCAGATAATCCACAGCTTCACTTTGCATGTTAATCGATCATAAGTTGAGTAATGTTACATTACTTCACGATAAACCATAAGCTTTTCTGTTCAGAATATCCCATTTATTGCGTAGATGAAGTCATGACTATGTATTTGTTTTATTTCCCGAGGTATGATATATGAACCGCGATCATTTAAAACTATAAACGTGTATATCTTATAGATACAACCAACAAGCGTCGATCATATTAACACATATTATCTTGATTATATTGGCATTGACACCGCTGAGTGAATTACTGCTTGGTAGGCCGCAACGATTCTAGCCCGCATGTCAGCTGACATCCGAGTGTACGTGGTTCGGCGAGCTCGAATGCTGGTCAACTCGGTCCATGGTGATTTCGGCAAAGTGATTACGGACCATGGTGATTTCGACCCACGTTTATTTCGACCCATCTACTGCGGCCACGTTAAATCAAACTTCTGGCTCAGCATCATGTAAGCATGCATGATTTCTAAATGAGATTCATTTTTCATTTTAATTAACGCATACCCCCCTCCCCCCACAACCAAAAACTGATCGCCTACACCATAAACCCGACGACCGAATATGATCCGTGTGTCAACCAGCTGTGGGACACTCAGCTTCAAACGTACAGTAATTGATACAATTTGTTATCGCTTCTTAAAAGAGATTTGTCAGATGTCGTCGAATAAAAGAGGGACGCATTAAACAAAGAGTGGATGCCAACATCGAAGATTTAACATATGGTGTAATGTATAAAACATAAGACAATTGAACAAAAACATCAGTAAAACATGCGTGTTTAAAATTGAAATTTCCTTGCAATTGAACGTCATTAATGAGATACTAATATAAACTGACTTATATGCATACTAATAGGGTCTTTACCGAGGTTCTCTGACATTCATTATTGTGCTCTACGTCTTATTTGTTTGGCATAACGAGACTATATGTCCGTTTGTGGCTTCTCCTGTCCGTTACGATCCTCCCATTGGATAATTTATTGTCCATTAAATATTCTAACGAACACGATTCCTCTCTCTGAGCACGAACGTCGAAACGCCCTCGGCGCCTCTCTCTTTAATTCTTACTATAGTCTCTACCTTATACGGATGGAGCCTTATGTTGTATGAACGCAGCGGGAGATGTCATCATAACAGCGCATCCGCCTACAGACGATCTCATCCGTTCACTATGATGATGTCAAGCTGTTACTCACAGTACAACACTGGTGTGCACTCAGTGTTCCAAATGAGGTAGTTACTTGTACGATCACCGTTACCTAACATCTAACCGTTTTTGAGATTGTTCGCCTACCTGTCTGTCTGTCTGCCTGTCTGTCTATTTGTCTATCGTCACCTCCTCCAATTAAATCTCTCGGAGGCATAACTCCAGTAAACATCCTAAGTACACCTGTAAGTGTCCTTTGTTGTATAATATATAAAGTATACTATAACTATGGTATCTTGATACTGGGAACCATGAAAAGCATAACAGCGCAACAGCAGCGCCCATTTGTCTTATTAGATGAAGTTCAATTGCTGAATGAGTTCGAAGGCTTGAAAGCCTGCAATCGATTTTGAAACATGCATTACAACTACAATATTCCAACTCGGTTTTTAAATCCAATAACACCATTTCATATATGTCACTGTGACGGGAAACCTTTGCTAAGCGCATACATGATACCTTGATGGCAAACGACATGGCATCGGCACACCCACCGCCTTAAGGTAGAAGGAGATATGACACGACCTCGATAAAATACATCAACTGCGCGTGTGTGTCGTTGGATAATGTTACTTGTATTATTGATAATCATATCCTTGCCTCGTGCAGTGCTTCATTTCGTGGTCAGATAAAACAAGTGACTGCTTTGTCTACCAACAATTCATCCAACGTCCTTCACTTGCTTCAACAGTCATGAATTATACCGCATAATCGTACAATTGAAACTTAATGTAAACAACATGGTGATAATTCGATTAAAATATGAGAGTACCTGAGAGTGAAATCTCAGTGCTGGACTACAACTGCATTATGTCGTATAAATCCTTCAGGTGTATACCAATGCTTCAGAGAGAACCTTAGTATTCGGGACTAACGTAATATGGTTAAATAGGGGGTCATAAGCAACACGGTGAAGAAATCATAGCATATTGGGCTCGTCGGTAACTTTTTCTCATTGCAGCCGCCCTGCAAGCACGAGTAACTAGCGCAACGGTCGAGGTGTGAAGCATATTTGGATTTTTTAGCCATATCAAGGCTATATGAGTCACATACTGTAATGATCTGGTATTATAGTATCAATACACTGTCAATCAAGACAGTCAGAGAGTCCTATTGAATAATCAAACCATATGACTTTCACATCGTGCGACCCTATTTCGTGTATGGACTACCTTTTCCAAAATACCTAACTTACAGCACCTTCGCGGATTGACCATCCATCAATAAAAGGGTCAAGTATTATTTCAAACGTGGCATTTATGTGACTTAACCATCCATCCTCATGAAGCTATCAGCCTAAGACCGAAGCAATTTAGACGAATAATTGGAAGCAAAGTCGTTATAGATATATATATAGATAGAGAGATAATATATATAATATAAAGTATATATATATATATAGATATAGAGATATATATAGATATATATATATATATATATATATATATATATATATATATATATATATATATATGTATATATATATATATAGAGATATATATATATATCTCTATATATATCTATATATATATATATATGTATGTATATATATATATGTGTATATATATATATATATATATATACATATATATACATAGATATACATATATATATATATATATGTATATATATATATATATATATATATATATATATATCCCATCTATATAATATATATATCTATATATATATATATATATATATATATATATATGTATATATGTATATATATATATATATATATATATATATATATATATATATATATATATAATATATATATATATATATATATGTATATATATATGTATATCTATATATATATATATAATATATATATATCTCCTATCTCTGTATATATATGTATATGTATATATATCCTCTATGTATATCTATATATATATATATCTAGAGTATATATCTGTCTATCTCTGTCTGTATATATATCTCTCTCTGTGTGTCTCTATCTATATATGTATATCTATATCTCTCTCTCTCTCTCTATATCTCTAGATCTATCTCTCTCCTCTCTCTATATAAAAATCTATCTCTCTCTCTCTCTATGTCTGTCTATCTATCTCTCTATCTATCTATCTCTGTATCTCATCTATCATCTCTCTATCTCTCTGTTTATATCTATATATCTATATATCTCTATATCTACATATCTCTCTATCTCTATATATCTATATAGTGTATATCTATCTCTATCTATCTATATCTATATACATATATCTCTCCCTACATATATATATCTATCTTCCTCTCTATATGATCTCTCTACTCTATAGGATAGATATCTCTCTCTATCTGAGATATGTATATCTGTCTGTCTCTATCTCTATGTATAGATATATCTCTCTCTCTATATATATATATATCTCTGTATATATATGCCTGTATCTCTATGTCTGTGTATATATCTGTTATATATGCCTATCTATACATATATACATAAATTATATATATCTATATCTGTTTATATATATATGTATATATATATGTATATATATGCGTTTCTATATATATCTATCTATCTCTCTAATCTCTATATATATATCTATATATCTATATATCTCTATATATATATATATACATATATATATATATCTGTGTGTGTGTGTGTACTGTATGTCTGTTGCCTATGTAATACGCTATGGGCAAGTCACACAATTTGCGTTTCGAACCTGACTTAATAGCGCATGTAAGGCTCATAAGTGCTCAAATCCATGGTTAGCTTGCCCCTTAATGAAGTCATTATTCTCTACCCCAGAGGCTTATACTGATGCATAAGCCTCTCAACATCGACATTCATTCACGCAGATTACATTCCAAGACGCCTTCGTCGCAGTATGAATGGGAATAACCCAATCAATGGGAGTGAACATATTGTTAATGTTTCGAATCAAATGACCATGGTGGAGACAGAAAAGAATGCTAATGAATGTTTAGAGCAATTAATATCACAATTTCACAATGGCGAAGGCTACGTATATCTTTTTGTAATAATGTACGGCCAAGAAACACTATGATGATGGGGAAAAGATGTTCAATCAAAGGACATCATTTCCAGAAACTGTAGTAGGCATTTTCAGCACATAATTCTCCCGAATAAAGACTTGCCAAATGGTTAGGTCCTGTGGCAGAAGCTACGATAAACTAGAGAGGTCGCAGCAACAAGTTGATACACGCATACATTCATCCATAAGCGTAGCCACATATATGTCGCTCAGAATGGGTTATCGGGCTGTCAGATAAATATTCAAATGGATATATTTCTCAGACCAATATGCTTTCCATCAAGCCTACTTAGTTACATAACCTGAAGGTGAATCTTATCTGTTTTTGTATACATATTAAGCGGTCGGATGGTCGGCTACTTATAATATACCTGGGGCTTTGATCAGCATGGAATAATGGCTGCGATGTGATTGATAGGAAGCTGAGAATACTATACAGTTCTACCGACCTTACGTGGGCCTGTAACCATGTGTATAACAAAAGCAAAGCATCATAAATGTAGTCAGTACAATACAGTGTTGTAATTCCCCAATGTCACGTTATAAAGCCCATAGGTCGAAGCAATTTACCTAAAAATGACAAATAAACAATAGAAGTCTTCACATGCATAATGTCCTCTCACACTTGTGGCCCTTCCCGTTATGCTCAATATGCGTATAATAATGGTATGATGCGGGCTTCTTTCACGGGCCATGTAGATTGCAGTGTCGCTAGATTGCAGAGACCGCAGGTCATCCATGAGAATAGGAATACGAATTGGTATCAACGGATTTCAGTGCAAACCAGCCGACTGCAGTCTATATCAACTATTCGTTGTCTACTGCCGCTTCCCTATCACATAAATCGAGAGATAGCTCGTCTAGATGATCAATTAGTTTTGATGATATGTCTCAAAAGATAATGATTTATTTGCCTCGCAATATCAATAATACTTCATGACCAGCCGGCTAAATGACCGAGCATCCGATCCAATAACGCACCGATATATCATCCCTAAACCTCGTGATACACCTACTGGGGCTACATGCTTGCTGGCTACATTTGGAAATAGAACCTGTATTTCTTTATGCTTCAATAGTACAAATATTTAATTGATGAGTTAACTTAATAGAGTAACTTAATAGATAAATGTTCTTTCTTATTATTGAAAGGCTAATACCACTACAACCTAATAGGCAAACTGAATGTTGTCTCATATTGACCAATTGATGATACGCTATCGCCTACCCGTCACGATAATGCCGGTAAAATCTTGCTAATGAAGAATGATGAGAGATTCCGGTTGTTGTTGGGAAGCAACGATGACTATGTGTTTATTTTTCTCACAGGAAAGGAAACGGATGCCGTATTCCTCGAGTCCAAATGTGAATATAAATTTCGTGTACATATAACAGGTGACACTGGTGAGGTCCAGGTTACAGGTTAGAGACTTCCAATCTCTTCTTTGTCGTACGGACATAGCCTTCCGTATGTTGACTGTGGTGTTGACCGAATAATGATTGTCTTTCAGTTAATGTGCCTGCCGAGAACGCAGGGCTACATTCCGTTAATGTGTAGTGATGTGCTTTGGAAAACTCGATTTATTTGAAGGAAGGCACAAATCAATGCACCATAAACAACTGGATGATACAGCCATCTTGAAAGTCGCTGTTTAGGCTGTGCCCCTTCGTTTACATCACCCGCAATCCTTGCTTTGGGAGTACTCGTGGCTAAAAACATGATACCTTCCCTCGACGGCCAGTATGTTATGGAAATGACGAATGAATATAATTTAACATGAATAATCTGGTGACCAGCATGGAACCACACCTTTTATTAAATTCGGCAATGAGTCCGATGTTGATGATAGTAATGCTCATGTTGCCATACAAGAATTGCCATCGTCTCTGGTGAAATAACGCAATCTGAGCAGTCGTAACAACATATATAAAAGAACATTAAAAAGAAGGCTTGTCTCTTGAGCTGGCCACAACCACCATAATATATCGGCTTTCCAGAAGCACACTGTTATGAACATTCGAAACATTGTTATAAATTTTGCTTCACGCATACAATCCTATTAAGGATATTACCAAATGTTAAATGGCGCGGATGTCTATGAATGAACTATTGGGCGTTCTACAACAGCTGATGACAGTTGCTCATACAGCAAAGCGAAGCCTGTTGCAACCATGCGTGCAAAACAGTTACGTTAAATGGATCGCAATGCGTCATGAAGCACTGATGAGCATCCGTGGTTTGGATGGCAGTAATTCGGCACTATTAATAGGGGTTTTTTGCACAGTTACAATTAGTGTAACTGGGTTTTGTGAAACATTCGTGAGCACCAGTTAAACTCAGAATGTAATGAACTAATCATTTAAAGTTTGTTGGGTCGAATACAGTCACTGTCGTTCGACCAGAACGAGTTACCTTGCAAACACTACAGTTTGCATAACAGATGTGAAATGTTCCATTAAAACACTCGTGACGTATCGAGTATATGTTCTGTATCAATATTGACCATTGTTTGTAAGTGGTTGTAGCATGGAGTTCAGCAAACATGTAGAATGTTTACATAATTCATTATCTGCCTAGTTTGATTCGGAACGCAATTACCTCAAGTACTATCAACACGCTGGTTGGTAATGTTGATTAATAGTTGTTTTGATTCTCAATCGCCTTATCAGTAATTGCCCTGACCCAGATTAATACGGCATCGGTGATGGCATGCCATTGTCGTGGTGGGTGATGAAATTCTATAGTGGTTTCAAGGCGCAGCAATCCTTATTTATGGGGGCACTACATCGGAACAAATTGACCGTTTCAAAAGAAATGCCCCTTGATGTGCGTGTTGCGGAAGCTAATGTTGTAATCCATTTCTGAGGTAATGTTTTGGCAGTGTTCCTAAGTGCCGTCTGCCCAACTTGACACAAAACTGTTGACTGCATAGATAATGCAGTCACCCACTAACTGGTGGCTGGGGGGAGAGCTCTGGGGTAACCTACCATCGTTACGACCAGCGTGGTGATAATTAATCCAACGGTAACAGTAATTATCAGCCGTTGTTATCAAGCATGTATCTCGTTATGTTATAGTGGAATCCTAGAGCATAGAAGGCTCTTTTATTGTAATCATTAAGCACCAGAATTCCCTTCTCGCACATTTATGCTTACCCTCTCCCTCCCTCTGCAACCTTAGCTTATTCTTATTGCGACTAATGTGCTTCGGGGAAGTTCATTACCTTGACTATTTCGTCTTTTGTTTGGTTTACATTTTTGGAGGGGCCCTTGTATAACATTATAAGAGCGGCCATTCAGGAAAATATGCGGAATTTGAGAATGGAAAATACAGATATACTTATTTCTGCCGAAAGCAAAACCATCACACCGTTCCTGAATACGGTGTGCGTAGGTGATAGAGTTTGTTTCTTTCGGAATAGTCCATTGCTGATATCTTAAGGCAATACCGACTGCTTCCAAAGTCCGACAATCAAAGTGGAACGGATTTTTCTAACTTAAAACCGAGCATTGATATAGCCTAACGTTATGTCCATTAACAAATCCATCATTGATTTTGGTCATGTTCATAAGTGCCCGAACAGCCCCTTTGTTTCAATGTGAGTATATGTTGTTTTCACAGCAAAACAATTGTCAGCAAAAATGCCCTGAACATCAATAATTGTTATGTATTACAGCATAGTGAATGCATTACAGACCCCAGCTATAAGATTAAGCCACCATGTTATTCTGAACATGAGAATATTGCCATGCTCATAAAGGAACTTATTGCTATTAGAGATGGGGATTTATTATTGGTGCTTAACCGCCATGAAGCTATGTAAAATAAAACATTTGTTCATCGTAACTGTTTTATTCGTTTCTTTTTCGTTCTCGTGTGTTTTTGTTGTTGTAGCAAATAATAGTGTTTCTGTACATCTGCTGTACGAAATAAAAATAATTATTATCATTATATCGAGGCTCTGAAGCGAATATTCTACATAGTGGCCTGACAACTGCTGTTATGATTCTAATGACATGTTTCAATAACCCATGGGCTGTCCCAGATAATGGAATCAACTGCCCACCACAATCAACAGCCCGGATGCTTTGTTTCGTTATTATAGCAGCAGGTAATACTCTACGCACACTTAAAAACGAAGACAGAACATACATCTTTCACTTATAATGATCTATGCACAAAGCTACCGCCCAATGTGCCCAATGTGCTAGGATTGTATGACAATGTCTATGGGTGAGCAATTTCAAATGGATCATTGCCATATTAGCAGCATGGAATAGCGTCTCGCATTATTCACAATAACAGGATATCCCAAAGTCTCATTTCATAGATTCATATATAGAGTCATTTCGATATGATATCTATCGCAACCCAAAAATACATTCATATCATATGTAAATCGAACGTGCATTAAAAAAACGTTTTATTAAGTGAAGTCATCTGTCACTGCTCAACTGAAAAAACACACGAACAACGACTCGACCGTGAAATGTGATAGAATAATCGATAGCATATATATACAAGATATTGTATATATATATATATATATATATATATATATATATATATATATATATATATATATATAATATATATATATAAATATATATATATATATATATTTATATATTTTTCATAAATATATCTATATATAATATACATATTTTATTTATATGTGTCTATATATATATAGATATATATATATATATATATATATATATATATGTATATATATATATATTTATATGCATATTTATATGTATAAATATTATATATGCATATATATGTAAATATATATCAAAATGTAAATATATATACATGTATAAATACATGAAATATATATATATATATATATATCATGTATATATATATGTATATATATATATATATATATATATATATATATGTATATATATATCGGCGAGTTTAACACTATATATATATATATATATATATATTATATATATATATATATTTATATATATATATATATATATGTATATATATATATATATATATGCCCATATATATATATATATATCGGCGAGTATATATATATATATATATATATATATATATATATATATATATATATATATATATATATATATATATCGGCGAGTAGTAGATATATATATATATATATATATATATATATATCTATATATATATATATATATATCTATATATATATATATATATATATATATATATATATATATATAGTGCCCACTACTCGCCGAGACGTTTAGACCTAGCTGTTTTCTGCCCACTTATTGTCGAGAGAATATATATGACGCCGTATAAGGCTTACTACTTTGCTTCCAATTATTCTTCCAAATTGCTTCGCTCTAAGTCTGATAGCTTCAGATTAACGTTTGAAATAGTACTTGGCCTTCACATTGATGATAGATGATCAGTGCAGATAGGTGCTGCGACGATGGGGGATTATTTTGGATACGATAGTCCCTGAAAGTCATATGGTTTGATTATTTCATCAGGCTTTCTTGTCAGTATTGATCAACAATTTATTTAGAATGCCAGCTCTTACTAATAGGCATATGACTTCAATACAATTTGATACACATACAAAAATCTAATTTTGCTTACATCTTAACCGTTGCGCTAGCTATAAGTTCATGTAGGCCTGCAATGAGAACAAAGATTTTTAATTGCCCACAAGCCCGTTATGCAATTTAATTTGACAACAGAGTTGAACATGACCCCTCTGTTCAACAGCATCACGCTTGCCCCGAATACTACTTGCTATCTCTTAAATGGTGATATACCCAAGAATGATGTATACGGCCGCAGAAAAAATGCGTGCAAATGCAGCTGTAGTCTCGCATTGCTATTCCACTTTCAGTTGCTCCCATATTTAAAAGCACTCCTGAAGGATAAAAGACAGGAAATATGTGTAAGATTTACTTTTACGTTACATTGAACTAATTTCCTCCATGCGAATCTGAAAAAGTATATTTGCGCATAATGAGTAAAGTGCTACTGTGTGTGCGTAGGATGAAGTATTTGTGTGAATGCGTGTGAGCGTGTTTGTTAGTGAATGTGCGTGTGTGCGCATGTTCGTGTGGGTTTGTTATGTGCTCTTGTAAAAGTTGGACTGATATTTGTAGAAAAAAAGTATGTAAATGAGGCGGTGTGTATAAATGTGGTTAATTATAGTTACGATATAATATTATGATTTATTGGCCGCACTGATTTTACAACAATGCAAGCGAGTCAACAAATACGATAACGCAGATAATAATCAGTCTAAGAAAGACACCATCGGAAGTCATATCAAGGTGTTTCTTGTTTATTTCGATTGCTCAAGACGTTCACACAAAAAAACGCTTTGCCTAACTTAATTTTGTGCAATAATTTTGAAAAGGACTAACAATTCCTGGCTTCTGTTCAGGTATCATTTTACTGCGGAGCAATGATTACTATAATAATGATGTACACACTACCATCGCCAGTAAAGATTGTAATCTCAAGAAATGTCCAACAATCGTGCATCAACGTGTTGTTCGAGTGCGCGATGTCAATATTGAGAATCGTTTTATAGAGGTAATATATCTGGTACAGGAAGCTATGATCACATAATCCCCAAGACTCATTTTACTAAGCATTGATCGCCAATGAGTCACACCTTCAGTATATATGACATGTTGCGACCTTTCTGCCTTCCTTCATTATTCAAGATACATATTAAAGACATTTCCATCACGTGAATTGTTCAGATATCATGTGCCACCGTATTGCCTCTATTTGCTTACATCATCCATGCGGACTGTCATTGCTGCATGCTAAAGAAATTCAACAAAGGAGGCACTTTCAGTGGCGTATTTGCTATCTTCTTTCACTCCCCAGACCATTATGGATCCAGGTAATCGTTGGATTACAGATACATTCAGTATCAGTATGCACCGTGTGTATGCATTGGATTGCTCTAATGCAATTGTATTTTCTAAGTATCTGTCTTTTCGTTGTTTCTTCTGTGTTCGTTTAAGTTTAAAAGATGTTTTGTCCATGTGCGTTTAGTTCAGTTTATGACCCTCTACAATTAGTGGCATCACACAGGACTGGTACACATAGTTCAATTTGATATTTATGTAATGTTTTTACTATAGACTAATCTTTGATAGCTGTTGCTATGTTCAATAAGCCATTACACCCACATCAAAGAAAAAAAGGCCCCTGAATAATGTGGTTCAAATCGAATTATCATCATGTTGTTATCATTACGACTGTTAAAGGACTCCAGATTCATCGCTGGTAGACAAAGTAGTCAGTTGTTGTTTTATCTGACAACGAAATGAATCACCACACGATGCAAGAATATTATTAGCTATATAGCTAGTAGTATTATCTAAAGACACAAGTTCAAAATCCATGTCTCAAGTCATTGCATGCCATTGCGGTCTCATTAACATGATTATTAAACCATCTTCTAAACATAAAAGAGCAGCCAAGGCATCACACGATAGTCATGCAAATCATCACAATGTTCCAAGTCATATGAAACTCATATAAGATATTCGGGCCAATACTCTACATTTATTTTAGACAGTTGAGTCGAACGTAATTGCCTTAATAGCACGAAAGACAAATCGGACTGTAATTTAAAGTACGATCAAATATATCTGGGATTTCATATCGTATTCATAAGAACATCTAGTCGTATGTTAGGAAAACCTGATTCACTTCGCCTCATACATAATTGTCATTCCTGATAATTCACCATTCAGTCTCTTGATATTTTGTTCTCTTTCTAGCAAACGAAAGTAGTCCTAACCTCGATGAATATGGAAATAGGGATGGTAATCAATTATGTATGTAATGCACGGTAATCCGTATTCAAGAGTGCTCTTAAAGGCATGATAATGGACAAGGTTATAGTCCTTTGATTTCGCGACAAGGTAATGCTTGCCAAAAACCCAGTGACTCCGTAGCCACCAAGATGCACAAATCTGCTCCCCCTCCACCACAAATTTAGAATTGCAATCCTATTGCCTACCCCATCCCAAGTCCCCAGCCACATAAAGTAGGAGACCGTGAAATGAGTTGATGTCCGGGTAAAAATAAACGCATGGTAACTATTAATATCATGTGTAGCATTACATGACAGTAAATTAATTTCCTTAACGATCAATATATACGTTGAATATTGTAACATTTGATATGCACATTTGTGTGAATAAGCTCTAGGGGTGCGGTCAAATGATTGCATCAGCATGCGGAAAACGTTGTGATCCCCTAAGTGATAATGGTTTTCTATTGACGCTTTGGCGCTCACAGACAAATTCGCAATATGTGCATCATCATAGACCCAATAATGTATAAATTCACTATCGAATCTGAAAAGTAGGCATTAATAATTTCGGTTTATGCACAAGCACCTACTTCTATCACATACTACGTCACATAAAATCTCATTCATTCATTGCATCGTAACATAAATAGAAGAGTGCACTTGAGGAATCACTAGCGGTCGAGTTCGTATCTTATTACAATCTGCACCAGGCTATAGCTGGTCGTCGGTCATCAAGGAATACAAATTAATGATTGTGCTTATAAATGAGGCGGTGTGTATAAGTGTTGTTAATGATAATTATGGTATGTAATTGTGTTGTTTTGGCCGCGCTGACAGCAAACAAAGCATGACAAAGCTGATTCCAATAATACTGATCAAAACGTATACATCTAACCGTGAATATTATAATATATTATAGGATTCACTATAACAGCTTTTTTATCTTTATCCAGGACATGTTACCTGGATTACTATTCGTCATCCATGAAATGGCTGGTTATGTTTACCAATCTACACATAAAGTCGACTTGCACATTATTCATTACGTCGACAGACAATTCATTCATGCCAATGAGAAGCCCAAGTTCTCATGACCTCCTAAACCAATGTCATCGGGCCATTGGGTTAATATTTTATACATCTTAGACAAAAAACATGTCATGTTCAAATCATGACATGGTTTTGTTCTGATGCTTTTATATTCATGATGCAACTTTAATAACATCAACCATTTGAAGAGTACTATCAGCTATTTTCAAGAGAACTGAAGCGTCGTGTGATTGATGCACCAAACGAAGCTAAATGAATAGGCAGACGATTTAACATTCAAAGGCATGCACCGTTAATTATATCACTTTCCACATGAACTCTTCGACAGATTGGATTTGATCATAAATCCTTTACAACTTTTCAAGCGAATCGGAGATTTATCAGTGACTGCAGCACTAACGTACAGTGACAATAATTTGTGTGGTACCGTTTTCTGTATGCAGACACTTAAAGCACAAATGCATCTGTTCTTTCTGCAAAGCGTTCCCTGTGTCCTCGCAATCAGACCGCTGCTTTTCTTCTGCTCCGATGTATGCTCCAATTAGATGAATGTTGACAGTCGTTGATTTCAGTATACGGTGGAGGCAAGGTTAACTCGCAAATAAAGTATAATTAATGTTTTAACACAATATTTCCAGGAACATGACTAGACATACCTCTGTCCACCAGAGTGTCATAGTGCCAGATTCTGTCATGGGAAACTTGGCTTTTAAAGCATCATAGTTACAGCAAGAAGTGCATAGACTTACGCTTGTTTGTTGGAGTTAATTAATGTTGCAAAATGTGAAAAAATAATTCTCTGAAACGAGAATATTTTTTGTCAGATTTCGTTCTATATTTGTTATAACAAACCGAATACACATTTAGCTGTAACGATTTTATGAACCAATTAAATTTTATAAACGGAACGGTTATAAGACTCCCTGATTGACCAACCATAGATTTACGCTGTGTTTTCTGGCGTTAATTAATGGGGCAAAATGCACTTTTTTATATATATTCAGGGTGAAACGATTATTTCTCAGAAACAAAACATTTTTTCTGTCATCAGATCTCCTTATATATTTATAATAGCCACCAAATTCACAATTAGTAATTAAGATTTTATGATCAATTTGATTAGGTAACTTAATGCTGTAAATTAAATAAGGAGTTTAAAAATGTTGGCAATTGCTCGTCAAATATAACCGAGAGCAATACGAATTCCAATCAAGTCTCTATTGCTGTCTCCCAGCTTTCCATAGTCTCATATATTTGGCATGTTTTTAGGTGCTGTGTTTCCTTTGTTATTATCATGAAAGAAGGTATTAAACAATTGTGCTGCAGACATTGCGATGTTTCTCAGTTATTGGTGCGGACAGCAACATTGTACTTACTTGATTCTACAAACATAATATGTTTACGATGCGCGTTGAAATGATGCAAGGAATAAACCACTTGCCCCTATTGATCATGTTAAAACTAATATAATTGATTTGGGTCATGTCACAATCGATCCATATTTGTCAAATCTACAATGACCTGGTTAATGAGGATGTCATTGTTAATTGCAGAGGGAAAAAAATGTGTTTTTCTAATTTTTTGGATTTGGTCACTGTTGTTACATTCACGAGTAACAGCATTGATGGTGTTCATGTGTTCCACAATGCGTCAGCGTGCTATGAACGAAATCATTTACACGTTGTTATTGATGATGTTTTGAACAATAGGTGTGGTGTCCTTGATAAATGTGTTAAATTGGCTCACTAGAATATTACGCATACTGTGATGTTATGTATCCACACAAATAATAAAATAAAATTTCAAAGGTTTCAAATTTAAGAAAACCTTGCATCCATCGCAGACTTAAATGATTATCAAGCAAGTACGAGTACAAAACTGTCCCCTTTGTAAGACACGTTTAGTGGCATGGCGAATCCCTGTCGACCGTAAGTGTTAAGCGTTGGTCTCGCCTTGTAGATGTGTTATTCTCTGCAATGTTAAAGAGTGTATCGTGATCGATAAAGCCCAAACTCCTTGACCCGCAGTACATGTCTCGGGGTTAACGTGGCAATACTCCTTGAGGGCTTCAATGTACGTGCATCGACATGAGAATCACTATCGTTTTAGTATTGATGGCCAGTTCCTTAGCTGGTAATATTGGACAAGGGAGAAATATGTTTAGTTTTAGCCGCCGGATGCGAACGAGGTAAATCAACATATATCGAAAACAGACCATTTACTAAAATCATTTTGAAATTGGCTAACTAGTGTCAAAGAAGAACCGTATTGAAACCTGATGTATGCAAACTATATTAATGGTTAAATGTATGTATGTATGTATGTACGTACGTACGTATGTATGAATGTATGTATATGTATGCATGTGGGTACCTATGTGTTGGTTTCGAGGTGATATGGCATGAAGCTGAATTTTGCTTGGCTATGAGTAATGTGACGATATATTTCCGAACAAAAGACACTGCAATGGTTATAGAAATCTACGTCCTTTAGTTTACCTCTCCTTGACACACCGTCGCCCATTTATATTAAACGGTCATTTGCAGTTGCGTGATACGTGCAAAGCAATAAAAGAGTATCGTAGACTAAGATAAAAAGCGGCAACCAGATAAAAAGTAAATAGCGCTGTGATATTGCGCGTTCAGGATACGGTGGTTATCTTGCAGCATGACATCACATTTGAAACATGGATAACGGCTATTGCAGCAGAGCTGGGCTCTTTAATGAAATAACAGTATCGCACTTATTTCATTATGGCAGGAAACGCTTTGCTCAGCTAATATTGGTATTCCTGGATGGGCCTGTGATGAACGGGCTGGTGGGGGTGGCAATTAGATACGAACCCTACAGTCAGTTCACAAGTAGCGCTTTTCTTAAAATGGAACGAAACAAGAAATGTATGCGTCGTATTACTTGGCATTATGTGACTTATTGTATGATGGTATGATGTCCCAGGATCAACTAAAGATGGGAACTAGTACATTTGCATGTTTGGACAGATCGGACAATTTTATATCGTGTTTTTATAGATGCGTGTGTCTATTTTGACACAGTCCAAATGAAAAGTGAATTTATTAATGTACACAACGTCCGGGTCAATCGCCCAAAATATCTATTAACTTACAACTCACTAAGGGCACGTCTATCAATTTTGATGAATAATATTGTGCAATGCAATGATTTTACTGCGCCTCAAATGCTTATTCCAGTATACGTGAATAGTAAATGAAAAGAGGTTCAATATTCGAACCCCATAAACTTATCAATAAAGAATTTATTTGCAGTGTTCAAATTATCGGGCAATAGGTTTACTTGAACATACACCCGATGATGCACGAATCAATTGTTTTGAAGTACGGTTGCAGCGTGCACGCTTCGCAAGCAAAATATTGCTTTGTGAATTTTATTACTTAGTACATGTGCCTAGTCTGCGTCCCAGACTCTAGGGGTTCCGCTACGCTTCTCGACCTAGAGTCTACGATAAGATAAGGTCTAAAACTGGCGCGTCCAAATATTCATTAGACACGTTCGTTAATCTTCGTGACCAATCAACGCGAAGGTTGTGACCCGGACTGACCTTAATTGCGCGTGTCTGGCTTGTGATACGCACCCTCTGTTCTATGTGACGACATGGACATTGTATTGGTCTGCGTCCAATGAGAACGCATTGAATGTAGCATCCGATCCAATAACGCACCGATATATCATCCTAAACCTCGTGATACACCTACTGGGGCTACATGCTTGCTGGCACATTTGGAATAGAATCGGTATTTCTTTATTCTTCAATAGTAAAAATTTAATTGATGAGTTAACTTAATAGAGTAAATAATAGATAAATGTTCTTTCTTATTATTAAGCCTAATACCACTACAACATAATAGGCAACCTGAATGTTGTCTCATTGACCAATTATGATACGCTATCGCTAAGCTACCCGTCACCATAATGCCGGTAAAATCTTGCTAATGAAGAATGATGAGAGATTCCGGTTGTTTGGGACACGATGACTATTGTTTATTTTTCTCACAGGAAAGGAAACGGATGCCGTATTCCTCGAGTCCAAATGTGAATATAAATTTCGTGTACATATAACAGGTGACACTGGTGAGGTCCAGGTTACAGGTTAGAGACTTCCAATCTCTTCTTTGTCGTACGGACATAGCCTTCCGTACGATGTTGACTGTGGTGTTGACCGAATAATGATTGTCTTTCAGTTTATGTGCCTGCCGAGAACGCAGGGCTACATTCCGTTAATGTGTAGTGATGTGCTTTGGAAAACTCGATTTATTTGAAGGAAGGCACAAATCAATGCACCATAACAACTGGGTGATACAGCCATCTTGAAACGCTGTTTAGACTGTGCCCCTTCGTTACATCACCCGCAATCGTTGCTTTGGGAGTACTCGTGGCTAAAAACATGATACCTTCCCTCGACGGCCAGTATGTTATGGAAATACGAATGAATAATTTAACATGAATAATCTGGAGACCAGCATGGAACACACCTTTTATTAAATTCGTCAATGAGTCCGATGTTGATGATAGTAATGCTCATGGTTGCCATACAAGATTGCCATCGTCTCTGGTGAAACGATCACGCAACAATTTAGATCGTACACAAAAGAAGGTGACATTGAGCAAACCTAATTACGGCTTTCCAAAGCCACCATGATTATAACTTTCAACATTGTTATAAATTTTGCTCACAACATTCCTATTAAGATATTACCTAATGTTAAATCGCAGGATATACCAATGTTAAATGGGCGGTTCTACAAATGATGACAGTTGGGCTCTCAAGCAAGCTGTTGCAAATGCGTGCAAACAAGTTACGTTAAATGATGCAAATGCGTCATAACGATTAGTCTCCGTGGTTTGGTGCGTAATTGAGCATATAGATAGGGGTGTTTGCTTGACAATTAGTAACTGGTTTTGGAAACATTTTGAGCCAGTTAAATTAGTAGTAATAACTATTTAAATTTGTTGGTCAATCAATCACTGATGTCGAACACAGTTAAACTTCTTGCAAACACTACAGTTTGCATATCGATGTGCAGTTCCTTAAAACATCGTGACGTATGAAATATTGCTGTTTCTAAAATGTGAAAGTCCATTTTTTTGTAAGTGTTGTACAGGATTCAGCAACTGTACAATTTTACAAATTTCGTAATTTCGATCTAGCAAATTTTGATTCTGGAACGCATTACCTCAAGTACTATCAACACGCTGGTTGGTAATGTTGATTAATATTGTTTGATTCTCAATCGCCTTATCAGTAATTGCCCTGACCCAGATTAATACGGCATCGGTATGGCATGCCATTGTCGTGGTGGGTCATGAAATTCTATAGTGATTTCAAGCGGCGCAATCCTTATTAGGGGCACTACATCGAATGACAAAATTGACGGTTTCAAAGAAAATGCCCCCTTGATGTGGCATTCACCCACTACTTGGTGGGTGGGGGAGAGCTCTGGGTAACCTACCATCGTTACGACCAGCGTGGTGATAATAATCCAACGGTAACCGTAATTATCAGCCGTTGTTATCAAACTGTATCTCTTTTGTTATAGTGGAATCCTAGAGCATAGAAGGCTCTTTTTATTGTAATCATTAAGCACCAATTCCCTTCCTCGCACATTTATGCTTACCCTCTCCCCCCCCTCTGCAACCTTAGCTTATTCTTATTACGAACTAATGTGCTTCGGGGAAGTTATTACTTTGACTATTTCGTCTTTTGTTTGGTTACATTTTTGGAGGGGCCCTTTATAACTTATAAGAGCGGCCATTCAGGAAATATGTCGGAATTTGGAGAATGGAAAATTTCAGATATACTATTTCTTGCCGAAAGGCAAAACATCCATTCTAACCTTCCTGGAATACGGTGTGCGTAGGTGAAGAGTTTGTTTCTTTCGAAATAGTCCATGCTGATAACTTAAAGGCAATTTTCCGACTTCTTCCAAATCCAAAGTGTTGACAATCAAAACCGTTGTCAAATAACGGTTTAGAACATTTTCTAACTTAAAAAAACCGAGCATTGATATAGCCTAACGTTAAAGATCCATTAAAAATCATCATTGATTTGGTCATGTTCAGAAATTTTCCCGAACAGCCTATGTTTCAATGTGATTCTATTGTTGTTTCCACCAGCAACACAATGTGCATTAAAGTTCGCCATTAAGAGATGCCCTGAACATCAATATTGTTATGTATTACAGCATAGAAAATGCATTAAGACCCCAGCTATAGATTAAGGCCACCATGTTATTCTGACATTAATATTGCCATGTCTATAAAGGATACTTATTGCATTAAGAGATGGATTTATTATTGGTGATTAACCGCCATGAAGCTATGTAAAATGAAAACATTTGTTCATCGTAACTGTTTATAATTTCTTTCTTTTTCGTTCTCGTGTTTTTGTTGTGGTGTAGCAATTAATAGTGGTTTCTGTACATCTGCTGTACGAATAAAATAATTATTATCATTATATCGAAGCTCTGAAGCGAATATTCTACATATGGCCTGACAAACTGCTTTATATTCTAATGACATGTTTCAATAACCCATGGCGTCCCAATATGGAATCACTGCCCCCAAAAAACATCAACAGCCCGGATGCTGTTTTTCGTTTATTATAAGAGCAGTAATCTCTTTCCGCACCACTTTAAAACGAAGACAGAACATACATCTTTCCTTATATGATCTATTGCACAAAGCGTATCACGTTCCCCCAATGTGCCCCATGTGCTAGATGTATACAATGTCTATGGGGGAGCAATTTCAAATGGATCATTGCCATAATTAAGCATCATGGAATAGCGTTTCGCAATTAATTCACAATAACATGGATATCCCAAAGTCTCATTTCATAGATTCATATATTAGAAGTCATTTCGATATGATATCTATCGCAACCCAAAAATTCATTCATATCATATGTAAATCGACGTGCATTAAAAAAACTTTTATTAATGACTCACTGTCCTGTCAACTGACAAAACACACACACACTCGATCTGCAATTGATAGAATAATCGATAGCTATATAATACAGATTTGTATAATATATATCTCCCTCTCTTCTCCTCCCCCTTCCTTTCTTTTTTCCTCTCTCTCTCTTTCCTCTCTTTTTTCCTCCTCTCTCTCCCTCCTCTCTCCCCTCTTTATTTATTTGTGTCTTATATATACACTCATATTCTGTTTATATTTATACGTCTACATCTAAACTTCTATCTAATTTATATAATGCATCTTTATGTTTCATCTATCCATATATAATTTATAAAAAATTTATAATTATAAAATTAATATTCCTATATAAAACTATTTTCTACCCCATCTTATTTTCTCCTTCTTTTCTTTATCTTTATAGTTTATAATCCTTTTTCCCCCTCTAAATTTATCTCCTCTACTTTTCTATCTATCCCTTTACTCTCTATCTATCTTTTCTCATCTTCTCTCTCCCTTTTCCCCTCCTCCTTTCCTCGGGTTTTTCCCTTTTTCCCCCTTTCTCTCTCTTTCGCTATCTTTGTCCCTTTCCCTTTACTTTTTTTCTATTTCCCTTTCCCTTACTTAAAAGTTTGGCTTAAATTTTCTTGGGCATTAAAGGTTTTTTTAATTTGGTAATGTCCTAAATTTGGGGGAATTTTTTTTTTAGTTTGAATTTTTTTGGTTTTCAATGGTTTTCATAAATTGATCCTCAAAATTTTTTTTAATCTTAACCTTGGCTAATTCAATTTTATAAAAAGATTTTTATTAATCCCACACCCGGGTTTAAAAATTTTCCTGATGAAAAAAATTTTCCCCAAATTCCCAATATATTTATTCCCTTTAAAAGGGGATACCCAAAGTTCCCGGGCCCCCAAAAAAGCTGCAACGCTATGCATTTTATTCCCTTTAATTCCCCCTATTTTAAAACCTCAAAAACGGAAATTGGTGTTTTAAAATTTTGTTACAACCGGGGGAAAAAATGGGGGGCACTAAACTTTTGGGGGCCAAATCGGGGGGGGAGGGGGGGGGGGTTGGGGGGGGGGGGGGGGGGGGGGGGGGGAGGGAAAATGGGGGGGAAATAGTATGTGAAGGGGGGGGTATGTAATAATGGGGGTGGGATTGTTTGGGGGTTACAAAGGGGGGGTCAATGGGGAATGGGGGGGGGCATCACATTTGGATGTAAGGGGGATACAATATTTTTATCAATTGAAAAAAAAAATTTTTTGGGGATGAAATTAAATCATTTTTTCTAGGGTGGGTTTTTTTGTCCTTCTGTTTTGTTATTAAGTGGTTGGCCATGTTCGTGGGGGGGGTTTTGCCTTCTTTGCAAGGGCCCGTTTCCCCCCCCGTCATTAATGGGGTGTTTCCCTTTGGTTATCTGTTTTCTTTCTTTTTTCTTGGGCCCCCAACAAAAAACCCAAGAAAAGGCCCTTTATAAGGTCAATCGAATCTGAAAAGTAAGATTAATAATTTCGGTTTTTGCAAAGCCCCATGCATCCATACTACTTCAAATAAAACCTTTTTCATTTGCAATCGTAACAAAAGAGATAGTGCACTTTTTTGGGAAACACTGCGTTTGGTTCGTATTTTAAATTTAAAACGCACCAGGTATAGCTTTGGCGTCACCAAAAGGGAAAACAAAAAATTGTTTAAAAGAGGCGGTGTGTTTTGTTAATGATAATTATGGTGTAATTGTGTGTTTTGGCCCGTGAAGCCAACAAGATGAAAAAATTTATTCCCTAAATGATCAAACGATACATCTAACCGTGATATTATATATTTATAGGATCATATAACAGCTTTTTTTTCTTTTTCCGGACAGTCCTGGAAATTTCTACGTCATCCATGAAAGGCTGGTTATGTACAATCTAAAACATAAGTTGACATTATTCATTACGTCGCCCGACAAAATTTATTCATGCCAGAAAGCCTCCCAAAAATTTTCCCATTGGGGGCATTGTTTTTTTTCCCCCCGTTTACTTCTGCAAAATTACAGGTTTTTTTCATTCATTTTTCAACTTAAAAACATAACCATTTAAAAAATCACATTTAAAAGCCATCGTTTTAGAGAATAACGGTGGAATGGCACAAAAGCAAGGCATGCCCAATTATTTTAAAACCTTGACGTTTATTTTCATAACCCTTTTAAAACTTTCACGAAGGGAAATTTTCATTTATCCAAAAATTTGTCAAGTCTACAATGACCTGGTTTATGAGGATGTCATTGTTAACTGCAGAAGAAAAACATATGTTTGTTTGATTTATCGATTAAGTTACTGTTGTTACATTGACGAGTAACAGCATTGATGGTGTTCATGTGTTCCACCATACGTCAGCGTGCTATGAACGAAATCATTAACACATTGTTTTTATTGATGTTTTTGAACAATAGGTGTGGTGTCCTTGATAAATGTGTTAAATTGGTTTACTAGAATATTACGCATAAATAACAAATAAAAATTCAAAGGCTTCAAATATAAGAAAACCTTGCATCCATTGCAGACTTAATTAATTATCAAGCAAGTTCGAGTACAAAACTGTCCCCTTGGTAAGACACGTTTAGTGGCATGAGCGAATCCCTGGCGAACGTAAGTGTTAAGCGTTGGTCTCGCCTTGTAGATGCGTTATCCTCTGCAATGTTAAAGAGTGTATCGTGATCGATAAAGCCCTATCACCTTGAGCCGCAGTACATGTCTCGGGGTTAATGTGGCAATACTCCGTGAGGGCTTCAATGTACGTGCATCGATATGAGAATCACTATCGTTTTAGTATTGGTGGCCATTTCCTCAGCCGGTAATATTGGACAAGGGAGAAATATGTTTAGTTTTTAGCCGCCGGATGCGAACGACGTAAATCAACATGTATCGAATACAGACCATTTGCTAAAATCATTTTGAAATGGGCTAATTAGTGTTGTAGGAGAACCGTATCTGATCCGGATGTATGCAAAACTATATTAATGGTTAAATGTATGTATGTACGTACGTACGTATGTATGAATGTATGTATATGTATGCATGTGTGTACGTTCGTGTGGGTTTCGAGGTGATATGGCGAGAAGCTGAATATTTCTTATCTATGAGTAATGTGACGATATATTTCTGAACAAAAGACACTGCAATGGTCATATAAATCTGCGTCCTTTAGTTCACCTCTCCTTGTCACACCGTCGCCCATTTATAATAGACGGTCATTTGTAGTTGCGTGATACGCGCAAATTAATAAAAGAGCTTCGTAGACTGAGATAAAAAGCGGCGACCAGATAAGAAGTAATTAGCGCGGTGATATTGCGCGTTCAGGATACGGTGGTTATCTTGCAGTATGACATCACATTTGAAACATGGATAACGTCTATTACAGCAGAGCTGGGCTCTTTAATGAAATAACAGTATCTCACTTATTTCATCGTGGCAGGGAACACTTTCCTCAGCTAATATTGATATTCCTAGATGGGCCTGTGATGGACGGGCTATAGCCTGGTGCAGGTGGCGATTAGAAACGAAACCTACAGCTTGTCAGTTCACAAGTGGCGCCTTTCTTATAATGGAACGAAACAAGAAACGTGTGCGACGTATTACTTGACATTATGTGACGTATTGTATGATGGTATGATGTCCCGGGATCAACTAAAGATAGGAACTAGTACATTTGCATGTTGGACAGATCGGACAGTTTCATATCGTGTTTTTATAGCTGCTTGAGTCTATTTTGACACAGTCTAAATGAAAAGTGAATTTATTAATGTACACAACATTCGGGCCAATAGCCCAAAATATCGATTAATTTACAACTCACTAAGGGCACGTCTGTAAATTTTGATGAATAATATTGTGCAATGCAATGATTTTACCGCCTCAAAAGCTTATTCCAGTATACGTGAATAGTAAATGAAAAGAGGTTCAATATTCGAACCCAAAAGCTAATAAAAAAAGAATGTGTTTGCAGTGTTCAAATTATCGGGCAATAGTTTTACTTGAACATACACCCGGTGTTGCACGAATCAATTGTTTTGAAGTACGGTCGCAGCGCGCACGCGTGGACAAGGTGCTTTGCAAGCGAACTATTGCTTTGCAAATTTTATTGCTTTAGTATTAGATTATCATTTGCCGATATCTACCTTACAGGAGATTATGAATTCAGCGTTATCGCTATGACATTGGGAAATAACCACTTCTGGATAGCCGCATTTACACGGCGAATCAATAACTGCGTAATGTGGCGTCATATTTCCAAGAAGCAGGTTGCCGTTAACGAAAGCTGCAATTTTCAAAGTTCATGCGGTAATTGCTCATAAAAACAACACAGTGGACGACCAAAATAGTGTCGATTAAGAGATATTCATCTCGATTTTCGTCACATAGATACGTGAGTACACCACAATGATGTGAAGGCTCGACCGCTCAAAATGCATGTTTTCCTTGGCGTTGTTACGATATTTGCAGGACGGTATATATGTATATTACGGTCCGACCGGGTCTATCGGATCATGGCATACAGCTATGTGTGAGGTGATCAGTACGACAAAGCGATAACCATAAGCTTTTCTATTCAGAATATCCCATTTATTGTGTAGATGAGGTCATGGCTTCGTAGTTGTTTTTATTTCCACAGGTATGATATATAAACCGCGATCATTTAAAACTAGTAAGATGTACATCTTATAAATATGACCAATAAGCGTCGACCATATCAAGATATATTTGATTGATGACAGTTACATTGACATCGCTTAGTGAATTGTTGCTGGTTTGGCCATAACGATTCTACTGCGCATGGTGTTTTCGGCTGAGTGGTTTCGGACCATGGTGATTTCGACCCACGTTCATTTCGCCTCAACACCCTGAAAGTCTGACTCAACATCATGAAGGCATGCATAATTCTTAAATGAGATGCATTTGTTTTATACCGCGCATAAGATGATGGTCCACGCAACCGCCCTAACCAAAAACCGATTGCCACCACGAAAAACCCACCGGCCACATATGATTCCTCATTCTGAGCACGAACGTCGAAACGCCCACAGTGCCTCTCTCCCTCATTCACAAAGTCTCGTACTTATACGGATTGAGCCTGATTGCAAATAAATGCAGAGGGAGATGACACCATAACAGGGCATCCATTTGCATAGGATCTCATCCGTTCACTATGATGATGTCAAGCTGATACTCACAGCAGTGCAGACCTTACTCATGATCAACAACACAGAGACACATATTGTTGTTTTTGTGAGAGAGATTTGTACTCAGTGCTCCAAATAAGGCTGTGACATGTTCGATTACAGTTACCCAACATCTAAACATGAGAAATGTTTGTCTGTCTGTTTGTCCATCGTCACCTACTCCACTTAAATCACTCGGAAGGATAATTCCAGTAAGCAGCCTTTGTGCAACTGTAAGTGGTCTTTGCTGTTTAAAATATATAGTATACTTGCACTATAGTATCTAGTATACTGGGAAACATGAAAAACATAACAGTGCAACACCAGCGCCCATTTATTTGTCTTATTAAATCAAGTGCAATTGCTGAATGAGTTCGAAGGCTCGAAAGCCTGCAATCTATTTTGAAACATGCATTACGACTGTGATATACCAACTGGGTTCTTTAAACCAATAACACCATTTCATATATTTCACTGTGACGAAACATGGCATCTGCACACCATCACCCTGGAGTAGATGGTGATTTGATAAGACCTCGATGCAATGCACCTTCTGATTGCGCGTGTGGGTCAATCATGCTAATGAAAAGATTCACTGCTCCTATTTCTTGGTGACATATTATTTGGTGGATGATAATAATACCAGCTGAAAGTAGGAAAATATGCAGATTTAACGTTATTATGTCGGGCTTTGCATCTATAAACAGCATATTACTGGGAATTTGTCTTCGCCAAAGAATATAGCCCGTATATCCTGGTGAAAACAGACGTTATGGAATTCCAACCCAAAGGCCATGTCAGAGGACCTCACACCCAGAGCAAACATTAAAATATTTATGAGTATTTATTATTTCAATTTTTTTCACAGTATTATTATGTGTTTGCTCCGATCTCATATATATACATATATATCTAAAGGTACACACATGTAATTATATATGTATATTTATATGTATATATTTATATATATGTTTATATATATAAATATATATATATATGTATATATATATATATGCATATATAACTATAGATACATTTATATAAATGTTTATACATATATGTATATATATACATAGATATGTATACATATATATATATATGCATATATAACTATAGATACATATTCACACATGTATAAATGTATATGTATATAAATATATATATATAATTATATATATATAGATGCATATATTTAAATATATATATTTATCTCTCTCTCTATATATATATATGCATATATATATATATATATTTATATATATATATGTATATTTATACATATATATATACATATATATATATATATATATATATATATATATATATATATATATATTTTTATACATATATATACAAATATATGTGTATGTACATATATATATTTTATGTACATAAATATACATGGTTATGCAAATGTACGCATATAAATAAATATATATATTTATATATGTATGTATAGGTATTCTAGATATATAGATTATCATAATGGCTGTGTTCTGATTGCTAGGAAGCAAAGAATGCTTTAAGGTTCTACCGACCTTACGTGGATCTTTATCCCTGTGTATAACGAAAGCAATGCTTCATAACTTTAGTCAGTACAATACAGTGTTGTCATTCCTCAATTCCTTGCTACAAAGCCCAAGCAATATATCTGATACAAATAATTTACCTGACAAATGACAACTCTGCACATGCACAATGTCCTCTCATACGTGTGGCCCTTTCCGTTAGGCTTTATATGAGTATATGAACGGTATGATGCGTGCATCTTTCACTAGACATAGGTGGCTCATGAGAATAGAAACACGAACTGATATCAACGACTTTGAGTGCAAAATATGACTGCAAACTATGTTAACTATGTGTTGTCTTCTGCAGCTTCCCTATCACATAAGTTCAGTATTCCGTTAAGAAGTGGTTGCTCCCCTGCCCTTAGTCTTATTATGAGCATGTGTGGTCCCTCACAAGTTGATCGATAGACATGGATTGAAGATATTTTAGCTAGGTTCATCTATCATGCGGATTGCTGCGCCTACTTGGCCGTTCAAAAGAACAGGAAAATGAACGGGTATCGATGGATTTAACTGCCAACCAAACCGATTGTCTGGTGAGATGAGCTTCTCTCTGTTCATTTCACGACCCTTTGTCATGTCTTAGCACGACCAGTTATGATTCCATTTTCTCTATTGATAAATCTTCCGTCACTTGCTTAAAATGACCAATTTCTTTTGATGTGTCAATATATTAAGATTTCATTGCCTCGGAATATCAAAAGCATTTCATGATCAGTCTTCACAATGGCAGAGCATTTCTGATGCTGCATCAATCACGCGCCATTTGGGGGCATCTCTCAACTGTGTATAGCTTTAATATCACAGACATCTTCTGTAAAAGAGCATCGAGGTTGTATAACTTTAAGGTAAAGGAACACAAATACATAACTGTGTAGATTAGCTAAATCGATAAAGCTACCTATAAATATTCATTAATTTATCTTATTTACACTTCCATGTTCTTGCCTCTCGTTTGAAGGCTCATTATCATAACAGCAAGACTCGATGCTTATAGTCAACCCGACTGAGCCTCTCTTCAAATTATATTCCTTCCGGTCATGATGCATTATCCTTTATCTGACTCGATGATGCAGGTAGAAACTTCTTCAGAAAGGGCGTTATCTCATAGTGAAGTAGTGGGTATCTATATGTGGTAAGATATGTATATCTGAGCTGCTCCGAACTGATACTCTTCATAACATTGACATATTGTTATATTTCTTTTTGTTCTGCTTAATGTGAGATGATATTGCAGTTATATGGTATTGTATGCCTCAATGATTACAGTAGGGAGTGGTCGTTTCCTTGCCAGCAGTTAATTGCTGTACGATCAAACGGATGTGTTGTCCCTCGGCATAAGTTGATAAATAGACATAGAAGAAGGATAAATGCACCTTTTGGCACTGACCCTTTTAGCTGGTAACACATACCCTAAGGAAGCTAGACAGCCGTTCAATAATGTAAATGACTATCTTAATCTCCATTTTACAGTTTGTGATTCCATCTTGACTAGCCGTCTTGGCCACTGTCTGACAATCCTTTTACCTTTGACGTCTACTTAACTGTATGTCTCATCAGGTCATTTGTTGTCGCCTTTGTTCGTTTTATGTTAATGTCATCCAGTCAGATTGAATTAACCTATTGTTAAAATAACGAGATGGGTTTGCCACCATCAGCCGTGATGGACCCGACTCCTGTGGTTTTATGTATATCTATCAATATGTGATTGACTGGACACCAGCGAGGTATCAGGGTACGGATGAGGTGTGAGGCAGTAGGGATTCGAGGCTTGAGAGCGAACGATCTGAAAGAAAGAAAAATAAAACGGTCCATTTATCCCCAACGTGAGTACATAACAATTGATCTTGGTGACGATCACATTAAACAAGAACCCCGAGGGAATCTAAGTGAGCATATTGTCATTGCCTTGCCATGTAATATGTGTATATAACTTGGCCAGAGAAACATCGGCCGCTTGCCATTGGGTTATTCATTACAAGGCACTAGGCTCCGCTATAGCCTGAGCAATCTGATGAACAAATACATTCTCAAACCAATATGTATCGCTTCACACAACAGTAGCTCAACTTTGTTCTTTTATACTTGGCCGTTCAAGAGAACAGGAAAATGAACTAGTATCAACAGATTTGAGCGACAGCTAACAAAACTCGCCTCTTGAGATGAACAACTTCATGTAAATATTTTGGAATATTGCCTTTCAAGCGACCGATTTGGTGGCGGGTCTCAATCGACAAACTTTTCATGATCAAATCTGCTAAGCATCCGTCTCTGTATTCTGCCATATAACAGCCAATCGGGCTGGTTATCATCGGTAACGGAGATGGAGATTATATCAGCACAGTACAATAGGAAACTCGGGATGATTTACACTACATACTACCACATATGTACCTAAACCATGACATAAAGGCTTCCACGTACAACAAAGCAATGGGCATACCAATCACTTCCTGTGTAATTTAGTGTCGTAAGTCAACAGACATTAGAAGAGAAGATGTTATACAGCAGCCCGACACACTAATATAACGTCTTTGTTAATATCACGTCACGTACGGTTTCCTCTTCAATCTAACATCTCAAAATGTTGTAGGCGATTAACATTGGACCGATTATTGTTAATATTGATTTCAGATGTCAAATTCCCATATTCACCTGTCATGGGTTGCTGTCTACTGAATATGTTAGCAAGATATATGGGGCACATAGAAATATTAGCTAAGCACCAAAGGACATGCCGTATAAATCATATATGACAGCCAATTATTGCTGATTGCAGGTGGAAATAGTAAGAGGCAACCCACAAGCCATTGGCTTTTAATCAGGTTTTGTATGCGTGGCTCGTTCAGTAAAAATTATTGTTGTCATGTGACTACACCGTGGCCACTTCAGAATGCGTGAATAATAAATAGATTTTGGCTATGCTAAGAGGGCTCCCTCCGATCAACAATAAGTAGGAAAAACACACGCCCGTTATAAGGTGACGCTTCCATAAAATCAGCAAACATACATGGGAGGGATGATGCAACATCTCGGGACTCGTCTGCTTTTGCAGATGTGACTGATTGAGGCGACCACACCCCCGCATTAATCTGCAAATTCAATGCGGCTTTAAGAGACGCTCGGACAAAGCAACATACTGCTCACTGGAAACCTGTTCGCGTATTTTCTCGGGCAGAGGGGCAGAGGGGCGTGGCTATAGGCTGTTTGCAAAGACTGCAAACTCAGTTGTGTCTAAAAGAGCAATAACATGTCTACATTCAGCGTATCCTATAGCTTTGCTGAATGTTTATTTACATATGGCCAACTAATTCACACGATAATTGATGTAGGTCGATTTTATTGTACGTCAGCAGCTCGTTCAGACAAGAGTTCATTCGTAGGCGAAGGTTTCAGACGCTGCTCAGCCCCATGTTCGAGAGATCTATATTGCAACAGCTACACATTGTACGATCTTTACAAACTTTTTCATTTTGATTTTATTAAATCAAGGGTCTACTGTCATGATCAATCTCGATCTTGTAGGTTTTGAATAGGCCATTTCACCAAATTCAAAGAAAAATTTGTCCCGGAGTACTGTGTTTCAAATCGAATTATCATCATGTTGTTTACATTAAGTTTCAATTTTACGATTACGCCGTTTCATTCACGACTGTTAAAGGACGTAAGATGCATTGCTGGTAGACCAAGTAGTCAGCTGTTGTTTTATCTGAAAATGCAATGAAGCACCACACGAGGCATAATATCATTATCAATAAAGCTAGTAGTATTATCAAAAGACATCGGTTTAAAATCCTTTTATATATGTCTCAAGTCATTGAATGCCATTGCGGTCTGATTTACTTGATTATTATACCATGCTCTAGGCAAAAAAAAACAGCCATGGCATCACAAGATAGTCATGCAAATTATCACAATGTTCCAAGTCGTATGAAACTCCTCATATAAGAAGATTCGTAACAATTCGAATAATTCAAACATTGATAAATATTATCTAGACATTTATTGCAGTCAGTTGAGTCGAACGTAATTGCCAAAATAGCAAAAAAAGACATATAGGACTGTAATTTAGAGTAAGATCAAACTTATCTGGGATTGCATATCGCATTTGTAAGAACATCTAGTCGTGTGTTAGGATAACCTGATGCACTTCGCCTCATACATCATTGTCATTGCTGATAATTTTATCATACTTGATAAATTGTTCTCACTCTACCTAACGAAAATAATCCTAATCTCAGTGAATATGTAATTAGGGATAGTAATCAATTATGTATGAGGAATGTCCAATGTTATTGTGAGTGAAATGCTCGGTAATCCGTAATCATGAGGTGCACTTAAAGGCATAATAATGGACAGGGTTATACTCCTTTGATTTCGCGACGAGGTAATACCCAGTGGCTCCGTAGCCGCCCGTTCCACAAACCTATATAAATGAGGCGGTGTGTATAAGTATTGTTGATAATAATTATGATATATAATTGTGATATGTTGGCCGCGCTGACTCATCAACACCACCAGCAAGCAAACAAAGCATGGCAAAGCTGATACGAATAATACTGATACAAATGTTGATAAAATGATGCTATTTGATTATAGAAGCCACCTACGATATCATAGTCATTTTGCATATGTAAAGTACTATGTCACGGTGCACGATAACTGTAGTGGAAGAAGTATACATCTAGCCGTGAATGTTATATTATATAATAAGATTCACTAAAGCTGTTTTAATATCATTATCCAGGACATGTTACCTGTATTACTATTCGTCATCCGTGAAATGGCTGGTTATGTTTATCAATTTAAACATAAAGTCGACCTGCACATAGTGCATTACGTCGACAAGCAATTTTTTAATGCCAATAAGAAGCACAAGTTCTCATGACCTCCTAAACCAATGTCATTTGCCCATTGTTTTAATATTTAGACAAAAACAAACATGTACAAATCATGATATATGGTTTTGTTCTTATGTATTTATATTCATGATGGTTCCACTATAGATGGCCACTTAGTTAACATCAGCCATTTAAAGAGTACTGTCAGCTATCTTCAAGAGAACTGATGCGTTGTGTGATTGATGCACCAAAATGACGCACATTAATAGGCAGACGATTTAACATTCAAAGGAATGCACCGTTAATTATATCACTTTCCACTTTAACTCCTCAACAGATTGGATTTGGTCATAAATCCTTAATAACTTTTCAAGCGAATCGGAGATTTATCATTAACTGCAGCACTAACGTACAGTGCCAATAATTTTGGCGGTACCGTATTGTATGCAGACACTTAAAGTGCAAGAGCGTTTGTTCTTTCTGCAAAGCGTTCCCTGTGTCCTCGCAATCAGACCGCTGCTTTTCTTCTGCTCAGATGTATGCTCCAATTAGATAACAAGGTGTTGACAGCCCGTTGATTTCAGCATATATTGGAGGCAAGGTTGACTCGCAAATAAAGTATAATTAATGTTTTAACACAATATTTCCAGGAACATGACTAGACATACCTCTGTCCACCAGAGTGCCATAGTGCCAGAGTTTTGTCATGGGAAACTTGGCTTCTTAAAGCATCATAGTTACAGCAAGAAGTGCATAGACTTACGCTAGTTTGTTGGAGTTAATTAATGGTGCATAATGTGTAAAACGATAATTCTCTGAAACGAGAATATTTTTTGTCAGATTTCGTTCTATATTTGTTATAACAAACCGAATCCACATTTAGCTGTAACGATTTTATGACCAATTAAATTTTATAAACGGAACGGTTAAAAGACTCCCTGATTGACCAACCATAGACCTACGCTTGTTTTCTGCGTTAATTAATGGGGCAAAATGCACTTTTTTATATATATTCAGGGTGAAACGATTATTCTCAGAAACAATGACATTTTCTGTCATCAGATCTCGTTCTATATTTATAATAACCAACCAAATTCACAATTAGTAATTAAGATTTTATGATCAATTTGATTAGGTAACTTAATGCTGTAAGTTAAATAAGGATTTTAAAAATGTTGGCAATTGCTCGTCAAATATAACCGAGAGCAATACGAATTCCAATCAAGTGACGAGTCTCTATTGCTGTCTCCCAGCTTTCCATAGTCTCATATATTTGGCATGTTTTTAGGTGCTGTGTTTCCTTTGTTATTATCATGAAAGAAGGTATTAAACAATTGTGCTGCAGACATTGCGATGTTTCTCATTGGTGCGGACAGCAACATTGTACTTACTTGATTCTACAAAGGTTATGCGCTTACTTCGCGGTTTACGCGTAAATACAAGAGATTCATTTCCATTTTGCTTCACTTCGACGAATAAAATTTCTCGCTCTACGTCAGGCGGTCATGAGATATTTGATGGTGACGAAATTTAGGGTAAGCTGTCACTGTCAATGAGCTGTGCGTAGCGGACGAGCATCTCCGAAACGCTGTAAAACGAGCCGACCGACGACGTACAACTGGCCAAGTCGAGATCAAAGAGACCCAGGTAAATTGTTTTCTAGGCCACTTTATCTACGTACAAGAACCGTAACACAATGAAGGTGGTGGTGGGAGCTACACCAGGAGGCCTTGTGTCCTAAGTGTCTACCTCTTATGGCGGCGCAACCAGTGACATACAGGTGATGGTAAGGAGCAAACTACCAGAAATGTGTGACCAGGGTGACACGGTTATGGCTGACAAGGGCTTTGTCATGCAGGACTTATTTGCTCCCTATGATGTCACCGTAAATATACCAACCTTTTTCAGTAGGAAGAATCAGCTGACAGGGAAAGTGGTGCAGAGAGACCGGAAGATCTCCAGCAAGAGGGTGCAAATTGAGCTGATAATAGGATTGGGAAAAACCTTCAAAATCTTGGTGGAACCTATGATCCACTGTGAGATCCAAATTTCCTCAAATATAATCTTTGTTTGTTATATGTTATGTAACTTTCGGCAGTGCATCGTCCCCACAACTGCCTAAGGTGTTTTTAAGTCTATCCCACTCAGGGTGTGATATTATATGAATCTCAATGAAAGGTGATATGTAGTAGTCGTTTTATACCATGTGCCTTATAATGTAATCTATGATAACCCTATACTGTTATACATAAATACATACATGTTCACCCTATTAATGTTTGTCCCTTTATTTGAATGAGTGACTGTGGAACCCCTAATGGGTTAATTGTTTAAAATTCAATTAAAACACTTTGTACTTTTCAAGTTTCAAGAGTTTATTATACATTCCACCACATGCAATATGCAGGCAAATGATTCCTTAAAAAAAAAATTGCGAAAAAACATTGAATCAAGTATAGCATTTTTGAAATAGTCCCTGAAAAACACCTCTGAACCTTTCCTGCAAGGTAAATAAGCAACAGGCGTATACATATATATACATTTTATCTATCTATCTATCTATCTATCTATCTATCTATCTATCTAGCTATCTATCTATCTATCGATCTATCTATCTATCGATCTATCGATCTATCGAGCGATCTATCGATCTATCTATCTATCTATCTATCTAGCTATCGATCTATCTATCGAGCTATCTATCTATCTATCTATCTATATATATATATAGATATATATATAGATAGATATAGACATAGATATATATATATATATATATATATATATAAATATATATATATACATATATATATATAGATGTAGGCATAGATATATACTATATATGTATATATATATAGAATATACAATTATAGATAGACATATATATATACAAAAGAAATAAATAAATATATACATATATATATACATAAATATATATAGAAACGTATATAGACATAGGGTATATATATATATATATGCATATATTATTATGTATATATACATATGTACATATATATATATTTATATATATATGTATATATGTATATTTGTATTTATAGATATATCTCTATATATTTATATGTATATATATATATGTTTGCACATATATATAATATATATATATAATATATATATATTTATCTATATGTATATATATATAAAAATATATATATATATATAGACATAAGCAATATTTATATTATACATGTATATACATGTATATATTTATAATATAATATAGATATATTATTTATAGGTATATATATGTATGCATATATATATATATATATATATATTTATATATATTCATATATAGATATAGGTATAAATACATATATATAAATATATATATACGGATATTTATATATATAGCATATCCATGTATATATATATATTTATATTATATGTATATGTATATCTATTTATATGTATATATATGTATAAATATATCTATATATTTATGTATTATATATATATATATATATGTTTGCACATATATATATATTTATATATATATATATTATATATATGTATATATATATAAAAAATATATATATATACATAAGCATATATTATATATATATATATACATGTATATACATGTATATATTTATATATATATATATATATATATATTTATATGTATATATATGTATGCATATATATATATATATATATATATATTTTATATATTCATATATATATATATGTATAGATACATATATATAAATATATATATACGTATATTTATATATATAAATATACATGTATATATATATATTTATATGTATATGTATATATTTATATGTATATATATGTATAAATATATATGTATGCATATATATATACATATACATATATATATATGTATATATATGTTCATATATGTATATATATTTATATATATGTATATAAGTATATATATACGTATATATTTATACATATATATGTATATATTTGTATGTATATATATGTATATATATGTATGCATATATATATTTATATATATATATATACATATATATATATATATATATATATATATATTTATATATATGCATATTTATATTTATATATTGAAGTAATTTTTCGCTGAGTCGTTCTAGAATCGGTGTTGCTTCTGTGACAAACATGATTTGAGCTGAATATCCATCTGATCAAGCTAAACATATGCAGGGATGATTAGGAGAGTTTATCGCATTAAAATACATGAACTTCCATGTGTTCAATGACGACCGCACAGATCTGTGTATGGTTGTGCTTTGGTGAGAGGGTACCGTTGAGAATCGCAGCCCCGTTGAAACTCGTAATATGAATATTTGCCCGACAAAAAGTAAACTGCGTGAGGTTCGGTAATGAAACGTGAGCTTGTGTTTCCTCGTTATCACCCATACTAGCGCTTCGATTTGTCTGTGACATTGTCATCTATATTGACATTTTTTTTGCAACCTGTAGCAAGCAAAAGTGTTGTTGGGGTAATATTACATGAAAGTGAACATTTTATGAAAAGAACTCAGGTGGTAATGTGCGATCACTGACATGTGAGAAAAACATAAGAAACACTTCCACAGGAAGGAGCAGAATATTTGTTAACCGTCCAGCGATTCTAAGTAATAGCTGTTGAAACGATTATCGATGGTATGAACACCCTTGGCTGTGACCATAGCGATCTACTGGCTGAACTAGCAAACACCAGCCACCAGTCTAGCTACCTAACTACCAGCCTAACTACCTAACCACCAGCCACCAGCCTAACTACCTCATCACCGGCCTAACTATCTCACTACCAACCTGGCTACCTACCTGCCTA
>CM067354.1:18694996-18762496 GCA_034190875.2 Urechis unicinctus
TCACTTGCAGCAACAGCAACTCATCGATACTGATTAAAAAACAAATAAACAAATCCAGTGCTGCAAGTAGGGACAATGTAGCCAGAGGCTGTCTTCCCATTGTCCCTAAGTAGTCCCTGCACAAAACAATTTTACGACAACTATGCTAGTGACCACAACTACTGAACGGGGGCGGGAGCCGGGGGCCGGCAACAAATATCCACATGCTACTAGACCGGGGTGACTGACATTTCATTAAGGCGCACATAAGCACAAAATTAAGCTAAATTAACAGGTATATAAACATATTGCAGAATATGAAAATAAACAATTTGCATACATTTTGCATTCATTTAATTAAGGCGCACATAAGCACAAATATAAGCTACATAAACAGGTATATAAACATATTGTAGAATATGAAAATAAACAATTTGCATACATTTTGCATACATTTCAGTTATACATGTATATGTGTGAATATATATATGATAGTATACGGTCACGTGCATGACACAAAACATAATACAATATTAAGTAAGTTCAATATATATGCGAGTTACTCGTGTAACAAATCAGAGTGTTGAACATTACAGACTACAATCCGTACACTTAACATTGTTACACTGTACAATATTCAGGTAGGTAGACAACATGCTGTTTCGGACGCTATTTTTAAACTGTGAGATGGACGACGTAGTGGCGTCATTGGAACACCATTTGTTCCATAATCGGGGAAAACTACGCAAGGGTAGTCTGTCTGCTAAATGTGTTTTAGAGGGTGGTACATATAACAGTTTGGAATTTCGCATTTCATATTTGCATTTTATTTCATAGTTTTCGATGAAAACAGTCGTTAAACGATACAGGCAATTGATGGTTATTAAGTTGGTACATAAATACGGCCATGTGATATTCGTATAAGTGTTTCAGTTTCAGTATACCACAACGCCTGAACAGGGGATCTGTGTGACTGTTATAGGAGGATTTATTTATGTAACGTATGGCGCGTTTTTGGAGAAGTTCCGTTTTTTTTAGTACAGAGTCCCGTGCATTACCCCATGCCAGGACGCCGTATGTTATGTATGGGTGCACCATAGTGAAGTAAAGAGTACGCAAGGCTGATTGGGGGAGTATGCATTTGACTTGTTTGATAGCGAATAGAGCGCGAGAGAGTTTAGTGTTGATGTACATGGCATGTTGTTTCCATGATAGGTGCTCGTCAATAAATATACCAAGAAACTTGTAAGCTTCTTCGGGTTGTCCTGCACCTACTCTTGCAACGCACTGACCATTGATTTTCAGAACATGATCATTTATGTTTATGTTTGCAGATTTATAAGTTGGTCTAAATACAATATATTTAGTTGTTTTGGTATTGAGAAATAACTTATTGGCACAAAACCAGTCATGTAATTTTCCAAGTGCATCATTAGCCGTACAAAAGAGAGTATTTAGGTCACACGAAGAAGTCAGTAGTGTAGTATTGTCCGCAAACGAGAGAAGGTCTTCTGAGCATGACATAGATAAGTCATTGACGTATAATTGGAAAAGAAGCAGGCCTAGTATTGACCCTTGAGGGACTCCGCACTTTATTGGTTGCATTATGGATTTGTGTTCATCGACTTCTGTGTATTGAAATCGATCGGTTAAGTAGCTTTTGAACCATGTAAGCGCTATCCCCCTTATCCCAAGTCTAGACATTTTGTCCAAGAGTATACCGTGGTCTATCATATCAAAGGCTTTGGAAAGATCACAAAATACTGCGAGTGTATACTCTTTTGGCGAACTATTGGATGAAATATCGTATTTTTTAAGTAACTGCAAAATGGGATGAACTGTACAGTGATATTTTCTAAAGCCATATTGATGTTCATATAGTATGCTATGAGTATTTAAGAAATTAATAATTCTATGGTACATCAATTTTTCAAGACGTTTAGAAAATGCAGGCAATAGGCTTATAGGGCGGTAGTTATCCATTTGACATGGGTCGGATGACTTGTGGATTGGGATTACTTTTGCAGTTTTTAATTTATCAGGAACTTTACCCGTCGTCAGGGATTGGTTGAAGATATAGGTCAAGGGAAGCACTATTTGTTGTATAGATTCTTTTACAATCTTTGTAGTTATGTCGTCATGCCCTGAACTTTGTTTTGGCTTTAAGTTGTTGGCCACTGCAATCAGTTCATGTGGTTTAACGGGTTCAATGAATACACTTTGCGCGGGGCTATTAATGAAATAATCTGAAAAGTGTTTATTAGTATCCGGTAAGTTATCATGCAAATTGCAACTTATGTTTACAAAGAAGTTGTTAAACTCATTGGCGATCGCTGATTTATCTGTAATGTTATGTTTATCGATGACTATCGATCTTGGAAACTGGGGTTTGTTTGTTGCGTTTCCCATTGCTTGTTTTAGTACGGCCCATGTTTCTTTTATATTGGATTTATGTTCATTAATCAATTTAACATAGTAGTCTTTCTTTTGCTGCCGTTTTATTCGGTTATACGTGTTATTGTATTGTTTATATTTGTAAGTGTTATGAACATCCGGTTTGGTTTTCATCAATTTATAGAGCTTACTTTTACGTCGGGGGATGATTTGATTAAGCCAAAAGTCATCCAGGGTTCACGAATGACTTTTTCTATTGTCTTTGTTTCAGGTTTTACTGGAAAGGCTCGATCGTAAGCTGATTTATATTCCTGCAAGAAATGATCATATGCTTGTGAAGGACATTTGTGATGATAAACTCTGGAAAAATCAATATTTACCAGGGAATTCTTGAACGTGCTTATTCCTCCCGGCGTAAAGGTTCTGCACATTTTTCTGGGGGGAACGGCCCTTTCAACTTTGTGAATTGAAATGTGAAATGTTCCAAAGTGGTCAGCTAAGTCGGTGATGATTATTCCTGACTTACTTTGGGTTGATAAGTCGTTTGAATATATATGGTCAATAAGAGTGGCTGAGGTGTTGGTTACCCTTGTTGGTTTAGTAATCGTTGGTACAAAGCCATTGGCAAAGACATTGTCCACAAATTCATTGGTTTTACCGTGAGTCCGGTATTTAAGTAAATCTATGTTCAAGTCCCCCATTATTATACATTTTTTGTGTTCAGCATTGATTAGTTCCATAAGTTCAAGGATGGTTTTGGCGGATACATCAAAGTCGGCTTTGGGGGTCGAGTTTGGTCTGTATATCAAACCAAGTATTGCTTTTGTTTTGAATACAGTATCATATTCTACAAAGAGCGTTTCGACGACATGAGGAATAAAAACTGACAAATCTTCCCGTATTCGGAAAGTAATGTGATCCTTTATAAATAAACCTACTCCTCCTCTAAAATCATCTGTACGATTGCGGGATATGAGGCTATGGTATCCCGGAAGCATCAATCTATTATCATCCTTGCAGTTGTACAATTCCGTTACACCTAAAAAATCGAATGCAAATGTTTTACCATGGAGATCACATATTAATTCTTTAAGTTCTCCCAATTGGCTGATAATCCTCGACAGTTAACATGAAAATATGCTAGGTTATTTAGATAATTATTGCTTAGCTCTTGAAAACATTTAGGTTCATAGTATTTACACGTATTAGTTTGGTTATTAATTGGAGAGTCATAGAGATCATCAATGAGATCATAAGAATTGTAGATGGAAGGAAAATCAAGGTTAGCGTCATCCCCAGTCTGGCTAGCAGCGATGTCAGCCATCAGTATATATCATCCCTAACCCCCAGCCCTTAAATATGCAGACAATATGTGGAATAGAAACATTTTTAAGTTCATGAACAGATACACATAGAGTAGTCACAAGTATAAGAATAGTGCAAGTAAAATAACAATACGCATACAGGGGTAACATGAGTGTGCTCATAGTGTTAGTGAAAAAATACGAATGAAATAACTTATGATTGTACTCCCCGTGATGGGTGATAGTGATCACATTTCTCTCGATTGTGAAGAGGAGTAGTCTGACTCAGAATAAGTCACATGTTCTCGCAGAACTTGATATAGTCCGCCTTTGAAACAATCCTTTCTATCGCACTGCTGTGCAGTTTAATAAATATGGTTCCGTCATGGGTCCAAGTATCTTGAATTTTGTCTTTTTTCTTCAACAATCTGCACTTGTATGCCAACTCACTTCTTTGTCTGGTAAGGTCTTCATTGATATAATGTCCTGTATTTTTAAGCCGATATCTTTTCGACATGACGTCTGCCTTTTTGTTGTAAGTCACAAATTTGATCAGAATATCTCGGTGTTTTCCAGTTTGCTTTTTCCCAACGCGGTGGTATCGATCTATGTCTCTGTCTATATCCATGTGGACCTCGAGCTTTCTTTTATCAGATTGATGGGGTTAATACCCGAGTTTTCCTCCACTCCTGATATTCTGATTGAGTTTCTTCGATCGTATTGCTCCAAGTGGTCTAATCGATTGGTAAGTGAGTCATTAGTTTCTTGAAGTTCTTTAATTTGGGCGTCCTTTTCTTTCAGTTTAGATTCGAACAGCGCTTGAATAGAAGCGTCCTGGGCTTTAAATAAAGCTACCAGTACGTCAATGTTTATTGGCGTGGACTTGTCAATTTGCCTTCCGGCCTGATCAAATGGATCACTGGTTTTCAAACCCGTTTCTTCACCTGCTGGCTTGCTTAGCGCATCACAGGGCGTGGCTGTTCCCTGGCCGGCTTTTTGGTTACGTTTGACCATTGTTTTCAATTGTTTTTTGGGAGTTATATCCAGTGATTAAGTATAGTTTTGCTTTTCAGTGCAACCTATGTATCTTTATAAATATCTCCTCTTCGTCTTGGGTAGATTCACTATTTCATCACGGGGAAAAAAGCGAAGTTTAGTAGAGCCTCTTTTTTGTTACAAACTGCATTGAGATACGTTATGATGTAACTCTCAATTGTATGACATTAATTGCCAAACAATGAATGATCAGATTATCACTCATATCCAAATGGCAGTATATATATATCTGTTTACAGATGTCTTTCTGTAGACAATAACTTAATGAAATAATGTTGTGCTTTGAAATACTTTACAAGCACTATGACAGTTGTTAAGTCAACAATAGGGGTGCTCGTGTAAATATATTGCCATCATGGGTTATGTAAGGAAAATAGATTGAATTATGCATATGGCAATACTCCATCTCCAACCACCAAATCATACAGGCTCATGTTATTATCTCATGCTAGTAATGTTTACGAAGAAAGGGAAAGCAACGAGTGGCCTTCTGTTGAGTATTTATAGGGAAGTGGTCATATCAATGGTTACAATTATGCCCATTCCTATTTCTACACTTTCTAATTATAAAATACTTATTTAGCTTCGAACAATCTTTGAGGAGGCCATCCTTCTCAAACGTCTCATCCCCACAACCTCAAATCTAACGTGAAAGTATTAACTTGCAAAAATTTGACTTAAAATAGTTGTCCAAACACTGACGCATGGGTATGCTGCTTGACAAGCTCGAATGAACTCGGCCCACGTTGATTTCGGCACAGTGATTTCGCACCAAAAAGCTTACCTCCGATCGATGCTATTCTTTGATAAATGCCATCTACACATCATGGCAATGACCGCCTTTTTGCAAAATATTGGGTCGCGTGATTTCCTCCGCCTTATCCGCATTGCCTCCATGCTAAGCTGCGAAGCACGTTGACGCAATCTGCGAGACCACATGTCCGTTCGTGGCTTCTCCTGCCCGTATCGATCCTCCCATTGGTTAATGAGAAAATGCCTCTGACATGAGTTCTCATTTGAAATCAAGCTTATCTGAATGGTCGGCATTAGACGGCCTTAATCTAGATTTATTGGACCCTTGCCCCGTATCATTGGGAAAGGTACTGTCCATTAAATATTCAAACGAACGCAGTTCCTCTCTCTGAGCACGAACATAGAAACGCCCTCAGTGCCTCTCTCCGCAGTTCTCACTATAGCGGATTAAGCCTTTTTTCAAATAAAAGATGCGGAGGAAAACATCATAACAAGGCTCCCATCTGTCAAGCTGTTGCTCCCAGCACTGCCCACCTGACTCATAATCAGCATCACAGGCACATATATTGTTATTTAAGTGAGAAGGATGTGAACTCAGTGCTCCAAATGAGGCTGTAAGAAGAACGATCACCGTTACCCAGCATCTTATTGCTTTGTGATAGATTCCCTGTCTGTCTGTCTGTCTGTCTGTCTGTCTGTCTGTTTGTTCATCGTCACCTCCTCCACTTAAATCACTAGAAAGCATAACTCCAGTAATCCTATTAACACCAGTTAGTGTCCTTATTTATCTAACATATATAACATACTAGGACTATGGTATCATGATACTGGAGAACATGAAAAGCATAACAGCGCTACAGCAGCGCCCATTTCCATTACTAGAAAAGGTGCAATTGCAGAACGAGTAAAACAGCTCGAAAGCCTCCAGTCAATTTACGGCTATGATTTCCCAAATGGGCTCTTCCACCCAATAACACCTTTGCATATATTTCACTGTGACGGAAAACATTTGCTAAGCGTATATACGGATTCCTGAACGGCTAAAGACATGGCATCTGAACATCCACCACCCTGGAGTGGATGGTGATTTGACACGACCTCCGTACAATGCACCTACTGATTGCGCGTGTTGGATAATCATGTTATTGTAAAGATACATTGAACCTATTCCTTGGTGACGCATTACTTGATGTAAGATATTGATACTGAATTAGCTGAAAGTAAGAAAATATGCCTATTTGGCAGATTTAACGGTGATCCGTCGAGCTCGGCATCGATTAGCAGCATATTATTGGGAATGTTTCGCCGCCCAAGTATCTCGTGAATCCTGGTATAAAGATCGTAATGGAATACCAACCCACGGGCCATGTAACAGCACATCACATTCAGAACAAACTTGAGTGTTTATTAATTTCAAAATTTTGCCCCTGAATTGTGCCCCAATCTGTTGAGCCGAAACATATGCAATATTACAGAAGCATATAATCATTATTCAATGGAAAGCATCGAGTAAACTGTGATTACCGGAAAATGACCATATACATACAGATATATGAATATTTATGCCTATATATATATATATATATATATATATATATATATATATACATATATATCTATTTGTGCGTGTATCTATACATATATATGTTCATATATATTTATATTTATGTATCTATATATGTATAAACATATATATCTTATGTATATATAAATATACGTGTATAAATAAGTATATATAAGCATATAGATATGAATTTATGTTTGTATACTTATATGAATATGCATAAATATATATATATATATATATATGTATATATATATATATTTTCATGTATATATACATATTTATTTATATATAATGTATATATACATATATGTATAAATACATATATATAGATCAATATATATAAGAATATATACATGTATATATATATATGTATGTATACATATATATGCATATATATATACATATATATATGCATAAATATATACATATATATGCATAAATATATATATGTATATATTTATATATATATATGTGTGTATGTGTGTGTGTGTGTGTGTGTGTGTGTGTGTGTGTGTGTGTGTATGTGTGTGTACGTGTGTGTGAGCGTATGTGTGTGTGTGTGTGTGTGTGTGTGTGTGTGTGTGTGTGTGTGTGTGTGTGTGTGTGTGTGTGTGTGTGTGTGTGTGTGTGTGTGTGTGTGTGTGTGTGTGTGTGTGTGTGTATGGCGGCATGAAAGACCCCAAGTACCTAAATGCATTGTTTGCTTACCCCTTTATGAAGACATTATTCTCTACCCCAGAGACATATGCCTCTCAACACCAACATTAATACACACAGATTAGATTCAAAGACGCCATCGTTGCAGTATGAATGGCAAAACTAAATGAATAGCAGTGGACAAATTATTTATGACTTGAAACAAATGACCATGTTGGAGGCAGTAGAGCATTGTGAGGAATGTTTAGAGCAATAAATACCACAGTTGCACAATGGTAAAGGCTACGTTTATCTTATTTTTATAGTGTATGCCATAGAAACACTTTAATGGTGGGAACAAAGAGCAAAGCTGTTTGTTATGAGACGTGATTCTCTGAGGCTTTGAAAAATGGAATTGCTCATGCAACATCAGGAGGTTTTAAAGTAAAACGACACATGGTATGAACCTGTCTTTTAGGTAACAATCGCATATGCGATGAGCAGTTTTGTAATGCTTTCAATAACCATCGAGGACGTCTGATATCATGGTTGTTAACACCTGGCAAATGAACACGAACTTTGTTAAGCAGGTGCTCTACATGTGACTCGTTCAAGATAATCTTATGCTGTACTGAGATTGAATTTTGTCATATGGTTAAGCAGGTGCTCTACATGTGACTCCTACAAGATGATCTTATGCTGTACTGAGATGGCATTTTGTGATATGGTTAAGCAGGTGCTCTACATGTGACTCCTTCAAGCTAATCTTATGATGCACTGCGATTGCATTTTGTCATATGGTTAAGCAGGTGCTCTTTCAAGGAATACAAATGTGAGCAGTCATTCCATTTGATAACAGGCTTTCAACATCAATTTACGTCAAATATTATGTACTCATATACATCAAATACATGTTCAAACGTTGGTGAAAGTGGTAAATGATGTTTCGATCTATTAAGTTAAATATAGTTGGTTGGCATGCAAAGATCATTATAGTTTCCATACATAGTCGCTCAACACGGGGTAACCGAGCATCATCGCTATTTTGATTGCAATATAATTGACAAATATCTAAAGAAGCATATATTATGTCATCGCGTACGTAAGGGGCTGGATAGAGTGAAGAAGCTAATATTGAAATAATTATTATAGTACAATCTTTGAATACAATGATTTGTTAATTATTTGTTTAGTAAATCGATGCGTCGTAGCGATAGGACCAACAAGTACAATCCGTGACGCACTGCCGGTTAGACAGTGCTTAGTATGTAGCAAAGAGCATGCATTTATGAGTTATCAACTTCCACATGGACATACTCTAACTTGGTTATAATGACACAGTTGCTGTCGAACTACCACTTTGAATGCTGTTGACATAAGTAGAGGTCCGGCAGAAAGACGGCAAAAGGTCATAATGACACATAGTAGGGTTTTATGAATTCGATTGTCTTCACAGAAAAAAGGCACTGATCGAAAAGCCAAAGCTTGTCAACTGATTGCGGGTTGCATATTTCTTAATAAAGCTAAAATGGTAATTATTGTCCTGGATAAATCTAGTTTACTAATCATTAAGTTATCGAATCACAATGGACCAATATGTCAAAATATTATATTCTAAATTAGATTGCCCTCACGCCACTATTAAACTAAAACAAGCATTAAAATCATTATTGTATCTAAAAGTACTAATCAATGTGAAAACGTGTTCTCTTCAATATGTTACTAACTGGACGATTCGCAAGAGGTAGCGTCAATGAGTACCGCCAAAACACTTGCCATAAACATCCCTTGCATTAAGTCGCATTTTTGTCAACGTGTGTTTTGACCATAAATAGAATGTCAATAAGCTACAGTAGATAATGTAAAATAATACAAAAGCTATAAGGATACATTACGACGACGCAGAGAGTAAGCCACAGTAAAATTATATCATACATACATACATACATACATACATACATACATACATACATACATACATACATACATACATACATACATACATACATACATACATACATACATACAGACATACAGACATACAGACAGACATACAGACATACAGACATACATACAGACATACATACATACATACAGACATACATACATACATACATACATACATACATACAGACATACATACATACATACATACATACATACATACATACATACATACACATACATACATACATACATACATACATACATACATACATACATACATACATACATACATACATACATACATACATACATACATACATACATACATACATACATACATACATACATACATACATACATACATACATACATACACACATACATACATGCATACACAATTATCCAACTTCCTTCATGTGTGGCTCAATCGATGCATATCGGTACAGACACATAACGTTTGTACTGTGACTACGTGATCTGCGTACTTGGAAGGTATGTCTATAAAACGACAGCAATGTTTACATTTGGTGTATTTAGATGCTTTACTTTACACGGATTCCCGAGTTTGTATTTATTTACATATGGTCAACTATTTTTTATTGTGACTGATTTACGTCGGCAGCTCGTTCAGACAAAAGAGTTTTAAAGCTGTTCATTTGCACACGAAGGTGCCAGACGATGTTCAGCGTCATGTTCGGGAGATGTATATTGCAACAGCAACGCGATCGGTACATACCTTGTTGGTTTTCTTCGAACAAAAGTCTAGGTTTTCCACAGGTATGACCATAGCTGAGTAATTGCAATAGTGATTTCCAACTATTCTACCAATGTTGTAATTATTGGGCAGATTAAGACATTACAAGACTATTTAATTTAGCATGTTAATAAGATCCTAGAGGCTCAGTGGAATATGCAGGCCAATATTTGACACAAATATTTGCTATATTACAGGTAAAAATTTATAGCCCCTATGGAATTACGGCTAGAATAAAATTCCGAATAATGCTTCCAGGGACAGCAGCGACTCCTTCAAAATGAGGCTTGATCACTCCAGGCATACCCCATTCAGAAAGTATTTCTGCCTGCAATATCTAGCAGCACCCTTAAACTAAGTGCTTTATCAACATGGTCTGCTAGCTCAATGGAAACGAATGCAATTGCGCATCGAATGAGTGTGTATGGGTTCTCATTACATATGCATTACTGAAGTGTTGATGAGCTGAATATAAAGGCTACTCATTAATGATTATCAACAAATACTAACCCTGATGTCAGCGTTCATGTTTTACGAATGTGTCTTGTTTCAAAGTATAAAAGGGGATTACGGACTATAGTGAGATATAAAGCGGTGCCATAATAAATAAATGTAGCATAGTGTCACGAGAAATAAGTTTATATGATTAACATATCAAAGGGCATCACTAGTCAGTTACTGTATGAGGCATTTTCAACACAAAATGCTCCAAAATAAACACTTTCCAAATGGTAGGTTCCTGTGTTGGAACCTGCGATAAACCGAAGAGGTCACACCAACACGTTGATACGCAGACACATTCATCCATAAGCGTATCCACACTTACATATCGCTCAGAATGGGCAATCTGGCATTCAGAAAAATATTCAAATGGACATATTTCTCAAGCCATTATGTTTTCCAATCATGCCTTTTTAAGCGACATAACCTTGGAGTGGGTGGTGTCTGTTTTTGTTATACATACTAAGGTACTACTAGATGGTCGGCTCCTTATAATCTATCCGGGGTTTCCATCTGTACGGAATAATGGCTGCGGTCTGATTGCTAGGAAGCAAAGAATGCTTTACAGTTCTACCGACCTTCCGTGGACCTTTACCTCTGTGTATAACAAAAGCAATGCAACATAAATTTTGTCAGTACAATACAGTGGCGTCATTCCCAATTCCACGTTACAAAGCCCATAGTTCGAAGCAATTTACCCCACAAATGACAACTAAATGATAGAAGTATTCACATGCATCATGTCCTCACACACATAATGCCCTTTCTGTTATGCTCAATATGCGTATTATTACGATATTATGCGTGCAGCTTTCACGGAACACGTGGATTGCTACGTCTCTAGATAACAGAGACCACAGGTCGTCCATGAGAATAGAAACACGAGTTGGTATCAACGGATTTGAGTGCAAACCAGACGACTGTAGTCTACATTAACTATTCGATGTCAACTGCCGCTTCCCTATTACAATAATTGAGCATCCAAATGATCGTTTTGTTTTGATGACATGTCTCAATAGATGGAGATTTATTTGCCTCGAAATATAAACAATATTTCATGACCAGTCGTCAAATAGGCTGAGCATCCCATCAAATCACGCAGCGTTAAGTACCATCCCTAAACCTCGCGCTACCCCTACTGGAGCTGTATTCATACTGGCTACATTTGTTAATAGAATGTGTATATCTGTATAAATAATAGGCAACTCTTGTCTGTTTGATGGAAGGCAGTAGTGCAGTTATCTGATGATGCGGGTCTGATCGATTCCAGTAGCTGTGGATGTTTCCCTGACGATCACATTAAACAATAACCCTAGGACATCTGAGGGAGCATATTGTCATTGCCTTGCTACGTAATTTGTGTATGTTACTTTGGCAGAATTACTTTCTCTTTGATCGTCCGTTTTGCCATGGGGTTATTCATTACAAGGCACCAGAATCCATTATAGCCTGAGCATTCGGATGAACAAATATATTCTCAAACCACTATGTATCGCTTCACACAACAGTAGCTCAACTTTGTTCTTTTATTACTTGGCCGTTCACGAGAACAGGAAAATGAACTAGTATCAACAGATTTGAGCGACAAAACTCGCCTCTTGAGATGAACAACTTCATATTATTTTCGCTTCCGTGTCACATTTCTCGATTCCACGGATTATGATGCCTTTCTTCTGCGTGAACATTTAGGAATATTCCCTTTCATGCGGCCGATTTGTTTTGGTGGCGGGTCTCAATGGACAAAATTTCATGATCAAATCGTCAAAGCATCCAGCCAATCGGGCTGTTTATCATAAGAAACGGAGATGGAGATTATATCAGCACAGAACAATAGGAAACTCGGGATGATTTACACTACTTATAACCACATAAGTACCTAAACCGCGACATGAAGGCTTATGGGCACAACAAAGCAATGCCACACCAAGCACTTCCTGTGCAATTAAGTGCCGTAAGTCAACAGATCTTAGAAGATGTTACACAGCGGCCTGACACACTAATAAAAAGTCTTAGTTAACATCACGTAATATAAGGTTTCCTCTTCAATGTAACAACTAAATATTTGTAGGCGATTAATATTGGACCGATTATTGGTAGCATTGATTTCAGATGTCAAATTACTATATTCACCTGTCATGGGTTGCTGTCTACTAAATATATAAGCAAGATAAATTGGGTTCATAGAAATATCAAGCCAAGCACCAAAATACATGCCGTATAAGTCATATATGACAGCCAATTATTGCTGATGGCAGGTGTAAACCCGCAGGCCATCGGCTGATAAAGCAGGTGGTGTATGCGTGCCTCGTTCATATATGAAGATGCATATATAAATATAAATATATAGATATATATATAGATAGATATAGATATATATAGAGAGATATATATATACATATACACATATATAGATATATATATATATATATATGTATATATATATAATATATATGTATGTATATATAAATATATATATATATATATCTATCTAAATAAAGATTTATTTCAATATATATCTACATATATATAGATACATATTCATATATATATATTAATGTATATTATTTATATAAATATATATTTATATCCGATATATATATATGTATATGCATTTATATATATAGATATATATACATATATTTATACCTATATATATATATTTAAACATATATATATATATTTAAACATATATATATATATATATGTTTATCTATATATATAGACATAAATATATATATATATATATATGTTCATATATATATATATATATACATATACATATATATACATACATATATATATGCATAAATATATATATATATAAATATATATAGATATATATATACATATATATATATAAATGTATATTTATATATATATACATATATGTGCATGCATATATATATGCATATATATATATAAATATATATGTACATATATATATATTTATAGATATATATAGATATATACTATATATATATATATATATATATATAAATTTATATATATCTATATATATATATATATTTATATAAATATATATATATATATATATGTACATATATGTTTAGTACTCCACCTTCAAATTGATGGAAGATCACGCCCGGTAAGTGCTGCTAGAAAGTGAAATATTTTGGAATAAGGAAGTCCATACATGAAATAAGGTTGTACCATGTGAAAGTCATATGGTTCAATTATTCAATCGGACTGTTGATTTTATAGTGTTTATAAGTCTTTATTTATTGATGCACTATATCGGAACTAATAGGTGATGCTTGGGCAATCTTCTTAAGTGCCGTCTCTCCATACAAATTGGCTGACCGCGTAAGGAATGCAATCACCTACTAACCGGTGGGGTTTGGGGAGGGTGTGGGGCTCTGAGATAACCTACAATTGTGACGACCTAAGTGTTGGCAATAAATCCAACAGTTATCATTAGCTACTATCAAAATATTTTTAAACATTAACCTTGTGTAATTATGATGAATGTGCTCCTGGAAACGACACCCCCTTGACTTAGTTCCTCCTTTGTTGTGATTTTTCTTAGCTATGCAGTAGAAAATAAACTTGGGAGTCATATCAATAAAGATTGTCAAATATGCCGCTGATTTTTCTAACTTAAAACCGAGCATTGGTACAGCTAAACGGTTTGTTCATTAATAAAATCAATAATTGGTTTGGGTCATGTCACAATTGGTCCTTATTTCTCACAATAACTTGGTTAATGAGGATGTCATTGTAAACTGTTCTTCCTGATTTGCTGTTTTAGCCACTGTTGTTACATCTACCCGTAACTGCATTGATGGTGTTCCACAAGACGTCAGGGTGTTATGAACAAAATCGTTATCATTAACAAATTGTTAGCAAATCATTATGCATGTATGTATTTATGTATGTATGTATGTATGTATAATGGGAACGATGGTAGTGATAAATATAGTTATAGAGATAATGGTCATGGTGAGTATGGCATGGGAGATATAGTCATGATGAGGCTAGTTATGAATAGGATGTTTGATGGTACAGCTATTAGGAAACATAGTGCTCTAGCTTACCGGTTTCCATCATCATTCATGGTCGTAACAAAACATTATCTATCAACTAGGTAATACCCATGGTAATATATTCGTCCAATCGCTTCCACACTAGAGGCATGAGTCAAATAAATAATGCAAGCGGAAATAGCGTAACTATTAAGAAGCCACTCGTTAACGTCTTGGAATGACCCCTTTACCTTTATGGTGCTAATTTAACAGAACATCAGATGTTCATTGGATCCATGACAATACGATAACACGGATATCACTAGTTAATTTACCTGGACGGTAGACATTATGCTTTAAATTTATTTCATACCAGCAAATATAAATTCATTTATACTGTCCCTTTATTAAATGAAATATGTAGTATTCCGTGTATTCCTTTCTGTAACACTAGGAGTATCATTCTGGGGGTATTCTGACGTATAAATATTCTTGGCACTTTTTGTGGCCAATTAATTGGTTTTGAATAACATCCATTACTACTTCAGCACCACCCACAACACCATACATCCATCTGCCCATTGAGCATGTTACGAGTAGGGATGGTTTTGAGTGCGTTGCTGTTGACTTGAGGAATTTATAAATTAGCATGAAAAATTTAAGAATTATCATGATGTGGTCACAAAGTCCAAGATGCATGGAAAAGCTATTAGCAATCGTACTATCAAAAACATTTTGCCATCAATCATTGCATTATCGACGCATTATAATTCACTTCAATTGCTAGATTTTCGCCGACAAATCATGCTAATAATATATACAAATAAAATGAAAGCAACGAGTGGGAAATATCTCTAGCGAAATGGTCGAATGTTGTTCCGATTGTGCCTCTTCATATCTCTACGCTTTCTAGTTACAAAATACAAAGAAGAAATATATACGACGCTTATCTTGTATAGAACAATCTCCTGTGAACGCTATCGTTATCAAGCGTCTCAGACCAACAACTTCAATACTCGACCACACTACACCCATACACATCAGCGTTCCTTTAACTTTAATTCGACTTAAAATAGTTGTCCAAACACTGACGCTAGTAAAATCCCCCACTCCCTGCCGCCTCATAAGGATGACATTGTATTGTTAGCGGTACGCCAAAACCCACAGAATCTCTGATAAGACTGAGGGTGATGATAAGAGCTGATTCTTAATATAATATGTATGAAAGTCTAGCTATAATTTTGAGTATGATTTGATAAAAAGGACAGGTAATATTATCAAACGATCAATGTCATTTTTGTATGCACATAGAGAAAACTAATAAGCATTGTTAGCACAATCAATAATAGTGAACGTAATGTTTCTTGCAGCACGTTCGGAACGCTAAAGTAAGGTTGTTTTATAGGTTGAGTCAAGGAATGCCATTATTCATCATAACGTCTACAGGTAGGCAATGTCTCTAAATAAACAGCTATTACGATTGTACGATTGCTTTAAAAAGAACCGAAATGGTCCTAGCGTAGCACACTTCCGGTTTTAATTGCTATTTATGTTGAAGACAAGCCGCGGAATTTAGGTCTGGTTCGGTTGATGCTTAATAAGAAAATATACGTACTTGGGCAAAATAACAAATTAGGTAATGCTGGCAAAAGATAATTTAATCAATGTTTACATCCCAGTTTGTTCTTGATAATGTTATAAAAAGCGTTGCGAGGTTGAGTTCAAAGACCTCAAATTCTCCTCTTTCACTTAACAAATAAATGCTAGCGGGTCAGCTGTGTTTTCACGATGAAGACAAATTGATTTATTTGAAGAAAGTCCAAACCACGGCTGTTGTCTTTGTTGAATTTGGCGCATCGGAGCGCCGCGTCGACAACATTGGCTGGTTAAGGCGCCACTTGATGTAGGTATAACACGGTACTAATTCCAAGTATGCATAGCTTATGCTAAACTTACAACCTTGCGTTATTATTTCGTTACTCATGTAATTTACTGTCGGGTTGGTTATTCGTGGGTCAGTTTTGGTTCTAAACACAGCTACTCACAATGTATTTCATATCATTCTCCTTTATCACATCCGGCCAAACGTTTCCAAGTGACACCCAATCTTGTTCAGTCAATGATATTCATCATTCAGGTCGTCTTTTGTTGATTGGGGCAATACTTACCACGGATCCCAAGGTGAATCCTGGTGCAAACGATTAACTTATAAGGTGTAGGCAGCTTCAGAGTGAACTGTACCTACATACATACATACATACATACATACATACATACATACATACAGACATACATACATACAGACATACATACATACACATACAGACATACAGACAGACAGACATACATACATACAGACATACATACATACATACATACAGACATACATACATACATACATACAGACATACATACAGACAGACATACATACAGACATACAGACATACATACATACATACATACATACATACAGACATACATACATACATACATACATACATACATACAGACATACATACAGACATACATACATACACACACACACAGACACATACATACATACAGATAGATACAGACATACAGACAGACATACAGACAGACATACATACATACAGACATACATACATACATACATACATACATACATACATACATAGACATACATACACACATACATACATACATACATACAGACATACATACATACATACATACATACATACATACATACATAGACCGACAGACAGACAGACAGACCGACATACATACATACATACATACATACATACATACATACATACATACATACATACATACATACATACATACATACATACATACATACATACATACATACATACATACATACATACATACACAAACATACATACATACATACATACATACATACATACATACATACATACATACATACATACATACATACATACATACATACATACATACATACATACATACATACATACATACATACATACATACATACATACATGCATACATACATTCATAAATTCATATAGAACATACATACACACGCACTTACATTCATATAAATAACACCTAACATTCATGATTCACTTTCATCCAGTTTGTTCGCACGGGGTGATCTGCTCTGCACAAAGATTTATGTCTGTAAGGCTTCGCTTACTCGTACCTATCCGCCCGTACGTGAGGAAAAAAAGATGTGTACTGCCATGATGTATATCGATTGTTCGCATCAGGCAGCATTTAACTTGATATATTGGTCCATCATCACATCCCTTGTCACGCCATCGCAAATTAGTTTGACAGGATCGCGTGCCTCTTATGACGTTACATCCACTCTAGTACTAGGTAACACAATATGATCCCGACATGAAATGATCGCAAATGTGGCCGGCTTCTAACAATATAACGATGCATTGAATCCTCAACATGGTATTATATGCCGGAAGCTGTTGCTTCTTTGTCAGACTAAACCTTTACAGTCATGTTTGTTCGACAGTTTATATCCATTTGCGGTTTCCATGGTGTGACATGAGCCAAATCGGTTGTTAATTGGTTAATGCACTCAAATCCTGGTGCAATCAACGACATTGTCGTCATTTTGCAAATTCATCAAAGAGTCACATTTCATTTTTCACAATGCTCTAGCTCTTGTGTTAAGTAAGCGAGACATTTGTCATTGCCATTATATCTCCAGCTGGCTCGCCATCCAATACAATACATTTGCTGTATAGATCTCTAGCCAATATACAGATAAATTTGTGTTTATTTCAGGCCTATTGCATTTGTACACATTTAATTAACAGCGTAGCGTTAGCACACTTAACTCGTGCGCTATAGTATGATAACTAAATCATAGGCCCTTAGTTATCCGTTGCGTGTGTATCTACAACGTTAACACCATCGAAGTTATAACAGCATCTGAACAAAACAATACCTTATTTGCAGGTCAGGTAGTTTGCAAGTTTGATGACGAGAATTGTTTCGTCCACAGCTCCTTACAAACTAATGGAACAAAACAATATTTTTAATACAGTTATGACACCCTACACGACACCAAAAATATATGAAAGGAACTAATCAACCGACCCTGTGAAAACTGAGTGGTTAGGATGGGCCCCATCACACTCTAAACCATTTAAGTGTTTATTGTTATTTATGACGTATGGTACAACAGAACTATGCGGTAATTACATATTTATAAGAGTCCATGAGAATCGGGATTATATATTTAGAAGAGGTCATAAGAACTGGGGCTACATATTTAAAAGAGGTCATAAGAACTGGGGCTACATATTTTGACAGAGGTCATGAGAACTGGGGCTACACATTTAACAGAGGTCATAAGAACTGGGGCTACATATTTAACAGAAGTTGTGAGAACCGGGTAACATAATTTAAAGAGGTTATGAGAAATGGGGCTACTTTTCTTTCTAAAATTGCTCGACGGCTTAATGCAAAATGTGCGTTTGGATTCATAATGTAACCTGCCATTTTACGGATGACGAATGGTTATCCAGGGTGTGTGAGCTTATCCAGAATAATGACAATTTACCTCTGGGAAGGAAACGTGATGCATTACATAACGACCAAATGATTACATGGTACAAATAACGTTGTCAGTGCCATGCAATACTCTCCAACTTGGGCGAGCAGTTGAATGTTTCTTTGCTATCAGTAATGTGACGATATATTTTCGAACAAAAGACACTGCAATGGTCATACAAATCTGCGTCCTTTAGTTTACCTCGCCTTATCATACCCGTTCATTTATCATACACGGTCATTTGTATTTGCGTGATGCATTCAAAGCAATGACATATCATAGAGCATCGTAGACTGAGATGAGAAGCGGCAACAAGATAAGAAGTAAATTGCACCGCGATATTGTTTGTTCAGAATACGGCGGTTATCTTGCAGCATGGCATTACGTTAGAAACATAGATGACGGCTATGCTAGCATAGCTGGGCTATTTAATGAAATAACAATATCTCGCATATTTCATCGTGGCGGGAAACGCTTTGCTCAGCTTATATTATTATTCGTGGATGGGCCTGTCATGGACGGGGCATAGCTTGTCAGTTCACATGTGGCGTTTTCCTAATAATGGAAAGACGCAATGATACGTAGGCGACGTATTATTTGACGATATGCGACGTTTTGTGTAACAATTTGTTATCGCTTCTTAAAAGAGATGTGTCAGGTGTCGTCGAATAAAAGAGGGACGCATTAAACAAAGAGTGGATGCCAACATCGAAGATTTAACATATGGTGTAATGTATAAAACATAAGACAATTGAACAAACACATCAGTAAAACATGCGTGTTTAAAATTGAAATTTCCTTGCAATTGAACGTCATTAATGAGATACTAATATGAACTGACTTATATGCATACTAATAGGGTCTTTACCGAGGTTCTCTGACATTCATTATTGTGCTCTACGTCTTATTTGTTTGGCATAACGAGACTATATGTCCGTTTGTGGCTTCTCCTGCCCGTAACGATCCTCCCATTGGATAATTTATTGTCCATTAAATATTCAAACGAACACGATTCCTCTCTGTGAGCACGAACGTCGAAACGCCCTCGGCGCCTCTCTCTTTAATTCTTACTATAGTCTCTACCTTATACGGATGGAGCCTTATGTTGTATGAACGCAGCGGGAGATGTCATCATGACAGCGCATGCGCCTACAGACGATCTCATCCGTTCACTATGATGATGTCAAGCTGTTACTCACAGTACAACACTGGTGTGCACTCAGTGTTCCAAATGAGGTAGTTACTTGTACGATCACTGTTACCTAACATCTAACCGTTTTTGAGATTGTTCGCCTACCTGTCTGTTTGTCTGCCTCTCTGTCTATTTGTCTATCGTCACCTCCTCCAATTAAATCACTCGGAGGCATAACTCCAGTAACCATCCTAAGTACACCTGTAAGTGTCCTTTGTTGTATAATATATAAAGTATACTATAACTATGGTATCTTCATACTGGGAACCATGAAAAGCATAACAGCGCAACAGCAGCGCCCATTTGTCTTATTAGATGAAGTTCAATTGCTGAATGAGTTCGAAGGCTGAAAGCCTGCAATCGATTTTGAAAAATGCATTACAACTACAATATTCCAACTCGGTTTTTAAATCCAATAACACCATTTCATATATGTCACTGTGACGGGAAACCTTTGCTAAGCGCATACATGATACCTTGACGGCAAACGACATGGCATCGGCATACCCACCGCCTTAAGGTAGAAGGAGATATGACACGACCTCGATAAAATACATCAACTGATTGCGCGTGTGTGTCGTTGGATAATGTTACTTGTATTATTGATAATCATTTCCTTGCCTCGTGCAGTGCTTCATTTCGTGGTCAACAAGTGACTGCTTTGTCTACCAACAATTCATCCAACGTCCTTCACTTGCTTCAACAGTCATGAACTATACCGCATAATCGTACAATTGAAACTTAATGTAAACAACATGGTGATAATTCGATTAAAATATGAGAGTACCTGAGAGTGAATTATCAATGCTGGACTACAACTGCATTATGTCGTATAAATCCTTCAGGTGTATACCAATGCTTCAGAGAGAACCTTAGTATTCGGGACTAACGTAATATGGTTAAATAGGGGGTCATAAGCAACACGTTGAAGAAATCATAGCATATCGGGCTCGTCGGTAATTTGTTCTCATTGCAGCCGCCCTGCAAGCATGAGTAACTAGCACAACGGTGGAGGTGTGAAGCATATTTGGATTTTTTAGCGGTATCAAGGTTTTATGAGTCACATGCTGTAATGATCTGGTATTATAGTATCAATACACTGTCAATCAAGACAGTCAGAGAGTCCTATTGAATAATCAAACCATATGACTTTCACATCGTGCGACCCTATTTCGTGTATGGACTACCTTTTCCAAAATATCTAACTTACTTACAGCATCTTCGCGGATTGACCATCCATCAATAAAAGGGTCAAGTATTATTTCAAACGTGGCATTTATTTGACTTGACCATCCATCCTCATGAAGCTATCAGCCTAAGACCGAAGCAATTTAGACGAATAATTGGAAGCAAAGTCCGCTATATATATATATATATATATATATATATATAGAGATATATATATATAGAGATATATAGATATATATATAGATATCTAGATATAGAGAGATATAGAGATATATATATATATATATATATATATGTGTGTATATATATATATAGATCTGTCTCTATCTATCTATGTCTGTATCTGTATATATCTGTATGTATATATATCTGTATATATATATACATCTATGCTATATATATATATTTATATCTCCCTCTCTAAATCTCTCTCTCTATATCTCTCTAGATATATCTATATATATAAATATATATATATATATATATATATCTATATATATATCTATCTGTGTGTGTGTGTGTACTGAATGTCTGTTGCCTATTTAATACGCTATGGGCAAGTCACACAATTTGCGTTTCGAACCTGACTTAATAGCGCATGTAAGGCTCATAAGTGCTCAAATCCATGGTTAGCTTGCGCCTTAATGAAGTCATTATTCTCTACCCCAGAGGCTTATACTGATGCATAAGCCTCTCAACATCGACATTCATTCACGCAGATTAGATTCCAAGACGCCTTCGTCGCAGTATGAATGGGAAGAACCCAATCAATGGGAGTGAACATATTGTTAATGTTTCGAATCAAATGACCATGGTGGAGACAGAAAAGCATGCTAATGAATGTTTAGAGCAATTAATATCACAATTTCACAATGGCGAAGGCTACGTATATCTTTTTGTAATAATGTATGGCCAAGAAACACTATGATGATGGGGAAAAGATGTTCAATCAAAGGACATTATTTCCAGAAACTGTAGTAGGCATTTTCAGCACATAATTCTCCGGAATAAAGACTTGCCAAATGGTTAGGTCCTGTGGCAGAAGCTACGATAAACTAAAGAGGTCGCAGCAACAAGTTGATACACGCATACATTCATCCATAAGCGTTGCCACACTTATACATGTATGTCGCTCAGAATGGTTTATCGGGCTGTCAGATAAATATTCAAACGGATATATTTCTCAGACCAATATGCTTTCCATCAAGCCTACTTAGTTACATAACCTGGAGGTGAATCTTATCTGTTTTTGTATGCATATTAAGCGGTCGGATGGTCGGCTACTTATAATATACCTGGGGCTTTGATCAGCATGGAATAATGGCTGCGATGTGATTGATAGGAAGCTGAGAATACTATACAGTTCTACCGACCTTACGTGGGCCTGTAACCATGTGTATAACAAAAGCAAAGCATCATAAATGTAGTCAGTACAATACAGTGTTGTAATTCCCCAATGTCACGTTATAAAGCCCATAGGTCGAAGCAATTTACCTAAAAATGACAAATAAACAATAGAAGTCTTCACATGTCCTCTCACACTTGTGGCCCTTCCCGTTATGCTCAATATGCGTATAATAATGGTATGATGCGGGCTTCTTTCACGGGACATGTAGATTGCTGTGTCGCTAGATTGCAGAGACCGAAGGTCATCCATGAGAATAGGAATACGAATTGGTATCAACGGATTTCAGTGCAAACCAGCCGACTGCAGTCTATATCAACTATTCGTTGTCTACTGCCGCTTCCCTATCACATAAATCGAGAGATAGCTCGTCTAGATGATCAATTAGTTTTGATGATATGTCTCAAAAGATAATGATTTATTTGCCTCGCAATATCAATAATACTTCATGACCAGCCGGCTAAATGACAGAGCATCCGATCCAATAACGCACCGATATATCATCCCTAAACCTCGTGATACACCTACTGGGGCTACATGCTTGCTGGCAACATTTGGAAATAGAATCTGTATTTCTTTATTCTTCAATAGTACAAATATTTAATTGATGAGTTAACTTAATAGAGTAACTTAATAGATAAATGTTCTTTCTTATTATTGAAAGGCCTAATACCACTACAACATAATAGGCAACCTGAATGTTGTCTCATATTGACCAATTTATGATACGCTATCGCTAAGCTTACCCGTCACCATAATGCCGGTAAAATCTTGCTAATGAAGAATGATGAGAGATTCCGGTATGGGGCACTACATCGGAACAAATTGACCTTTTCAAAGGAAAGCCCTTTCATATCCGTGTTGCGGAAGCTAATGCTGTAATTCATTGCTTTGATAATGAGATGATGCTTTGACAGTGTTCTAAAGTGCCGTCTCTCCACACAAATCTGTTGACCGTGTATGGAATGCAGACACCCACTTACTGGTGGGGCTTGTGGAGGCGGCGAGCTCTGAGGTCACCTTCAACTGTGACTACCAACGTGGTGGTAATTAATCCAACAGTAATTATCAGTCGTCATTATCAGGCATCGATCTTTTTATGTGATTGTAGAATCTCAGATCCTATGGAGATTTACTGTTACAGCCTTACCGAGCGAATATTTGTAATCATTTAGCATCAGAATTGTATTGGGTAGATTTTCATCAAAAGCTTGATAGCTATGTACGATTAGACATAAGGTATTAATCTAGCGTCCTTCCCCCGCATGTATTCTTACTCTCAGCCACCTTTAACTGTTCCAGTTACGTTGACTGAGCACTGGGGAGGGACACTCCCTTGACACATTTCGTCCTTTCTTGTGATTGTTCACGCAGTTGAAACATAAGATTTTAGAAGTGATCTTAATATAACATATTGAGAGCAGCACTCCAGGGTCAGGTTTGCAGTTCGTGAATGACCAATACAGTTGCACATATTTCTAATGAAAACAAAACCATTCCACCGTTCCTGAAAACGGTGTGCGTATGTGGTATTGTGTTTTTCAATCGCAATAGTCCATTGCTGATATCTTGAGGCAAGAAAGACCGCTTCCGCAGACAGAAAATCGATTTGGGAGCCATATCAATTTAGATTGTCAAACATCAACAGAGGGGTGCTGCTGATTTTTCTAACTTAAAATCGAGCATTGGTATTGCCTACCATTTTGTCCTTTTACAAATCAATAATTGATTTGGGTCATGTCACAATCGATCCATATTTGTCAAATCTACAATGACCTGGTTAATGAGGATGTCATTGTTAATTGCAGAGGGAAAAAAATATGTTTTTTCTAATTTTTCGCTCAAGTCACTGTTGTTACATTCACAAGTAACAGCATTGATGGTGTTCATGTGTTCCACAATGCGTCAGCGTGCTATGAACGAAATCATTTACACATTGTTATTGATGATGCTTAGAACAATAGGTGTGGTGTCCTTGATAAATGTGTTAAATTGGCTCACTAGAATATTACGCATACTGTGATGTTATGTATCCCCACAAATAACAAAATAAAAATTCAAAGGTTTCAAATATAAGAAAACCTTGCATCCATCGTAGACTTAAATAATTATCAAGCAAGTACAAAACTGTCCCCTTGGTAAGACAAGTTTAGTGGCATGAGCAAATCCCTGACGACCGTAAGTGTTAAGCGTTGGTCTCGCCTTGTAGATGCGTTATCCTCTGCAATGTTAAAGAGTGTATCGTGATCGATAAAGCCCAATCTCCTTGATCCGCAGTACATGTCTCTGGGTTAACGTGGCAATACTACGTGAGGGCTTCAATGTACGTGCATCTACATGAGAATCACTATCGTTTTAGTATTGATGGCCAGTTCCTTAGCTGGTAATATTGGACAAGGGAGAAATATGTTTAGTTTTAGCCGCCGGATGCGAACGAGGTAAATCAACATATATCGAAAACAGACCATTTACTAAAATCATTTTGAAATTGGCTAACTAGTGTCAAAGAAGAACCGTATTGAAACCTGATGTATGCAAACTATATTAATGGTTAAATGTATGTATGTATGTATGTACGTACGTACGTATGTATGAATGTATGTATATGTATGCATGTGGGTACCTATGTGTTGGTTTCGAGGTGATATGGCATGAAGCTGAATTTTGCTTGGCTATGAGTAATGTGACGATATATTTCCGAACAAAAGACACTGCAATGGTAATAGAAATCTACGTCCTTTGGTTTACCTCTCCTTGACACACCGTCGCCCATTTATATTAAACGGTCATTTGCAGTTGCGTGATACGTGCAAAGCAATAAAAGAATATCGTAGACTAAGATAAAAAGCGGCAACCAGATAAAAAGTAAATAGCGCGGTGATATTGCGCGTTCAGGATACGGTGGTTATCTTGCAGCATGACATCACATTTGAAACATGGATAACAGTATCGCACTTATTTCATTATGGCAGGAAACGCTTTGCTCAGCTAATATTGGTATTCCTGGATGGGCCTGTGATGAACGGGCTGGTGGGGGTGGCAATTAGATACGAACCCTACAGTCAGTTCACAAGTAGCGCTTTTCTTAAAATGGAACGAAACAAGAAATGTATGCGACGTATTACTTGGCATTATGTGACTTATTGTATGATGGTATGATGTCCCAGGATCAACTAAAGATGGGAACTAGTACATTTGCATGTTGGACAGATCGGACAATTTTATATCGTGTTTTTATAGATGCGTGTGTCTATTTTGACACAGTCCAAATGAAAAGTGAATTTATTAATGTACACAACGTCCGGGTCAATCGCCCAAAATATCTATTAACTTACAACTCACTAAGGGCACGTCTATCAATTTTGATGAATAATATTGTGCAATGCAATGATTTTACTGCGCCTCAAATGCTTATTCCAGTATACGTGAATAGTAAATGAAAAGAGGTTCAATATTCGAACCCCATAAACTTATCAATAAAGAATTTATTTGCAGTGTTCAAATTATCGGGCAATAGGTTTACTTGAACATACACCCGATGATGCACGAATCAATTGTTTTGAAGTACGGTTGCAGCGTGCACGCTTCGCAAGCAAAATATTGCTTTGTGAATTTTATTACTTAGTACATGTGCCTAGTCTGCGTCCCAGACTCTAGGGGTTCCGCTACGCTTCTCGACCTAGAGTCTACGATAAGATAAGGTCTAAAACTGGCGCGTCCAAATATTCATTAGACACGTTCGTTAATCTTCGTGACCAATCAACGCGAAGGTTGTGACCCGGACTGACCTTAATTGCGCGTGTCTGGCTTGTGATACGCACCCTCTGTTCTATGTGACGACATGGACATTGTATTGGTCTGCGTCCAATGAGAACGCATTGAATGTCTTCTGGAATTATGGGGCGTCTCAAAAGTTCAAATTGGCACCACAACAAGCGCTTTAATCGCTTAGCTGCACGATAGTATGTTTACGTAATAGTCAGTTAAAAAGAACCAGCTGTGTGTCTGCTTCTCTCGCCGACTGTGTGATTAACGGTGCCACTCAGCGTGAAACAACAAATCGGAGTATTGTAGAATGTGTGCCCGGCTCATAAAAATCACTCGTCCGGTTGGACAAGTTCTTCGGAACTTGTAGAACTAACCAATGAGAGACAACGACTCAAACGAACCCGAGAGTGACGGAGCGACACGCTTGTGATTGGAGCATCCAAAATCTGGGATGCCTGTCCAGTTCAAGACTCTTTCGTCCCCTAGACCTGAAGGCGAGACTATTGAATATCAGTAATATGTAAACAGCGCTCGCAGCTATCAGGCTAGGGGACCTTGACTAACATGTGCCATTTTGTCCTAGATTATCATTTGCCCATATGTACCTTACAGGGGGATTATGAATTGAACGCTATCGCTATGACAATGGGGAAAAAACACTTCTGGAAAGCCACATTTACACGGCGAGTCAAATTGAAACTGCGTATTTCCAAGAAGCAGGTTGCCGTGAACGAAAGCTGCGATTTTCAAAGTGTATGGAGTAATTGCTCATAAAAACAACACAGTGGACGACCAAAATAGTCTCGATTAAGAGATGTTCATCTCGATTCACTTAGACAACACAACAATAACGTGAAGGCTCGACCGCTCGAAATGCATGTTTTCCTTGGCGTGGTTACGATATTTGCAGGACGGTATATATGATTATTACCGTCTGACCGGGTCTACCCGGAACATGGCATGCAGCTATGTGTGAGCTGATCAGTACGACAAAGCGATAAACCATAAGCTTTTCTATTCGGAATATCCCATTTATTGTGTAGATGAAGTCATGGCTACGTAGTTGTTTTTATTTCCAGAGGTATGATATATGAAGTGCGATCATTTAAAACTAGTAAGATGTACATCTTATAAATATGACCAATTAGCGTCGACCATATCAGCATATATTTGCTTGATGACAGTGACATTGACACCGTTGAGTGAATTGTTGCTGTTTTGGTCGCAACGATTCTACCGAGCATGGTGTTTTCGGCCGAGTGGTTTCGGACCATGATGATTTCGACCCATATTGATTTCGCCTTACCCCCCACCATCCCTCCCTCCGCCCCACCTTCTGAGGCAACGCACTATCAAAAATCTGACTAAAATCATGAAGGCATGCATGATTCTTAAATGAGATGCATTTGTTTTATACCGCGCATAAGATGATGGTCCACGCAAGCGCCCTAACCAAAAACCGACCGCCACCACCAAAAACCCTCCGGCCACATATGATTCCTCATTCTGAGCACGAACATCGAAACGCCCACAGTGACTCTCTCCCTCATTCACTCTCGTGCTTATACGGATTGAGCCTTATTGCAAATAAATGCAGCGGGAGATGACACCAAAAAAGGGCATCCATTTGCATAGGATTTCATCCGTTCACTATGATGATCGCAAGCTGATACTCACCGCACTGCCCACCTTACTCATGATCAACAACACAGACACATATATTGTTGTTTTTGAGACAGAGATTTGTACTCGGTGCTCCAAATAAGGCTGTAACATGTTCGATTGCAGTTACCATAAATCTAAACATGAGAAATGTTTGCCTGTCTGTTTGTCCATCGTCACCTCCTCCACTCAAATCTCTCGGAAGCATATCTCCAGTAAGCAGCCTTTGTGCAAGTGTAAGTGGCCTTTTGCTGTTTGAATTATATAGTATACTGGCACTATAGTATCGTCATACTGGGAAAGATGAAAAACATAACAGAGCAACGCCAGCGCCCATTTGTCTTATTATATCAAGTGCAATTGCGGAATGAGTTCGAAGTCTCGGAAGCCTGCAATCTATTTTGAAACATGCATTACGACATTGATATACCAACTGGGTTCTTTAAACCAATAACACTATTTCTTATATTTCACTGTGACGGAACATAGCATCTGCACACCACCACCCTGGAGTGGATGGTGATTTGATACGACCTCGGTACAATGCACCTACTGATTGCGCGTGTGGGTCAATCATGTTATTGTAAAGATTCATTGTTCCTATTTCTTGGTGACGTATTATTTGATGGATGATATTAATACTGAACCAGCTGAAAGTAGAAAAATATGCAGATTTAACGGTATTATGTCGGGCTTTGCATCTATAAACAGCATATTACTGGGAATTTGTCTTCGCAAAGAATATACCCCGTATATCCTGGTGAAAACAGATGTTATGGAATTCCAACCCAAGGGGCATGTCAGAGGACCTCACACCCAGAGTAAACATTAAAATATTTACGAGTATTTATTATTTCATTTTTTTAAATAATCATTAATAATCATCATCCAATGAAAAACATCGGGCACATTGCACAGTCCCCAACAATACGATTACTGAAAAATTAACTGATGCATTTAAATATATGAACAGATATGTCGATATATATATATATATATATATATATATATATATATATATATATATATATATATATATATATATATATATATATATATATATATATATATATCTGTGTGTGTGTGTGTGTGTGTGTGTGTTTACCTATAGATATATATATATATACATATATATATATGTGTATATACATATATATATATATATTATATGTACATAAATATATATGGTTATGCAAATATACGCATATATATATATATATATAGGTATTCTAGATATATAGATTATTATAATGGTTGTGTTCTGATTGATAGGAAGCAAAGAATATTTTAAGGTTCTACCGAACTTACGTGGATCTTTATCCCTGTGTATAACAAAAGCAATGCTTCATAAATTTAGTCAGTACAATAGTGCTGTCATTCCCCAATTCCTTGCTACAAAGCCCAAGCAATTTATCTGATACAAACAATTTACCTGACAAATGACAAGTCTGCACATTCACAATGTCCTCTCACACGTGTGGCCCTTTCCGTTAGACTTTATGTGAGTATATGAACGGTATGATGCGTGCATCTTTCACTGGACACAGGTGGCTCATGAGATTAGGAACACGAACTGATAATAACGGCTTTGAGTGCAAAATATGTCTGCAGACTATGTTAACTATGCGTTGTCTTCTGCAGCTTCCCTATCACATAAGGGATAGGGTAGGTAACACTCATGAGGTTCTGGTTACAGCTGAGGTGAATTTCCAGTCTCTTCTTTGTCGTACAGAGTTGACCTTCCAACGTGTTCCGTACGACGGTAACTGTGGTGTTGACCGAATAATGATTGTCTATAACTTCTGGAGACGGAAGTATTCATGCATGTGTGGTGTAGTCAACAAGCGTGGAGGTTTCGAATTGGGCGTCAGCTTATACAAAGGGGCTTTCCTACAATTTGGGCAGATACTTGACGAGTGACGAGACGTCAGATATTAAATTTTGGTACTTGACGGGGTGGGGGCGGAGATTATGAAACCACACTGGTTTACGAAGTTTATTACGATTTAAATTTCACAAACTCTAATTTTAGGGACGGTCACACAGGTATAAAGCACGTCGGGGGATGTATCGCAGCAATATGGCCACAAAGAGTTATCAATTCTCGAGTGTAAATCTGAAATGCCAACAACTGATACGCGGTTCCTAACATCTACATCATGGAATTTTCCATGGTGTCTGTTTAATGGAAGGCAGTAGTGCAGTTATCGGATGTTACAGGTCTGAATGATTCCAGTAGTTGTAGTTGTTTCCCTATAAGCATTTAATTACTGTCCCATTATAAGCATGCGTTGCCCCTCACGTGGCGTAGATGGATAGACATGAAGGAAAACTATCACTCGGTTCATCTATCATGTGGATTGCCTCGCAAGCTCCGTGGTTCAAGACAGCTGGGAAATCGATTGGTGTCGATGGATGTCATTGCTAATCAACCCAATTCGCCTCTTGAGAATACCTGCTCCCTATCAATGTATTGTACCTTTTTACATGACTCAGGCTGATTCCGCTTTTTCGTCACAAGACCGTCAGGTGCCTCCTTAAAATAATAAATTTGGTTGGAAGACATGTCTCAATAGATCAGGATTTCTTGGCCTTGGAATATCAATAACCGTTCCTGACCAGTCGGCAAAATGGCTTAGGATCGCTAATGCTGCATCAATCAAGCAGCATTTAGCCGCCTGGTGTTATCCATATTGGGAATATAGGCTCGTAGGCACGTTAGGTACTTGACGGGCGGACGATTATGACTCCAAACTGGTTTAGGACGCTCTGTTATGTTTTTTAAACTTTATAAACTCTAATCAATAATGGCGGTCACACCGTTAGAAAGCACTCCAGGGTGCATCGCAGCAATATGGCTACAAAGAGTTATCAATTCTCAAGTGCATATCCGAGATGGTAAGAACTGAGTATTGTTGAAGATGCTTCAATCAGGCGCCATAACAGCAGGACTCAATGTTTATAGGCAACCTGACTGAGCCTCTCTTCAAATTATATTCCTTCCGGTCATGATGCATTATCCTTTATCTGACTCGATGATGCAGGTAGAAACTTCTTCAGAAAGGGCGTTATCTCATAGTGAAGCAGTGGGTATCTTTATGTGGTAAGATATGTATATCAGAGCTGCTCCGAACTGATACTCTTCATAACATTGACATATGGTTATATGTCATTTTCGTCTGCTTAATGTGAGGTGATATTGCAATTATATGGTATTGTATGCCTCAATAATTAGAGTAGGGAGTGGTCGTTTCCTTGCAGCAGTTAATTGCTGTACGATCAAACGGATGTGTTGTCCCTCGGTATAAGTTGATAAATAGACATAGAAGAAGGATAAATGCCCGTTTTGTCACTGACCCTTTTAGCTGGTAACACATACCCCAAGGAAGCTAGACAGCCGTTCAATAATGCCGGCACCATATATCACATCCAATGCCGGTAACAAAAATGATTCTTGGCGAATTCCCTTTATAATTTAATAAGTAACGACGATGCCAGACGTAATCAATTAACTGCTATAATAGTAAGTATGCTCAAGATAGTTAATCATAGTTGTGACACATTAGATTGTTCGATACATAATTGTTAATGACAATTTTTATTGTGTTATATTTCTGATTTGAATATCTTAATCTCCATTTTACAGTTTGTGATTCCATCTTGACTGGCCGTCTTGGCCACTGTACGACCATCCTTGTACCTTTGACGTCTATTTAACTGTATGTCTCATAAGGTCATTTGTTGTCGCCTTTGTTCGTTTTATGTTAATGTCATCCAGTCAGATTGAATTAACCTATTGTTAAAATAACGAGATGGGTTTGCCACCATCAGCCGTGATGGACCCGACTCCTGTGGTTTTATGTATATCTATCAATATGTGATTGGCTGGACACCAGCGAGGTATTAGGGTACGGATGAGGTGTGAGGCAGTCGGGATTCGAGGCTTGAGAGCGAACGATCAGAAAGAGAAAAACGGTCTATTTATCCCCAACCGGAGTATATAACTTGGTGACGATCACATTCAACAAGGACCCAGAGGGAATCTAAGGCAGCATATTGTCATTGCCTTGCCATGTAATTTGTGTATACTACTTTGCCAGAGACACATCGGCCGCTTGCCATTGGGTTATTCATTACAAGGCACTAGGCTCCACTATGGCCTAAGCACTCTGATGAACAAATACATTCTCAAACCAATATGTATCGCTTCACACAACAGTAGCTCAACTTTGTTCTTTTATTGCTTGGCCGTTCAAGAGAACAGGAAAATGAACTAGTATCAACAGATTTGAGCGACAGCTAACAAAACTCGCCTCTTGAGATGAACAACTTCATGTTATTTCTGTAAATATTTTGGAATATTGCCTTTCAAGCGACCGATTTGGTGGCGGGTCTCAATCGACAAACATTTCATGATCAAATCTGCTAAGCATCCGTCTCTGTATTCTGCCACATAACAGCCAGTCGGGCTGGTTATCATCGGTAACGGAGATGGAGATTATATCAGCACAGTACAATAGCAACTCGGGATGATTTACACTACTTACCAGCACATATGTACCTAAACCGTGACATAAAGGCTTCCATATACAACAAAGCAATGGGCATACCAATCACTTCCTGAGTAATTTAGTGTCTTAAGTCAACAGAAATTAGAAGAGAAGATGTTATACAGCAGCCCGACACACTAATATAACGTCTTTGTTAATATCACGTCACATACGGTTTCTTCTTCAATCTAACATCTCAAAATTTTGTAGGCGATTAACATTGGACCGATTATTGTTAATATTGATTTCAGATGTCAAATTCCCATATTCACCTGTCATGGGTTGCTGTCTACTGAATATGTTAGCAAGATATATGGGGCACATAGAAATATTAGCTAAGCACCAAAGGACATGCCGTATAAATCATATATGACAGCCAATTATTGCTGATTGCAGGTGGAAATAAGAAGCAACCCACAAGCCATTGGCTTTTAATCAGGTTTTGTATGCATGGCTCGTTCAGTAAAAATTATTGTTGTCATGTGACTACACCGTGGCCACTTCAGAATGCGCGAATAATAAATAGATTTTGGCTATGCTAAGAGGGCTCCCTCCGATCAACAATGAGTAGGAAAAACACACGCCCGTCATAAGGTGACGCTTCCATAAAATCAGCAAACATACATGGGAGTGATGATGCAACATCTCGGGACTCGCTGTCTTTTGCAGATGTGACTGATTGCGGCGACCACACCCCCGCATTAATCTGCAAATTAAATGCGGCATTAAGAGATGCTCGGACAAAGCAACATATGCTCACTGGAAACCTGTTCGCGTATTTTCTCGGGCACAGGGGCAGAGGGGCGTGGCTATAGGCTGTTTGCAAAGACTGCAAACTCAGTTGTGTCTAAAAGAGCAATAACATGTCTATATTCAGCGTATCCTATAGCTTTGCTGAATGTTTATTTACATATGGCCAGCTAATTCACACGATAATTGATGTAGGTCGATTTTATTTTACGTCAGCAGCTCGTTCAGACAAGTGTTCATTCGTAGGCGAAGGTTTCAGACGCTGCTCAGCGCCATGTTCGATAGATCTATATTGCAACAGCGACACATTGTACGATCTTTACAAACTTTTTCATTTTGATTTTATTAAATCAAGGGTCTACTGTCATGATCAATCTCGATCTTGTAGGTTTTTTAAACAGGCGTGTCTGGCAATCGTGCGTCAACGTGTTGTTCGAGTGCGCCAAGTCGATATTGAGGATCGTTTAATAGAGGAAATATATCAGCTACAGGCAGCTATGATCACACAATCCCCACAACTCATTTTACCATTCATTGATCGCCAAGGAGTCACACCTTCAGTATGGATGATATGTTGCGACCTTCCTACGTTCCTTCATTGTTCAAAATAGATATACAAGACGTTTCCATCCAATTGTTGAGACACCATGTGCAACCGTATTGTTTACTAAAGGAGACACTTTTGGTGGCGCATTTGCTTTTACTCCCCAGGTCATTATTGATCCAGGCAATCGTTTGATTACAGAAACATAGAGCATCAGTATGCACCATGTGTACTTTGTGTATGCATTGGATTGCTCTAATGCAATAGTATTTGCTACGTATCTGCCTTTTTGTTGTTCCTTCTGTGTTTTTCTTAGTTTAAAAGATGTTTTGTCCATGTGTGTCTGGTTCAGTTTATGAACCTCTTCAATTAGTGGCATCACCATTAGCACAAACAGGACTGTTACACATCGTTCAATTTGATATTTGGGTAATATTTTACTATAGACTAATCGTTGTAAGATGTTTGTATGTTGAATAGGCCATTTCACCAAAATCAAAGAAAAATTTGTCCCGGAGTACTGTGTTTCAAATCGAATTATCATCATGTTGTTTACATTAAGTTTCAATTTTACGATTACGCCGTTTCATTCACGACTGTTAAAGGACGTAAGATGCATTGCTGGTAGACAAAGTAGTCAGCTGTTGTTTTATCTGAAAATACAGTGAAGCACCACACGAGGCATAATATAATTATCAATAAAGCTAGTAGTATTATCAAAAGACATCGGTTTAAAATTCTTTTTTATGTGTCTCAAGTCATTGAATGCCATTGCGGTCTCATTTACTTGATTATTATACCAGGTTCTAAGCATAAAAGAGCAGCCATGGCATCACAAGATAGTCATGCAAATTATCACAATGTTTCAAGTCGTACTCCTCATATAAGAAGATTCGTAACAATTCGAAGAATTCAAACATTGATAAATATTATCTAGACATTTATTGCAGTCAGTTGAGTCGAACGTTATTGCCAAAATAGCAAAAAAAGACATATAGGACTGTAATTTAGATTAAGATTAAATTTATCTGGGATTGCATATCGCATTTGTAAGAACATCTAGTCGTGTGTTAGGATAACCTGATGCACTTCGCCTCATACATCATTGTCATTGCTGATAATTTTATCATACTTGATATATTGTTCTCACTCTACCTAACGAAAGTAATCCTAATCTCAGTGAATATGGAATTAGGGATAGTAATCAATTATGTATGAGGAATGTCAAATGTTACTGTGAGTGAAATGCTCGGTAATCCGTAATCATGAGGTGCACTTAAAGGCATAATAATGGACAGGGTTATACTCCTTTGATTTCGCGACGAGGTAATACCCAGTGGCTCCGTAGCCGCCACGTTCCACAAACCTATATAAATGGGGCGGTGTGTATAAGTATTGTTTATAATAATTATGATATATAATAGTGATATATTGGCCGCGCCGACTCATCAACACCGGTAGCAAGCAAACAAAGCATGGCAAAGCTGATACGAATAGAACTGATCAAAATGTTGATTAAATGATGTTATTTGATTATAGAAGCCACCTACGATACATTCACAATGTCCTCTCACACGTGTGGCCCTTTCCGTTAGACTTTATGTGAGTATATGAACGGTATGATGCGTGCATCTTTCACTGGACACAGGTGGCTCATGAGATTAGGAACACGAACTGATAATAACGGCTTTGAGTGCAAAATATGTCTGCAGACTATGTTAACTATGCGTTGTCTTCTGCAGCTTCCCTATCACATAAGGGATAGGGTAGGTAACACTCATGAGGTTCTGGTTACAGCTGAGGTGAATTTCCAGTCTCTTCTTTGTCGTACAGAGTTGACCTTCCAACGTGTTCCGTACGACGGTAACTGTGGTGTTGACCGAATAATGATTGTCTATAACTTCTGGAGACGGAAGTATTCATGCATGTGTGGTGTAGTCAACAAGCGTGGAGGTTTCGAATTGGGCGTCAGCTTATACAAAGGGGCTTTCCTACAATTTGGGCAGATACTTGACGAGTGACGAGACGTCAGATATTAAATTTTGGTACTTGACGGGGTGGGGGCGGAGATTATGAAACCACACTGGTTTACGAAGTTTATTACGATTTAAATTTCACAAACTCTAATTTTAGGGACGGTCACACAGGTATAAAGCACGTCGGGATGTATCGCAGCAATATGGCCACAAAGAGTTATCAATTCTCGAGTGTAAATCTGAAATGCCAACAACTGATACGCGGTTCCTAACATCTACATCATGGAATTTTCCATGGTGTCTGTTTAATGGAAGGCAGTAGTGCAGTTATCGGATGTTACAGGTCTGAATGATTCCAGTAGTTGTAGTTGTTTCCCTATAAGCATTTAATTACTGTCCCATTATAAGCATGCGTTGCCCCTCACGTGGCGTAGATGGATAGACATGAAGGAAAACTATCACTCGGTTCATCTATCATGTGGATTGCCTCGCAAGCTCCGTGGTTCAAGACAGCTGGGAAATCGATTGGTGTCGATGGATGTCATTGCTAATCAACCCAATTCGCCTCTTGAGAATACCTGCTCCCTATCAATGTATTGTACCTTTTTACATGACTCAGGCTGATTCCGCTTTTTCGTCACAAGACCGTCAGGTGCCTCCTTAAAATAATAAATTTGGTTGGAAGACATGTCTCAATAGATCAGGATTTCTTGGCCTTGGAATATCAATAACCGTTCCTGACCAGTCGGCAAAATGGCTTAGGATCGCTAATGCTGCATCAATCAAGCAGCATTTAGCCGCCTGGTGTTATCCATATTGGGAATATAGGCTCGTAGGCACGTTAGGTACTTGACGGGCGGACGATTATGACTCCAAACTGGTTTAGGACGCTCTGTTATGTTTTTTAAACTTTATAAACTCTAATCAATAATGGCGGTCACACCGTTAGAAAGCACTCCAGGGTGCATCGCAGCAATATGGCTACAAAGAGTTATCAATTCTCAAGTGCATATCCGAGATGGTAAGAACTGAGTATTGTTGAAGATGCTTCAATCAGGCGCCATAACAGCAGGACTCAATGTTTATAGGCAACCTGACTGAGCCTCTCTTCAAATTATATTCCTTCCGGTCATGATGCATTATCCTTTATCTGACTCGATGATGCAGGTAGAAACTTCTTCAGAAAGGGCGTTATCTCATAGTGAAGCAGTGGGTATCTTTATGTGGTAAGATATGTATATCAGAGCTGCTCCGAACTGATACTCTTCATAACATTGACATATGGTTATATGTCATTTTCGTCTGCTTAATGTGAGGTGATATTGCAATTATATGGTATTGTATGCCTCAATAATTAGGGTAGGGAGTGGTCGTTTCCTTGCCAGCAGTTAATTGCTGTACGATCAAACGGATGTGTTGTCCCTCGGTATAAGTTGATAAATAGACATAGAAGAAGGATAAATGCCCGTTTTGTCACTGACCCTTTTAGCTGGTAACACATACCCCAAGGAAGCTAGACAGCGTTCAATAATGCCGGCACCATATATCACATCCAATGCCGGTAACAAAAATGATTCTTGGCGAATTCCCTTTATAATTTAATAAGTAACGACGATGCCAGACGTAATCAATTAACTGCTATAATAGTAAGTATGCTCAAGATAGTTAATCATAGTTGTGACACATTAGATTGTTCGATACATAATTGTTAATGACAATTTTTATTGTGTTATATTTCTGATTTGAATATCTTAATCTCCATTTTACAGTTTGTGATTCCATCTTGACTGGCCGTCTTGGCCACTGTACGACCATCCTTGTACCTTTGACGTCTATTTAACTGTATGTCTCATAAGGTCATTTGTTGTCGCCTTTGTTCGTTTTATGTTAATGTCATCCAGTCAGATTGAATTAACCTATTGTTAAAATAACGAGATGGGTTTGCCACCATCAGCCGTGATGGACCCGACTCCTGTGGTTTTATGTATATCTATCAATATGTGATTGGCTGGACACCAGCGAGGTATTAGGGTACGGATGAGGTGTGAGGCAGTCGGGATTCGAGGCTTGAGAGCGAACGATCAGAAAGAGAAAAACGGTCTATTTATCCCCAACCGGAGTATATAACTTGGTGACGATCACATTCAACAAGGACCCAGAGGGAATCTAAGGCAGCATATTGTCATTGCCTTGCCATGTAATTTGTGTATACTACTTTGCCAGAGACACATCGGCCGCTTGCCATTGGGTTATTCATTACAAGGCACTAGGCTCCACTATGGCCTAAGCACTCTGATGAACAAATACATTCTCAAACCAATATGTATCGCTTCACACAACAGTAGCTCAACTTTGTTCTTTTATTGCTTGGCCGTTCAAGAGAACAGGAAAATGAACTAGTATCAACAGATTTGAGCGACAGCTAACAAAACTCGCCTCTTGAGATGAACAACTTCATGTTATTTCTGTAAATATTTTGGAATATTGCCCTTTCAAGCGACCGATTTGGTGGCGGGTCTCAATCGACAAACATTTCATGATCAAATCTGCTAAGCATCCGTCTCTGTATTCTGCCACATAACAGCCAGTCGGGCTGGTTATCATCGGTAACGGAGATGGAGATTATATCAGCACAGTACAATAGCAACTCGGGATGATTTACACTACTTACCAGCACATATGTACCTAAACCGTGACATAAAGGCTTCCATATACAACAAAGCAATGGGCATACCAATCACTTCCTGAGTAATTTAGTGTCTTAAGTCAACAGAAATTAGAAGAGAAGATGTTATACAGCAGCCCGACACACTAATATAACGTCTTTGTTAATATCACGTCACATACGGTTTCTTCTTCAATCTAACATCTCAAAATTTTGTAGGCGATTAACATTGGACCGATTATTGTTAATATTGATTTCAGATGTCAAATTCCCATATTCACCTGTCATGGGTTGCTGTCTACTGAATATGTTAGCAAGATATATGGGGCACATAGAAATATTAGCTAAGCACCAAAGGACATGCCGTATAAATCATATATGACAGCCAATTATTGCTGATTGCAGGTGGAAATAAGAAGCAACCCACAAGCCATTGGCTTTTAATCAGGTTTTGTATGCATGGCTCGTTCAGTAAAAATTATTGTTGTCATGTGACTACACCGTGGCCACTTCAGAATGCGCGAATAATAAATAGATTTTGGCTATGCTAAGAGGGCTCCCTCCGATCAACAATGAGTAGGAAAAAACACACGCCCGTCATAAGGTGACGCTTCCATAAAATCAGCAAACATACATGGGAGTGATGATGCAACATCTCGGGACTCGCTGTCTTTTGCAGATGTGACTGATTGCGGCGACCACACCCCCGCATTAATCTGCAAATTAAATGCGGCATTAAGAGATGCTCGGACAAAGCAACATATGCTCACTGGAAACCTGTTCGCGTATTTTCTCGGGCACAGGGGCAGAGGGGCGTGGCTATAGGCTGTTTGCAAAGACTGCAAACTCAGTTGTGTCTAAAAGAGCAATAACATGTCTATATTCAGCGTATCCTATAGCTTTGCTGAATGTTTATTTACATATGGCCAGCTAATTCACACGATAATTGATGTAGGTCGATTTTATTTTACGTCAGCAGCTCGTTCAGACAAGTGTTCATTCGTAGGCGAAGGTTTCAGACGCTGCTCAGCGCCATGTTCGATAGATCTATATTGCAACAGCGACACATTGTACGATCTTTACAAACTTTTTCATTTTGATTTTATTAAATCAAGGGTCTACTGTCATGATCAATCTCGATCTTGTAGGTTTTAAACAGGCGTGTCTGGCAATCGTGCGTCAACGTGTTGTTCGAGTGCGCCAAGTCGATATTGAGGATCGTTTAATAGAGGAAATATATCAGCTACAGGCAGCTATGATCACACAATCCCCACAACTCATTTTACCATTCATTGATCGCCAAGGAGTCACACCTTCAGTATGGATGATATGTTGCGACCTTCCTACGTTCCTTCATTGTTCAAAATAGATATACAAGACGTTTCCATCCAATTGTTGAGACACCATGTGCAACCGTATTGTTTACTAAAGGAGACACTTTTGGTGGCGCATTTGCTTTTACTCCCCAGGTCATTATTGATCCAGGCAATCGTTTGATTACAGAAACATAGAGCATCAGTATGCACCATGTGTACTTTGTGTATGCATTGGATTGCTCTAATGCAATAGTATTTGCTACGTATCTGCCTTTTTGTTGTTCCTTCTGTGTTTTTCTTAGTTTAAAAGATGTTTTGTCCATGTGTGTCTGGTTCAGTTTATGAACCTCTTCAATTAGTGGCATCACCATTAGCACAAACAGGACTGTTACACATCGTTCAATTTGATATTTGGGTAATATTTTACTATAGACTAATCGTTGTAAGATGTTTGTATGTTGAATAGGCCATTTCACCAAAATCAAAGAAAAATTTGTCCCGGAGTACTGTGTTTCAAATCGAATTATCATCATGTTGTTTACATTAAGTTTCAATTTTACGATTACGCCGTTTCATTCACGACTGTTAAAGGACGTAAGATGCATTGCTGGTAGACAAAGTAGTCAGCTGTTGTTTTATCTGAAAATACAGTGAAGCACCACACGAGGCATAATATAATTATCAATAAAGCTAGTAGTATTATCAAAAGACATCGGTTTAAAATTCTTTTTTATGTGTCTCAAGTCATTGAATGCCATTGCGGTCTCATTTACTTGATTATTATACCAGGTTCTAAGCATAAAAGAGCAGCCATGGCATCACAAGATAGTCATGCAAATTATCACAATGTTTCAAGTCGTACTCCTCATATAAGAAGATTCGTAACAATTCGAAGAATTCAAACATTGATAAATATTATCTAGACATTTATTGCAGTCAGTTGAGTCGAACGTTATTGCCAAAATAGCAAAAAAAGACATATAGGACTGTAATTTAGATTAAGATTAAATTTATCTGGGATTGCATATCGCATTTGTAAGAACATCTAGTCGTGTGTTAGGATAACCTGATGCACTTCGCCTCATACATCATTGTCATTGCTGATAATTTTATCATACTTGATATATTGTTCTCACTCTACCTAACGAAAGTAATCCTAATCTCAGTGAATATGGAATTAGGGATAGTAATCAATTATGTATGAGGAATGTCAAATGTTACTGTGAGTGAAATGCTCGGTAATCCGTAATCATGAGGTGCACTTAAAGGCATAATAATGGACAGGGTTATACTCCTTTGATTTCGCGACGAGGTAATACCCAGTGGCTCCGTAGCCGCCACGTTCCACAAACCTATATAAATGGGGCGGTGTGTATAAGTATTGTTTATAATAATTATGATATATAATAGTGATATATTGGCCGCGCCGACTCATCAACACCGGTAGCAAGCAAACAAAGCATGGCAAAGCTGATACGAATAGAACTGATCAAAATGTTGATTAAATGATGTTATTTGATTATAGAAGCCACCTACGATATCATAGTTATTTTGCATATGTAAAATAGTATGTCATGCTGCAAGATAACTGTAGTGGTAGAAGTATACATCTAGCCGTGAATGTTATATTATATAATAAGATTCACTAAAGCTGTTTTAATATCATTATCCAGGACATGTTACCTATATTACTATTCGTCATCCGTGAAATGGCTGGTTATGTTTATCAATCTAAATATAAAGTCGACCAGCACATAGTGCATTACGTCGACAAGCAATTTATTAATGCCAATAAGAAGCACAAGTTCTCATGACCTCCTAAACCAATGTCATTGGGCCATTGTTTTAATATTTAGACAAAAACAAACATGTACAAATCATGATATATGGTTTTGTTCTTATGTATATATATTCATGATGGTTCCACTATAGATGGCCACTTAATTAACATCAGCCATTTGAAGAATACTGTCAGCCATCTTCAAGAGAACTGATGCGTTGTGTGACTGATGCACCAAAATGACGCACATTAATAGGCAGACGATTTAACATTCAAAGGAATGCACCGTTAATTATATTATTTTCCACTTTAACTCCTCAGCAGATTTGATTTGGTCATAAATCCTTTATAACTTTTCAAGCGAATCGGAGATTTATCATTAACTGCAGCACTAACGTACAGTGCCAATAATTTTGGCGGTACCGTATTTTGTATGCAGACACTTAAAGCGCAAGAGCGTTTGTTCTTTCTGCAAAGTGTTCCCTGTGTCCTCGCAATCAGACCGCTGCTTTTCTTCTGCTCCGATGTATGCTCCAATTAGATAACAAGGTGTTGACAGCCCGTTGATTTCAGTATATATTGGAGGCAAGGTTAACTCGCAAATAAAGTATAATTAATGTTTTAACACAATATTTCCAGGAACATGACTAGACATACCTCTGTCCACCAGAGTGTCATAGTGTCAGATTCTGTCATGGGAAACTTGGCTTCTTAAAGCATCATAGTTACAGCAAGAAGTGCATAGACTTACGCTTGTTTGTTGGAGTTAATTAATGGTGCAAAATGTGTAAAACGATAATTCTCTGAAACGAGAATATTTTTTGTCAGATTTCGTTCTATATTTGTTATAACAAACCGAATCCACATTTAGCTGTAACGATTTTATGACCAATTAAATTTTATAAACGGAACGGTTATAAGACTCCCTGATTGACCAACCATAGACCTACGCTTGTTTTCTGCGTTAATTAATGGGGCAAAATGCACTTTTTGATATATATTCAGGGTGAAACGATTATTCTCAGAAACAATAACATTTTCTGTCATCAGATCTCCTTCTATATTTATAATAACCAACCAAATTCACAATTAGTAATTAAGATTTTATGATCAATTTGATTAGGTAACTTAATGCTGTAAGTTAAATAAGGATTTTAAAAATGTTGTCAATTGCTCGTCAAATATAACCGAGAGCAATACGAATTCCAATCAAGTGACGAGTCTCTATTGCTGTCTACCAGCTTTCCATAGTCTCATATATTTGGCATGTTTTTAGGTGCTGTGTTTCCTTTGTTATTATCATGAAAGAAGGTATTAAACAATTGTGCTGCAGACATTGCGATGTTTCTCAGTCATTGGTGCGGACAGGTACATTGTACTTACTTGATTCTACAAACATAATATGTTTACGATGCGCGTTGAATTGATGCAAGGAATAAACCACTTGCCCCTATTGATCATGTGTCAGGTAAGGTGAGTCAAAATGCAGTCAGGTCACGACAGGTTCCAACGATTCCAAGGTTCATTGATCGTTATTTATAAGGACACTTCAACACAACGTAGTGCTTAATTTCAATGAGAGTCTATTCATGTACCTGCAGAGAAGGCAGGGCTACAACCGGTTGATGTGTAGCGATGTCCATTGAAAAACGAAATCTAAAACACGAAATGCGCAGGTCACTACACTATAAACAATTGTATGATAAAGCGACTGCAAAGGATGCTGCTTAGACTGTACCTCTTCGTTACCATCTCATACTATTATTGTTTCATGATTTGTCGAGAAAACAACATCACAGACTGCATTTCCAAACGGCACTGTTATGAACTTGTAAAACACTGTTATTATTTAGTTTGCCTCTGAGCATACGATCCCATCAAGGATAAAACCAAGGGCACACATGCTGTTAAATGGTGCAGATAGAAATGTTTTACAGGAACCATGAAATATGTAATATGCGCCATTAATATCCTCAATAGCATGTGCTCACTGCAACCAATGACTGCTACCAAACGGCTAATTGGCTCACATTGGCATTGTTGACAATATTATCAGCAACCAATTGTGTATGTAAACGATGCTGATGCAATCTAGTGCATATATTTGTATTGTTTACCACCTGCAGTTGATACCATGAACTCACACGGACCATTGTGGTTGTGGTAGATATGCGTTTCCGACTCAATCGTGCATGACGACTGTTTTTTGTGTTCCGCGTGGACAGTAACAATTGGTGCTGCTGGGTTTAGTGTAAAATATATGAGCAACAGAAGGTAATCAGCTGATCATTTAAAACATGTTGGGTCGAGACAAAGTCACTATTATTACTCCCGAGTGTGATGCTTGCAGGTTTCATTACAGATGTAAAATACCCAATTGATACTCGTGACTTATTTACATAATACATCATCTGCCTTGTTTGATTCGGAACGCAATGACCTAAAGTACTATCAACACACTGGATGGTAATGTTGAGTATTAGTTGTTTTGATTCTCCATCGCGTTATCAAGAATTGCCCTGACCCAGATTTATACGGCATCGGTGATGGCAAACCATTATGCTGGTGGTTCACGAAATTTTACAGTGGTTACAAGGCGCAGCAATCCTTATTTATGGGGGCACTACATAGGAATAAATTGACCGTTTCAAGGGAAAGCCCTTTGATGTGCGTGTTGCGGAAGCTAATGTTGTAATCCATTGCTTTAATAATGAGGGGATGCTTGGGCAGTGTTCTTAAGGGTCGTCTCTCCACACAAAACGGCTGACCGCTTAGGGAATGCAGACACCCACTTGCTGGTGGGCGGTGAGCTCTGAGGTCACCTTCAACTGTGACTACCAACGTGGTGGTAATTAATCCAACAGTTATTATCAGTCGCTATTATCAATCTTTTATCTTTTTTATGTGATAGTAGAATCTCAGGGCCTAGAGAGCTTCACTCTCGCAGCCTTACTGAGCGAATAATTGTAATCAGAATTGTATTGGGTAGAACGCGATCATAAGCCTGATAACTTTGTACGATAAGACATATGATTTTATTCTAGCTTCAATCCCTCCGAATTATTCTTACTCTCAGCCACCTTAACCTTTTCCAATTACGATGACTGTGTTACGGGGATGGACACTCCCTCGACACATTTCGTTTATTGACTTTTATTTTGATTTGTCGCGCAGTTGAAACATGAGTTTTAGGAATTGGCCTTTGTATAACATAATAAGAGCAGCACTTTAGGGTCAGGTAGGCAGTTTGAGAATGACAACTACAGTTGTACATATTTCTGCTGACGGCATAACCATCCCACCGTTCCGAAATATGATATGCGTAGGTGATATTGTGTTTTTCACTCAAAAGAGTGTATTGCTATTATAAGGCAGGACCGACTGCTTCCACAGTTTGAAATCGACTTGGGAGCCTTATCAACATGGATTGTCAAATATCAACGGAGGGGTGGAACTGATTTACTAACTTTAAACCTACCGTTTTATAGCCTACCGTTTTGTCCATTAACAACTACATAATAGGTTTTGGTCATGCCACAATCGATCCATATTTGTTAAGTCCACAATTACTTGGTTAATGAGAATGCAGCAGATTATCATTGAACATAAGCGCACATATATCACACGATATTCATCATTAAGACTAAGGATAGACCAACCAATTGTATGAAAGTGTCAGATCCAAATCGCAGTTTATAGATATCTCTCTGTAGACACGAACTGAATCAAAATAATGTTGGGTGACCAGCACTACGACTGGTAATGTTCTTAAACCACGTTATTACCTCGTCAACAATAGAGATGCTCGTGTAAATATGTTGCCACCATGGGTTATGTAAGCTAAGTGGATTAAATTATGCATATGGCAATACTCCATCTCAAACAACCAAAGCATACGGCCCATAAATGGCACCATATGAACCAATACAACGTACATCACCATCTCCCATTCGCTCGTCGCCACTCATTGTATTGACTGCTGTCCTTAAATAACAGCCCTAAGTGATAGTTAAGCCTTCAATAGAATCAGTCAGCTTATTTTAAGTAGACAAAGATAAATCTGTACTCTCATACGTAAAAGAATATTCCTGGCACTTTTTGTGGGCAATTAATTGGTTTAGAATAACCTCCCTTACCACTTCAGCACTACCCATATCACCATACATCCACCAGCCCATTGAGCCTTAGTAGAGATAGTTTTGAGTGCGTTGCTGTTGACATGAGGAATTTATAAATTAGCATGAATTATCACGACGTGGTCACGAAGTCCACGATGCATGGTAAAGCTATTAGCAATCGTATCATCAAAAAGATTTGGCCATATATCAATGCACTATCAAAGCGTTCTAATGCATTCAAATTGTTAGATTTTCTCCGACAAATCATGCGATATGGTTGCATCAAATGTTCCGATTGTGCCCATTCTTATTTGTACGCTCCTCCCGTTGCACAATACAAGGACGAAATATACACGAGGCTTACCTTGTATGGAACAATCTCCTTTGAACGCCGTCCTTCCGAAGCGTCTCATCCCCCATTCTCAGAAAACGTCGCTAAATTAACATACATACATACATACATACATACATACATACATACATACATACATACATACATACATACATACATACATACATACATACATACATACATACATACATACATACATACATACATACATACATACATACATACATACATACATACATACAGATACATACATACATACAGACATACATACAGACATACATACATACATACATACATACATACATACATACATACATACATACATACATACATACATACATACATACATACATACATACATACATACATACATACATACATACATACATACATACATACATACATACATACATACATACATACATACATAGATACATACATACATACATACAGACATACATACATACATACAACATACATACATACACATACATACATACATACATACATACATACATACATACATACATACATACATACATACATACATACATACATACATACATACATACATACATACATACATACATACATACATACATACATACATACATATACATACAGACAACATACATACATACATACATACAGACATACATACATACATACTTACGTACATACATACATACATACATTCATACATACATACATACATACATACATACATACATACATACATACATACAGACAGACATACATACATACTTACATACATACATACATACATACATTCATACATACATACATACATACATACATACATACATACATACATACATACATACATACATACATACATACATACATACATACATACATACATACATACATACATACATACATACATACATACATACATACATACATACATACATACATACATACATACATACATACATACATACATACATACATACATACATACATACATACATACATACATACATACATACATACATACATACATACATACATACATACATACATACATACATACGTACATACATGCATACACACGCACTTACATTCATATAACAAAACACGTAACATGCATGCAGGATTTCAATCATCCCGTTTGTCCACTAAGCATGATCTGCTCTGCACAAAGATTAATCTCTGTATGGCTTCTCTTACTCGTACCTATCCGCCCATTTGTAACGGAAAAATCATCACATCCCTTGTCACGCCATCGCCAATTGGTTTTACAGGATCGCGTGCCTCTTATGACGTTACATCCACTCTAGTACTTGGTGACATAATATGATCCAGGCATCTAATGATTGCAAATGTGGCTCATTTCTAACAATATAACTATGCATTGAATCCTCACCGTGGTATTATTTGCCGGAAGATATTGCTTTGTGGTCAGATTTTTACTTTACAGGCATGTTTAATTGACAGTATCCAAGCTGGTTTTATATCCATTTGCGGTATCCATGGTGTGCCATGTCAACATTTTTGCGAATTTATCAAAGAGACACATTACATTTTTCTCCCCGATGCTCTAGCTCTTGTGTTAAGTAAGCTCGCCATCCAATACAATATTTCCTTGTAATACAGCATTGTTTCACGTAATAGTCGCCATGCAATTCCATCCACTTATGATCTTCAGGAATTTGATCATGCAACTTTTCAGTCTTGCCAACGCAGCAGTTTTATACCTACTGCTGTAGGGATCTCCAGCCAATATAAACATAAATTTGTGTTTATTTTAGACCTAGTGAATTTGTATTTATTTACGTCAATGGCGACACTTTATTTAATTCAAGGATATGGAATATATGGTGTTGATTAAATAACTGCCAAAACAGTTATATATCCTCACCAACCAGAAATGGCAACTTGCAGATACTAAATATGAGACACGAAAACAAAGGCCGCTGATCCTTTGGCCTGTATTGCACATGTGGCTCCAGATAATCCACAGCTGCACCATGCATGTTTATCGGTCATAGGATGTGTAATGGAGTATTTATCAATACTTCGCCATAAACCATAACCATTCCTATTTAGAATCCCATTTATTGCGTAGATGAAGTCATGGATACGTAGTTTATCTATTTTTTGAGGTATGATATATGAACCGCGATCATTTAAAACTAGAAACATGTATGATAAAACAAATAAGCGTCGATCATATGAACATATATTGGATTGATGATGGTGACATTGACACCCTGAGTGAATTACAGATGGTTTGGCGGCAGCAAATTCTAGGCCGCATGTGAGATGAGATCCGGGTATGTGAACTCGGCCCAGTGATTTCGGACCATGGTGATTTCGACCAACGTTGTTTTCGCCCCACCTACTGCGGCCACGTTTTATTGTAAGTCTGACTCAACATCATGTTTATTTCAATTTTAAAAAACGCACATACGATTAGCCACGCAAAGGCACCAACCAGAAACCGATCGCCACCACCAATAACCCAACGGCAGCATATGATGCGTGTGTCAACCAGGTGTGGGGGATTAGCTTCAAACGTACAGTAATTGATACAATTTGTTATCGCTTCTTTAAAGAGATGTGTCCGATTTTGTAGAATAAAAGAGGAACGCATGCACCACAGAGTGTATGCCAGCATCAAAGATTCAATATATATTTGATTGAACAAATACATATGTAATACATACGAGTATAATATTAACATTTCCTTAATATAGAACGTGATGAATGAGATACTAATATAAACTTACATAAATCCGTACTTTTTCCTAATATGGCCTTTACCCAGGGTCTCTTTCATTCAATTTGTCCTCTCCGTCTAATTTGTTTGCCATTACGAGACCACATATCCGTTCCTGTGATCTCCTGTCAGTATTGATTCTCCCATTGGATCATTTGAGTTAAAGCTTATCTGAATAAATTTATTGGACCCTCGTCCCATATCACTAGCAAATTAACTGTCCAATAAATATTCAAACGAACAAGATTCATCTCTCTGAGCAAGAACGTCGAATTTGTTTTGATGTCTCAATATATCAGGATTTCATTGCCTCGGAATATCAATAACATTTTATGATCAGTCTGCAACATGGCTGAGCATCTCTGATGCTGCATCAATATTGCGTCATTCGGGGGCATCCCTCAACTGTGTATAGCTTTAATATCACATGCGTCTTTTGTAAAAGTGCACCGAGGTTGTATAACTTTAAGCTTAAGGAACACAAATATACAACTGTGTTGTTAAGCTAAATAGATAAAGCTTCCTGTGAATATTCATTATCTTATTTTATTTACACATCCATGTTCTTGTCTCTCGTTGAAAGGCTCATTATCATAACTTCAGGACTCGATGTTTATAAGCCACACGACTGTCACCTCTCTTCACATTAGATTTCTGCCGGTCATGATGCATTATTCTTTACCTGACTCGATGATGCAAGTAGAAACTTTTTCAGAATGGGCATTTTCTCATAGTGAGGTAGTGGGGATATAAACGTGATACGATATGTATATCTGAGCAGCTCCGAACTGATAAGCGCTTCTTAACATTGACATAATGGTATATGTCATGATCGTCTGCTTAACGTGAGGTAATATTGCAACTATCAGGTGTTATATGCCTCAATGATAACAGTAGGGAGTGGTCGTTTCCCTGCCAGTAGTTAATTCCTGTGTGGTCCTTGACCATAAGTTGATGCATAGACGTAGAAGAAGGATGAATGTACTTTTTGTCACTGACCCTTTTAGCAGGTAACACATACCATAAAGAAGCTAGACAACCGTTCAATAATGCAGGCACCATTTATCAATTCCTGGCATTTACACCACATCCAATGCAGGTAACAAAAATGATTCTTGGCGAATTCCCTTTATAATGTAATAAGTTACTTTTACGGTATACCGCAGTGTCAAGACGTAGTCAATTAACTGCTATTATCCTTACCCCTCACGTTGGATTATCGCACATACGTTTGGACGCCTTTCACGTATGCATCTGGAGCTCTATAACAGATCCCAACAAACTCATGTCCGATAGAAACATCGTATAAAGTGCATTTTTATGACCGACGATGGGATGGGGAGAAATGCCTATTTTTCTGTAGTACCCACAATGCATCTCCTCTTGCTAATCGTGTTGCGTCAGTGGATCAGATTTTGAGTTAATTGTGATGATGCATGTTCTCTTTATAAAGCCTAAACACCCGCAAGATGTATGTTTTATATCCAAAGATTAGCTGTAGAGCAGTCAAGTAAAAGTCCGGTATGTGCACTATTGCCAGCTTTGCCTGTTTGACATGAACAATCCGAAGTCATCTATACAACTGGAATATGAACCTTAGGTCCCAATGAAGGATGCAAGGATTGTGGAACGATACAAATGAGTGAGTGCTATCGATTTGATCATTGATTGATTAGCGGCGTGGAACAGCGTCTCGCTTTACTCGCCATAGCACGATAATCCCAATCCCCAGAAGTGGTATATAGAATCAGTTTAGTTTAATATCCGGCGCAACCCAACAATAAATCCGAATCGCATGACAAACGGTCATGCATAAGAAGGAAATAGAGATGGATATAGAAATATATAGATTATATATATATATATAGATATATATATAATATATATATATATACAAATATATATATATATACAAATATATATATAACAAATATATATATAAATAGATGATATAATATATATATATATATATATATATATATATATATATATATATATATATATATATATATATATATATATATATATATATATATATATATATATATATATATATATATATATATATATATATATATATATATATATCATCTTTTACCATTTACTAATTCTCAAGGGAATATATATGTAGCCGAATAAGGGAAATGACTTTGCCTGCAATTATTCTTCTAAATTGCTTCGTTCTTAGGCTGATAGCTTCATGGGGATGGATGAGCAAGTCAGATAACGCCACGCTTAAAATAGTATTTCAACTTCAAATTGACGGATGGTCAGTCCATACACGAAATAGGGTTGCTCCATGTGGAAGTGATATGGTTCGATTATTCGATTAATACCAGCATATGACACATATAGCCTTGATACCCATCAAAAACACAAATCCAAATTAGCTTCTTCACCTCAACCGTTGCGCATGCATGACTGCAACGAGAACAAATTGCCGATGAGCCCGCTATGCTATATCATTTGATCTCAGTGTTAAACATGACCCCAAATTAAACCACATCACGTTCGTCCCGAACACTATGGTTCTCTCTGGTATACCCAAGAATAAAAATGCGAGAACACGCAGTTGTAGTCTCGCATTGAGAGTTTACTCCCAGTTGCGCCCATTTTAAAATGTCTAAAAGAACTTTCGGAAGAAAAAAAGTCAGTTGCGTCGAACGTTCGAGCCAATAGATCAAGAAAGACTGTAATTTAAAGTGTTATTTAGACCAAGATCAAATATATCTGGGATTGCATATCATATTCGTAACAACTTTTAGTCGTGTGTTAGGAAAACCTTAAGCACTTCGCTACATAGATAATTATCATTGAATATAATTCATCACGTTGGCTCTTGACAAAGTCGATCTGCACATTGTGCATTACGTCGACAGACAATTCATTTATGCCAATAAGAAGCTCAAGTTCTAATGACCTCCAAAACCAATGTCATTGGTCCAGCACTTAGGGACAATAATTCGTGTGGCACCGTTTTGTTGTATGCTCACAGTGCACAAGTGCGGTCGTTCGTACTGCAAAGCGTTCCTTGTGTCCTCGTCCTTTTCTTCTGTGCTGATGTATGCTCCAATTAGATAAGAAAGTGTCGACAGCCCGTTGCTTTAGTATACATTGGTTGCAAATAATTTGTTAAACTTTTAACACATTATTTCCAGGAACATGACAAGACACATGTCTGTCCACCCGAGAGCCCTAGTGCCCGGGTTCTGTAATGGGTAACATAGCATCATAGGTACAGCGAGAAGTGCAAACTCCCTCGGGTTTCCAATTAAGGAGGATCATATCGTGATCATTTTCATTTGCTCACCAACAATAATTTGTTTGAACTATACGTCATTGCAATGATTCATTATCATTCCATTGAGCATACTGACTCTTTCTCATCTTGGAAGCGTTTAAAACGTGTTCACACTGAGACTCTCCACCAAACATTAGATAAGCAAGTTTCAGAAACCAAACAATAAACCTTTATATATGATGCCATGATTATTAAACGGTTGCTTACCCTTCTCGGAGAGCATTTTACAAATATGCAATTGTGCGGCCACTACCACAATTAATGGAAATGACCATGTAACCAGAAAAGTCATTCATCATTTCTGATTTTACTGATCGCGACATTTGACGAATGTTAATTAATGGCGCAAAATGCACTTTTTGTTATATATTCAGGGTGAAAGGATTATTCTCGGAAACGAGAATATTTTCTGTTATCAGATTTTATTCTATATTTATAATAACCAACCAAATTAACAAATTGTAATTGATATTTTATGATCAATTTGATTTGGTGACTTAATGCTGTAAGTCAAATAAAGATTTTTAAACTGTCATAAGGCAATTACTCGTCCAATATGACCAAGAGCAATGCAAATTCCAACCAAGTGACGAGACTCTATTGTTGTCGCCGAGCTGTCTAAAGTCTCAGGAATTTTTCATGTTTTGGGTGCTCCATTTCCTGTGTTATCATCATGGTAGAAGGTTTTCAAACATTGTGCTTCAGACATTGCGATGTTTCTCAATCATCGGTGCGGGCAGCCCCACTGTGCTTAATGTCGCATACTTCCTTTGTTCTATAAACAAATTATGTTAAACATGCGCTTTTATTTGATGCGAAGGAAACTGCCACTTGCCCGTATTAATTAAATGTCAGATAAGGTGAGTCACTATACAGTCAGGCCACGACAGGTTTCAAAGATTACAAGGTTCATCGATCGTTATCCATAAGGACACATCATCACAACCACCATAATATATCGGCTTTCCAGAAGCACACTGTTATGAACATTCGAAACATTGTTATAAATTTTGCTTTACGCATACAATCCTATTTAGGATATCACCAAATGTTAAATGGCGCGGATGTCTATGAATGAACTATTGGGCGTTCTACAACAGCTGATGACAGTTGCTGATATAGCAAAGCAAAGCCTGTTGCAACCAATGCGTCATGAAGCAATTATGAGCATCCGTGGTTTGGGTGGCAGTAATTCGGCACTATTGACAGGTGTTTTTGCACAGTTACAATTAGTGTAACTGGGTTCTGGGTTTAAACTCAGAATGTAATGTACTGATCATTTAAAGCTTGTTGGGTCGGAATAAAGTCACTGTTGTTCCTCCAGAGCGAGTTACCTTGCAAACACTGCAGATTGCATAACAGATGTGAAATGTTCCAATGATACACTCGTGATGTATGGAGTATATGTTCTGTATCAATATTGACCATTGTTTGTAAGTGTTTGTAGCATGGCGTTCAGCAAATAAGTAGAATGTTTACATTATACATGATCTGCCTTGTGTGATTCGGAACACACTGGATGGTAATGTCGAGTAATAGTTGTTTTGATTCTCCATCGCGTTATCAAGAATTGCCCTGACCCAGATTAATACGGCATCGGTGATGGCATGACATTATCTTGGTGGGTCATGACATTCAATAGTGGTTTCAAGGCGCAGCAATCCTTATTGTGAAGGGGGCACTACATAGGAACAAGGTGATGTTTTGGCAGTGTTCATTAGTGCCGTGACACACAAATGGGTGGGGCTAGGGGGAGAGCTCTGAGGTAACCTACAATCGTTACGACCAGCGTGGGATGATGATTAATCCAACAGTAACAGTACTGAATGTATCTCTTTATGTGATAGTGGAATCGCAGAGCCTAGAATGCTCCTTTTATTGTAATCATTTAGCACCAGAATTCCCTTACCCCAAATTTATGCTTACCCTCTCCCTCTCTCAGCAACCTAAATTTGTCTTATTACGACTAATGTGCTTCGGGGAAATTCACTGCCTTGACTATTTCGTCCGTTGTTAGGTTTTTCTTAGCCGCACATCGGAAATAATAGATTTCAGAAGTGACCCTTTAATAGCATTGTAAGAGCGGCCATATGTGGACTTTGAGAAAGGAAAATACAGATGTTTTTATATCTGCTAAAAGCAAAACCATCCCACCGTTCCTGACATTTGTTCATCGTAACTGTTTTATTTATTTATTTTTTGTTCTCGTGTGTATTTGTTTTTGTAGCAAATAATAGTGTTTCTGTACATCTGCTGTACGAAATAAAGATTATTATTATTATATCGAGGCCCTGAAACGAATATTCTACATACTGGCCTGACAACTGCTGTAATCATTCTAATGACATGTTTCAATGGCTATGGGCCGGCCCAGACAATGAAATCAACTGCCCATCACAACCAATAGCCCGGATGCTTTGACTCCTTATCATAGCAGCATATCATACTCTATGCACTTGGCCAAAAGAACACAGAACATAACCTTTTCACCTATAATGATCTATGCAAATTGCTACCGCACAATGTGCCTAACAAAGCATGCTAGGATTGTATAACAATGTCTATGAATAAGCGATTTCAACTGGATCATTGCCATATTAGCTGCACAGAACAGCATCTCACTTCATCAACAATAACATGATAACCCAAAGTCTCCTTTCATCGACTGAAATATAGAATCAGTTCGGTAAGATAGCTATCACAACCCAACAATATATTCGTATCGTACGACAAACAAAAAAGTTTTAGTCGGATTTAAATAGAGTAATCATCAACTGATTAAACTTACTAACAACGACTCGACAATGAAATGTGATAGAAAGTAGAATAATCGATAGCATACATGCCATTTATAAATATATATATATATATATATATATATATATATAAATATACATATATATATATATATATGTATATTTATATATGTATATATATATATATACATATATATATATATATATAAAGTTCCCTCTACTTTCCGATTTATCTAAATGGATATATATGTTTACATATATAAATATATTTATATATATATATATATATATATATATATATATATACATATGTATATATATACATAGAAGTTGGTGAAATATTTTGGAAACTATAGTCCCTGCATCGTAAAAGTCATATGGTTTGATTATTTCATGGAACGCAGTATTGATCGACAATGTAATTAAAATGCCAGGGCTTACTTATAGACACATGACTCCCATAATATTTGATACCCATAAAACCAACATCCAATTTTGCTATCACCTTAATCGTTGCGCTGTTTATTAATACATGCACGACTGCAACGAGAACAAAGTTTTAGTTGCCCACGAGTCCGTTGTGCTATATTATTTGGCAACAATGTTGAATATGACCCCTCTGTTCAAAAGCATCACGCTTGCCACGAATACAGTAATTCTCTTTCTTAAACGTTGATATACCGAAGAACAATTTATACGGCCGCAGAAAGAATGAGAGAAAAGGAAGTGTAGTCTCTCATTGATATTTCAATATCAGTTGCTCCCATATTCAAATGTCTAAAAGCACTCCCGGAGGATAAAAAGAACAGTAGCGATGCAAGACAGGAAAAATGTGTAAGATGTGCTCTGGTAAAAGTTGGACCGAAATTTGTAGATTAAAAGTATGTAAATGAGGTGGTGTGTATAAATATGGTTAATTATAGTTATTATATAATATCATTATTTATTGGCCGCGCTGACATTACAACAATGCTAGCGAGCCAACAAATATGATAACGCAGATAATAATCAGTCTAAGAAACAACCTCTTCTGAATATCAGATAGCCTATTGTTTCATTTGACACGCTTTGTCTAATTAAATTTTGCAATGATTTTGAGCAGGACCAACCATTACTGGCTTCTGATCATACCATATATCATTCTACTACGGAGCAATGATTGCTATATCATGATCTAACACTACCATCACCAATAAAGATTGAAATCTCAAGAAGTGTCGAGCAATCGTGCGTCAACGTGTTGTTCGAGTGAGCCATGTCGATATTGAGAATCGTCTAATATATCAAATATATCAGCTACAGGAAGCACACAATCCACAAGACGCATTTTACCATGCATTGATCGCCAAGGAGTCACACCTTCAGTCTGGATGATATGTTGCGACTTTCCAACCTTCCTTCATTATTCAAAAACCATATAAAAGACGTTTCCATCCAATTGTTCAGACACCATGTGCAACCGTATTGTTCACTAAAGGAGACACTTTCGGTGGCGCATTTGCTTTTACTCCCCAGGTCATTATTGATCCAGGCAATCGTTTGATTACAGATACATTGAGTATCAGTATGCACCATGTGTACTTTGTGTATGCATTGGATTGCTCTAATGCAATAGTATTTGCTACGTATCTGACTTTTCGTTGTTTCTATTGTGTTCGTTTAAGTTTAAAAGATGTTTTGTCCATGTGCGATTAGTTCAGTTTATGAACCTCTACAATTGGTGACCCAGCCTTAGCACAAACAGGACTGGTACACATCGTTTAATTTGATATTTGGGTAATGTTTTTTAGCTGTTAGTATGTCAATTGGCCATTTCACCCAAATCAAAAGAACAAAGGGCCCCTGAGTACTGTGGTTCAAATCGAATTATCATTAAGTTTCAATTGTACGATTACGCTGTATCATTCACGACTGTTAAAGAACGTTAGATTCATTGCTGGTAGACAAGGTAGTTAGTTGTTGTTTTATCTGATAATGAAATGGAGCACCACACGAGACAAAAATATGATTATCAATAAAGCTAGTAGTATTATCCAAAGACATCGGTTCAAAATCCATTATTATATGTTTCAAGTCATCGCATGCCATTGCGGTCTCATTTACTTGATTATTAAGCAATGTTCTGAGCATAAAAGAGCAGCCAAGGCATCACAAGAAAGTCATGGAAATCATCACAATTTTTCAAATCGTACGAAACTCCATATATAAGAAGATACCAATTCTCTCAAATCGAAGACCACAAGTATTGATAAATATTATCCAGACATTTATTTCAGTCAGTTAGGTCAAACGTAATTGCCAAAATAGCACAAAAGACATATAGGACTGTAATTTAGGGTGAGATCAAATATATCTTGGATTGCATATCGTATTCGTAGGAACATCTAGTCGTATGTTAGGAAAACCCGATGCACATCGCCTCATACATAATTGCCAATGCTCATAATTCATCATACAGTCTCTTGATAGATTGTTCTCACTCTAGCTAACGAAGGTAATCCTAACCTCGATGAATATGGAATTAGGGATGGTAATCAATTATGTATGAGGGATGTCAAATGTTATTGTGAGTGAAATGCTCGGTAATCCGTATTCATGAGCGCACTTAAAGGTATGATAATGGGCAGGGTTATAGTCCTATGATTTCGCGACGAGGTAATACTTGCAAAACACCCAGTGGCTCATTATCCGCCACGTTGCACAAGCCAATATTAATTAGGCGGTGTGTATAAGTATTGTTATTAATAATTCTGATATATAATTGTGATGTATTGACCGCACTGACTCTACAACACCACCAGCAAGCAAAAACAGCATGGCAAAGCTGATACCAATAATACCGATCAAAACGTTGATAAAATGATGTTATTTGATTATAGAAGCCACCTACGATATCATAGTTATTTTGCATATGTAAAATACTATGTCATGCTGCAAGATAACTGTAGTGGAAAAAGTATACATCTAGCCGTGAATGTTATATTATATTATAGGATGCACTGAAGCTGCTTTTTATCATTATCCAGGACATGTTATTTGTATTACTATTCGTCATCCGTGAAATGGCTAGCTATGTTTATCAATCTACACATAAAGTCGACCTGCACATTATGCATTACGTCGACAAACCAATAAGAAGCACAAGTTCTCATGACCTCCTACAAATTCCAATCAAGTGACGAGTCTCTATTGCTGTCTCCCAGCTTTCCATAGTCTCGTACATTTTGCATGTTTTTAGGTGCTGTATTTTCTTTGTTATTATCATCAAAGAAGGTGTTCAACAATTGTGCTGCAGACATTGCGATGTTTCTCAGTCATTGGTGAGGACAGCCCCATTGTACTTAATGTCACATACTTACTTCATTCTACAAACATAATATGTTTTAGATGCGCGTTGATTTGATGCAAGGAATAAACAACTTTCCCCTATTGATCATGTGTCAGGTAAGGTGAGTCAAAATGCAGTCAGGTCACGACAGGTTCCAACGATTCCAAGGTTCATTGATCGTTATTTATAAGGACACTTCACGTATCCGCCGAGGAGGCAGGGCTACAATCGGTTGATGTGTAGTGATGTCCATTCAAAACGAAATCTAAATAAAGGAATGCACAGGTCACTACACTATAAACAATTGTATGATAAAGCGACTGCAAAGGATGCTGCTTAGACTGTACATCTTCGTTGCCATCTCATACTATTATTGTTTCATGATTTGTCGAGAAAACAACATCACAGACTGCATTCCAAACCGGCACTGTTATGAACTTGTAAAACACTGTTATTATTTAGTTTGCCTCTGAGCATACGATCCCATCAAGGATAACACCAAGGGCACACATGCTTAAATGTTTTACAGGAACCATGAAATTTGTAATATGCGCCATTAATATCCTCAATAGCATGTGATAATTGCAACCAAAGACTGTTGCCAAACGGCTATGGGCCTCAAATTGGATTATTGGCATTGTTGTCAATGCTATCAGCAACCAATTGTGTATGTAAACGATGCTAGCTGATGCAATCTAGTGCATACATTTGTATGGTTGACCACCTGCAGTTGATACCATGCATTCACACGGACCATGGTGGTTGTGGTAGATATGCAATAGGTGATGCTGGGTTTTGTGTACAATTTAGGAGCAACACAAGGTAATCAACTGATCATTGAAAATAATTTGGGTCGAGACAAAGTCACTATTATTACTCCCGAGTGTGTTTCATTACAGATGACATATTAATAATGACCGTCGTTTGTGAGTGGTGGCAGCATGGCGTTCAGCAATCATGTAGAATATTTACATAATACATTATCTGCCTTGTTTGATTCGGAACGCAATGACCTCATGTGCTATCAACACACTGGTTGGTAATGTGGAGTATTAGTTTTGGCTCTCCATCGCGTTATAAATAATTGCCCTGACCCAGATTAATACGGCATCGGTTATGGCAAGCTTTTATCGAGGTGGTTCATGAAATATTATGGTGGTTTCAAGGCGCAGCCATCCTTATTTATGGGGGCACTTTATAGAAACAAATTGTCCTTTTCAAGGGAAAGCCCTTTAATATCCGTGTTGCGGAAGCTAAATTTGTAATCCATTGCTTTGATAATGAGATGTTGCTTGGGCGGAGTTCTTAAGTGCAGTCTCTCCACACAAATCTGCTGACCGTGTATGGAATGCAAACACCCACTTACTGGTGGGGCTTGTGGAGGCGGCGAGCTCTGAGGTCACCTTCAACTGTGACTACCAACGTGGTGGTAATTGATCCAACAGTAATTATCAGTCGCCATTATCAAGCATGAGATAGTAGAATCTTAGAGCCTAGAGAGCTTCACTCTCACAGCGAATATTTGTAATCAGAATTGTATTGGGTAGAACGCGATCAAAAGCCTGATAACTTAGTACGATAAGACATATGATTTTATTCTAGCTTCAATCCCTCCAATTTATTCTTACTCTCAGCCACCTTAACCTTTTCCAATTACGATGACTGTGTTACGGGGATGAACACTCCCTCGGCACATTTCGTTTATTGTCTTTTATTGTGATTTGAGTGTTAGGAAGTGGCCTTTGTATAACATTATAAGAGCAGCACCTCAGGGTCAGGTCGGCAGTTTGAGAACGACAAATATAGTTGTACATATTTCTGCTGTGTTTTTCACTCGAAATAATGCATTGCTAATATAAGGCAGGACCGACTGCTTCCACAGTTCGAAATCGACTTGGGAACCATATAAATATGGATTGTCAAATATCAACGGAGGCGTGGAACTGATTAACTAACCTAAAAGCGAGCATTGGTATAGCCCCCCGTTTTGTCCATTAACAACTCCATGATTGGTTTTGGTCATGTGACAATCGATCCATATTTGTCAAGTCTACAATGACTTGGTTAATGAGGATGCTATTGTTAACTGCAGAAGGAAAAAATATGTTGTTACATTCACGAGTAACAGCATTGATGGTGTTCATGTGTTCCACAATACGTCAGGGTGCTATAAACGAAATCATTAACATATTGGTTTTTTTATGATGCGTTTACAAACAATGGGTGTCGTCGATAAATTTGTTAAACTGTTTTCAATTGGTTTACTGAAATATGACGCACACTGCGATGTTTTGTGTCCAAACAAAAAGCAAAATAGAAATTCAAGGGCTTCAAATATTAGACAACACTGCGTGCATCGCCTACTTAAACAATCATCAAACAAGCTAAACCGACGATAAGCATATCGATAACCGAATACGAGTACTAAACTGCCCCCTTGGTAAGACACGTTTAGCGGCATGAGCGAATCCCTGACGACCGTAAGTGATGAGCGTTGGTCTCGCCTTGTTGATGTGTTATCCCCTCCAATGTTACAGTGCGTATCCTGATCGATGAAGCACAATCACCTTAAGCAGTAGAACATGTTTCGGGGTTTACGTGGCATTACGACGCGTGGGATTCAATGTAAGTGCGTTGACATAGAAATAACCATCGTTTAGTATTTGATGGCAAGTTCCTCAGCCGGAAAAATTAGTCCAGGGACAAATCTGTTTAGATTATAGCCGCCGAATGCGAACCACGTGCACCATTTGCTAAAATCATCTTGAAATGGGCTGATTAGTCTTATAGAAGAACCGTATTCCAACCTGATATATGCACAAATATATTAATGGATAAATGCATGATTGTATATATGTATGTATGTATTTATGTATGTATGTATTTATGTATGTATGTATTTAAGTATATATGTATGTATGTATGTATGTATGTATGTATGTATGTATGTATGTATGTATGTATGTATGTATGTATGTATGTATGTATGTATGTATGTATGTATGTATGTATGTATGTATATATGTATGTATGTATGTATGTATGTATGTATGTATGTATGTATGTATGTATGTATGTATGTATGTATGTATGTATGTATGTATGTATGTGTGCTGAAATACAGAATACACCACAATTTGTATGTTCTAATTGAGGTTGGGCATGAATAAGATGATCAAGAACACTGTGGATGGTCATTAGTAAACATATAGCTCTAGCTTACCCGTTTCCATCATACCACTCATGGTAGTATGAAAATATTAGCTATCAGCTAGGTCATGTCCATGGACATATATTCGTCTAATCGCTTCCACAACAAGAGTCATGAGTCAACTGAATAATGCAAACAGAAATAGCGTCCCTATAAAGAAGCCACTTATGCTCGTTTACGTCTGGAAATGACGTCAACAGACATTTATATTTGATCCCTATACCTTAATGGTGCTTATTTGGCAATTATAGCCCATTAAACCGTACATCAGATGTTCATAGGATCCCCGACGAAATGATGACACGGATATCACACCATTCACTTTGTACGTTTGTGCCTGCAGTTAAACCCTGACATTAGCAGCAATGAGCTATGACTCCCATCTTCAGCCTGATAGCTATAACGTATGTATGTTTCAGTATGTCATCACCATTGCATACAGACAAGTTATGCTGCACTATTGTTACGAGGTTGTCTCGGGTCATGGAAATACACTAATTGACATGTGAGTACGCTAATGCATGAGATTATTCATTGGCATCACGGGGACATTCGAGGGGTTGATTTAATTATTCTCCCAGCCGTCGCATTACATATCGTCATTTAAACAGTGTGTGCCCAACTAAAACTGCAATCATTTAATAATTAGAAATATTGCAAGGCCGTGTCACACAACTTATAACAAATACAATTGAAAAACACCTCGAACTTATTTTAGAAATCAGCAGATAACTCGTGTGGCAAGTATTAAAGCTGTAGAACAAAGTGGGCGTAAGAATCGTGATGAGAAAACACAACTCCTTACTTATCTGTACTGGTAATGGAACTATACAACACACTCGTGTTGGTGTGCCGTTAAACCATATACTTACATCATTGTGTTGCGTGATTCAGAAAGTGTGTAGTGGGGTGTATTAGTATTGTAAAGAGTTTAAGAGTTGTTTGTAATAGTATGATGTGGGGACGGAGGGTTGGGATGGGACGAGATGAATGTGTCGTGTAGCGGGATTCCTTGGTTACGTTTAGCACCTTGTGTTGGTGTCCCGTTCAACACAATACCTGAAAGACATACTTACCGATAATGTCTATCAATCTAACCCTAGCCTCTTCACCGGTAACAGGTACTACAAAGTATGTTGATTGCCATACGAAGGGTATCAACAGACAACGTTACATACATCCCGAAAGTGATCTGCGGATATAGGACTTTTGCGATGTCATTTGCAGCCAACACAACCGCTTTCTAAAGCAAGTAATTGTCGCAGACTATTATTCTACGTTCAACCCAGCGGTCACAATTCCTTCAATAAAACATTGGTGACATAATATCTTGCTCATTTCAAAGTACTCATATATCACACGATATTCACCGTTAAGATTAAGGATAGACCAACCAATTGTATGAGATTAAGTGTCAAACAATGAATGATCAGATTATCGCTTATATCCAAAACGCAGTTGATCGATGTCTTTCTGTAGACATGAACTAAATCAAATAATGTTGTGTTACCAGTACAATGACGGGTAATGTTCTAAGACCAAATTATTGCCTTGTCAAAAATAGAGGTGCTCGTGTAAATATGTTGCCACCATGGGTAATGTTCCTTCTCAAACCACCAAAGCAAACGGCATACAAAAGGCATCATATGAACCGAAACACCGTTCATCAAACATCCCTCTTCAGCTCGTCGCCACTCATTGTATTCACTGCTGTCCTTAAATAACAGCCCTAAAAGATAGTAGAGCCTTAAATAGAATCGGTGTTATCGTCAGCTTATTTAAAGCTGACAAAGATAAATCTGTACTCTCATCCGTAACAAATATTCTTTGCACTTATTGTGGGCAATTAATTGGTTTTGAATAACCTTCCTTGCCGCTTCAGCACCACCCATACCACCATACATCCATCTGAGCCCATTGAGCCTGAGTAGAGATAGATTTGAGTGCGTTGCTGTTGACACGAGGAATTTATAAATTAGCATGAATTATCATGACGTGGTCACGAAGTCTAAGATGCATGGTAAAGCTATAAGCAATGTATCATCAAAAAGATTTGGCTATGAATCAATGCACTATCAACGTACGATATCATGCAACCACACAATGTCGACCTTCGGACGGACTGGTAGATACAAATGGTGGTTATGGTAGGTATACGTGTCCGACTCAATGGTGCATGAACCTTAAATGAAAAAAAAAGGTTTTTTGGACAGTAACAATTGATGTTGCTGGGTTTTGTGTAAAATTCATCCGCACCAATTAAAGTCAGAATGTAATCCACTGATCATTCAAAGTTTGTTGGTTCGGAGCGCAGTCCCTGTTATTCCTCCAGAGCGTCTTACCTTGCAGACACTGCAGTTTGCATTACAGATGTAAAACGCTCAATTTATACACTCGTGATGTATGGAGGATATGTTCTGTATCAGTATTGACTATTGTTTGTTAGCGGTGGCAGCATGGCGTTCAGCAAACATGTACAATGTTTACATAAAACATTCTCTGCCTAGTTTGATTCGCAACGCAATAACCTCATGTGTTATCGTCACACTGGTCGGCAATGTTGAGTATTAGTTTTGATTCTCTATCGCGTTATCAAGAACTGCCCTTCCTTGGAGTAATAGCGCATAGGTGATGACAAGCCATTATCAAGGTTGGCCATGAATAAAGTAGTAATCCGGATTTATGTGGCACTGCATAGGAACAAATTGACCTTTTCAGACAAATGCCCGTTGATGTGCGTGTTGCGGAAGCTAATGTAGTAATCCATTCCTAGATGATGTTTTGGCAGTTTTCCTAAGTGCCGTCTCCCCATCTTGATACAAAACTGTTGACATCGCGGGGAATGCAGAGGGGTGCGTTAGTATATCCAAACATTTTGTCCATACAGATCTGCATACATACATAAATGCATACCTACATACATACATACATACATACATACATACATACATACATACATACATACATACATACATACATACATACATACATACATACATACATACATACATACATACATACATACATACATACATACATACATACATACATACATACATACATACATACATACATACACATACATACATACATACATACATACATACATACATACATACATACATACATACACACACATACATACATACATACATACATACATACATACATACATACATACATACATACATACATACATACATACATACATACATACATACATACATACATACATACATACATACATACATACATACATACATACATACATACATACATACATACATACATACATACATACATACATACATACATACATACATACATACATACATACATACATACATACATACATACATTTATGAATTTATATAAATCATGCATACAAACCCACTTACATTCATGTAACAAAACACTTAACATGCATCCAGGGTTTCGTTCATCCAGTTTGTCTACACGGCTTGATCTGCTCTGCACAAAGATTTATCTCTGTAAGGGTTCTCTTACTCGTACCTATCTGCCCGTTCGTCAGGGAAAAAAGATGAGTACTGGCATGATATAAATCTTATGTCGATTGCTGGGATCTGGAAGCATTTAACTTGATACATGGTCCATCATCACATCCCTTGTAACGCCATCGCAAATTGGTTTTACAGGATCTCGGGCTTCTTATGACGTTACATCCACACTAGTACTTTGTACCACAATATGATCCTGGCATCTAATGATTTCAGATGTGGCTCGTTCCTAGCAATATAACGTTGCATTGAATCCTCACTTTGGTATTATTTGCCGGAAGCGGGTGCTTCGTGGTCAGATTTATACATTACAGATTTGTTTAATTGACAGTATCCTAGCTGGTTTTATATCCGTTTGCGGTTGCCATGGTGTGCCATAAGCAAAATAGGTTGTTAATTGGTTGATGCACTTCAATCCTGGTGCAACCAACGACAATGTCAACATATTTGCAAATTCATCAAAGTGACGCTTTAATTTTTATCCCCGATTCTCTAGCTCTTGTGTTAAGTAAGCGAAACAAATGTCATTACCATCGCATCTCCAGCTGGCTCGCCATCCAGTACAATATTTCATTGTAATGCAGATATTAAATATGAGACACGAAAACAAAGGTCGTTGATCCTTTAGCCTGTATTGCACATGTGGCTCCAGATAATCTACAGCTGCACCATGCATGTTATCGGTCATAAGTTGAGTAATGGAATATGAATCATTACTTCATCATAAACCATAACCATATCTATTTTGAATATCCCATTTATTGTGCAGATGAAGTCATGGTTACGTAGTTTATCTATTTCCAGAGGTAGATATATGAACCGCAATCATTTAAAACTAGAAACGTGTATAATAAGACAAATAAGCGTCGATCATATCAACATATATTGGATTGATGATGGTGACATTGACACCGCTGACCACATGTCCGTTCCCTGCGATCTCCTGGCCGTGTTAATCCTCCCATTGGATCATAAGTTAAAGCTTTTCTGACTAGATTTATTGGACCATCGTCCCATATCACCAGAAAATTTACTGTCCATTAAATATTCAAACGAACGCGATTCCGCTCTCTGAGCACGAGCGTCGAAACGCCCTCGGCGCCTCTCTCCGTAATTCGTAAGTCTCTAGCTTATGCGGATTGAGCCTTATTGCAAAGCTGATACTCACAGCACTGCCCACCTTACTCATGATTAACCACCCAGGCACATACATTGTTGTTTTTGTGACAGGGATGCGCATTCCAAATGAGGCTGTAACATGTTCGATCACAGTTACCCAACATCTAAATGTGTTTTGATAGATTGCATGTCTGTCTGTTTGTCCATCGTCACCCATTCCACTTACATCACTCGGAAGCTTTACTCCAGTAACCTGCCTATGTGCACCAGTAAGTGTCCTTTGCTGTCTAAGATATTTAATATACTAGGACTGCAATCTTCATACTGGGAAACATGAAAAACATAACAGAGCAACGCCAGCGCCCATTTGTCTTATTATATCAAGTGCAATTGCGGAATGAGTTCGAAGTCTCGGAAGCCTGCAATCGATTTTGAAACATGCATTACGACTACAGTATACTAACTGGACTCTTCAATCCAGTAACACCATTTCATATATTTCACTGTGACAGAAAACCTTTGATTAGCGTATATACGGATTCCTGGACGGCATGGCATATGGCACACCTACCGCCCTGATATGACACGACCCCCATACAATGCACCTATTGATTGTGGGTCATTCATTTTATTGTAAACATTAATTGTTCCTATTCCTTGGTGAAGTATTGTTTGATGGACGATATTTATGTTGAACCAGCAGAAAATCCGATATTATGCTTTTTGGCAGATTTTACGGTGTTATGTCGAGCTTTGAATCGATTAGCGGCATACTATAAGAAATTTATCTCCGCCAAATAATATATAGAGCCCGCGAATCCTGGTGACG
>CM067354.1:18767496-18932496 GCA_034190875.2 Urechis unicinctus
ACTAAACTTTGTTAGCTGTTGGTATGTTCAATAGGCCATTTCACCCAAATCAAATAAAATAGGGGCCCCTTAGTGCTGTGGTTCAAATGGAATAATCATCATGTAGTTTACATTACGTTTCAATTGTACGATTACGCCGTATCATTCACGACTGTTAAAGGACTTTAGATGAATTGCTGGTTGACAAAGTAGTCATTTGTTGTTTTATCTGAATATGAAATAAAGCATCACATGAGGCAAGAATATAATTATCAATAAAGCTAGTAGTATTATCCAAAGACATCGGTTCAAAATCCATTTTTATATGTTTCAAGTCATTGCATGCCATTGCGGTCTCATTTACTTGATTATTAAACCATGTTCTAAGCATAAAAGAGCAGCCAAGACATCACACGATAGTCATGCTAATCATCACAATGTTCCAAGTCGTATGAAACTCCATATATAAAAAGATCAGTACCAATTCTCTCAAATCGAAGAATTCAAACATTGATAAATATTATCCAGACATTTATTTCAGTCAGTTGTGTCGAACGTAATTGCCAAAAGTAGCACGAAAGACACATAGAACTAACATCAAATATATCTGGGATTGCATATCGTATTCGTAAGAACATCTAGTCGTATGTTAGGAAAACCTGATGCACTTCGCCTCATACATTATTGTCATTGCTGATAATTCATCATACTGTCTCTTGATATTTTGTTCTCACTCTAGCTAACAAAAGCAATCCTAACCTCGATGAATATGGAATTAGGGATGGTAATCGATTATGTATGAGGAATGTTATTGCGAGTGAAATGCTCGGTAATCCGTATTCATGAGTGCACTTAAGGCATGATAATGGACAGGGTTATAGTCCTTTGATTTCGCGACGAGGTTATACTTGCAAAACACCCAGTGGCTCCGTAGCCGCCAGGATGCATAAACCTATATAAATGAGGCGGTGTGTATAAGTATTGTTAATAGTAATTATGATATATAATAGTGATATATTGGCCGCGCTGACCCGACAACACCACTAGCAAGCAAACAAGCATGGCAAAGCTGATACGAATAATACTGATCAAAATGTTGATTAAATGATGCTATTTGATTATAGAAGCCACCTACGATATCATAGTCATTTTGCATATGTAAAATACAATGTCACGGTGCAAGATAACTGCAGTGGAAAAAGTATACCTAGCCGTGAATGTTATAATATATTATAGTATTCACTAATGCTGCTTTTTATCATTATCCAGGACATGTTACCTGTATTACTATTCGTCATTCGTGAAATGGCTGGTTATGTTTATCCATCTAAACATAAAATCGACCAACACATTGTGCAATACGTCGACAAGCAATTTATTAATGCCAATAAGAAGCCAATAAGTACTCATGACCTCCTAAACCAATGTCATTGGGCCATTGTTTTAATATTTTATACATCTTAGACAAAAACGAACATGTACAAATCATGATATATGGTTTTGGTCTTATGCTTTTATATTCATGATGGTTCCGCTATAGATGGCCACTTAATTAACATCAGCCATTTGAAGAGTACTGACAGCTATTTTCAAGAGGACTGAATCATTGTGTGATTGATACACCAAAATAACGCAAATTAATAGGCAGACGATTTAACATTCAATGGCATGCACCGTTAATTATATCACTTTCCACTTGAACTCTTCAACAGATTGGATTTGGTCATAAATCCTTTATAACTTTTCAAGCGAATCAGAGAGTTATCAGTGACTGCAGCACTAACGTACAGTGACAATAATTTGTGTGGTAATGTTTTTTGTATGCAGACACTTAAAGCGCAAGTGCGGTTTTCGCTATGCAAAGCGTTCCCTGTGTCCTCGCAATCAGACCACTGCTTTTCTTCGGTTCCGATGTATGCTCTAATTAGATATCAAGGCTTGACAGCCCGTTGATTTTAGTATATATGGGAGGCAAGATATAATTAATGTTTTAATACAATATTTCCAGGAACATGACTAGACATACGTCTGTCCACCAGAGTGTCATAGTGCCCGAGTTTTGTAATGGAAAACTTGGCTCCTTAAAGCATCATAGTAACAGCAAGAAGTGGATAGGCTGACGATTGCTTGTTGGAGTTAATTAATGGGTGACAAGATAATTCTCAGAAACGCGAATATTTTTTGTTATCAGATTTTTGTAATAGTCAACCGCATCCACATTTGGCCAGAAAGATTTTATATTCAATTTAATTTTACAAACGGAACAACCGCTGATCCACATTTACGCTTGTTTTCTTCGTTAATTAATGGCGCAAAATGCACATTTATATATATATATATATATATATATATATATTTGATATTATATATAACGGAATATATATATATATTATAAGACTCTCTATATATGACCATACTATATACCTACTATATACCTACGCTTGTTTTCTTCGTTAATTAATGGCGCAAAATGCACATTTATATATATATATATATATATATATATATATATATATATATATATATATATATATATATATATATATATATATATATATATATATATATATATATATATATATATTCAGAAAAAAGAATATTTTCTGTAATCAGATATCGTTCTATATCCATAATAACCAACCAGATTCACATTTAGTAATTACGATTTTTGGATCAATTTGATTAGGTAACTTAATGCTGTAAGTTAAATAAGGATCTTAAAATTGTTATAAGGCAATTGCTCGTCAAATATAACCGAGAGCAATGCGAATTCCTTTCAAGTGACGAGTCTCTTTTGTTGTCTCCCAGCTTTCCAAAGAAAGTGTGTAGTGGGGTGTGTTAGCATTGTAATGGGTTTAAGAGTTGTTTGTAATAGTATGATGTGGGGACGGAGGGTTGGGAAGGGACGGGATGAATGTGTCGTTTAGCGGGATTCCCTGGTTGCGTTTAGCATCTTGTGTTGGTGTCCCGTTCAACGCAATACCTGAAAGACATACTTACCGATAATGTCTATCAATCTAACCCTAGCCTCTTAACCGGTAACAGGTACTACAAAGTATGTTGATTGCCATACGAAGGGTATCAACAGACAACGTTACATACATCCCGAAAGTGATATAGGACTTTTGCGATACCATTTGCAGCCAACACAACCGCTTTCTGAAGCAAGTAATTGCAGCAGATTATTATTCTACGTTCAACCCAGCAGTCAAAATTCCTTCAATAAAACATGGGTGACATAATATCTTGTTCCTTTCAAAGTACTCATATATATCACGATATTCACCATTAAGACTAACAATAGACCAACCAATTGTATGAGATAAACATAAAGTTTACATAAAACATTCTCTGCCTAGTTTGATTCGGAATGCAATAACCTCATGTGCTATATTCACACTGGTCGGCAATGTTGAGTATTAGTTTTGATTCTCTATCGCGTTATCAAGAACTGCCCTTACTTAGATTAATACCGCGACGGTGATGGTAAGCCATTATCATGGTGGGTCATGAATAAAGTAGTAATCCGGATTAATGGGGGCACTACATAGGAACAAATTAACCTTTTCAGAGAAATGCCCCTTGATATGCGTGTTGCAGAAGCTAATGTTGTAATCCATTTCTGAGGTGATGTTTTGGCAGTGTTCCTAATTACCGTCTTCCCATCTTGATACAAAACTGTTGACTGCGCAGGGAATGCAGACACCCTCTGCAACCTTAGCTTTTCCTTTTATTATGACTAATGTGCTTCGGAGAAGTTCACTACATTGACTAATTTCGTCCTTTATTGTGTTTTTTCCTTGCCACACACTAGAAATAATAGTTTTAGAAGTAGCCATTGTACTGCATTGTAAGAGCAGCTATTTAGGGACATATGTGGAATTTGATAATGGAAATACAGATGTACCTATTTCTACTAAAAGCAAAACCATTCCATCGTTCCTGAAAACGATGCGTAGGTGTTATTGTGGTTTTTTTCAGTCGGAATAGTTCATTGCTGATATCTTAAGGTAATACCGACTGCTTCCACAGTCCGGCCATCAACTTGGGAACAATATCAACAACGATTAACAAATATGAACAGAGGGGTGGAAATGATTTTCTTAACTTAAAACCGTGCATTAGTATAGCCTTACGTTTTATCCATTAACAAATCCATAATGGATTTGGGTCATGTCACCATAGATCCATATTTGTCAAGTCTACAATGACTTGGTTAACGAGGATGTCAATGTAAACATCAGAACAATTTGTTCTTTCTGATTTATCGATTTTGTCACCGTTGTTACATTCACGGGCAACTGAACTGTATTTATGATGTCTTGTGTTCCACAAGACGCCAGGGTGTCATGACAGAAATCATTATCGTTAACAAATTGCTTTTACAAACAATGGATGTGGTGTTGTTGATAAATGTGTTAAACTGTTTTCAATTTGTTTACTTGAATTTTACGCATACCGTGATTATATGTATCCACACAAATAACAAAGTAGTAATTCAAGGGCTACGTAAAATTAAACATTCTTCAAACAGGCTAGGTCGACGATAAGCATTTCGATATCTGAGTACAAGCACAAAACTGTCCTTTTGGTATGACTCGTTTAGCGTCATTAACAAATTCCTGACGACCGTTAGTGATGAGCGTTAGTCTCGCTTTGTAGATGTGTTATCCCCATCCAATGTTACAGTGCGCATCGTGATAAATAAAGCACAATCACCTTAAGCTGTAGAGCATGTTTCCTGGTTAACGTTTAAGTACTTGATGGCCAGTTCCTCACCCGGAAATATTATCTAGGGACAAATATGTTTAGATTTTAGCCGCCGGATATGAAACGACGTTAATCAATTTATACCGAATAGAGTACCGTACTCCAACTTGATGTATGCAAAAATATATTAATGGATAAAAATTCATGTATGTACGTAGGTATGTATGCATAAATAATATATACACATATATATATATATATATATATATATATATATATATATATATATATATATATATATATATATATATATATACCTGATGTACATATATATATAAATAAACATGTATATATATATATATACATATATATATATATATATATATATATAATATATATATATATATATATATATATATATATATATATATATATATATATATATATATATATATATATATATATATATATATCTATATATATATATATATATATATATATATATATATATATATATATATATATATATATATATATATATGCAATGGCCAATGGCCACCAGCGCTATAAACGGCACCTATTAAACGGCTATGTAATGACATTTATATTGTCGACGCATGCTGAAATACAGAATACAAAACAGTCCATATCCTATGATTAACGTTGGTTATGAATAGGAGATTCACGGACACAGTAGGTGGCCTTTAGTAAACCTGTTGCTCTAGCTTACCTGTTTCCATCACACCACTCATGGTCGTATGAAAACATTAGCTATCAACTGGGTCATGTCCATGGACATAAATTCATCTAATCGCTTCCACAACAGGGTTCATGAGTCAACTAAATAATGCAGACAGAAATAGTGTCCCAATAAAGAAGCCACTTATGCTTGTTAACGTCTGGGAATGACGTCAACAAACACTTATATTTGACCCCTATACCTTAATGGTGCTAATTTGGCAGTTATAGCTCATTCAACGTGCATCTTCGTACGTTTGTACCTGCAGTTAAACACTGACATTATCAGCAATAAGCTATGACCCCCAACTTCGGCCTGGATTTATTTTATTGCAAAGCGCTAATGCCAACCTGCTGTAAAAACGGAGGTGCCAATATAATCATGACTTGTCTACTCCCTCCAAGGGACCCCCACAAATACGTCTTGTTAATTGATTCATGTATCTCATATCACATGAATCACGTAGATAGTGCTAAGTCAGGATGATTATTAACATTCTCGTACTAGATAGACGATTCCGAAAACGCAGGGTAAGCAAAGTGGGACAGCTATGAAGTCTGAATGTTTCAGTATGTCATCATCTAACCATGCAGACAAGTTATGCTACACTATTGTTACCGAGGTTGTCACAGGTCATAGAAATACACCAATTAACAGGTGAATACCCTAATGCATGAGAATATACTTATTCGCATCACGGGGTACATTTGAGGGGTTGCTTTAATTATTACTAATGTAATCCAGCCGTCCAATTTGATACCGTTATTCAAACATTGTGTGCCCACTGCAATCATTTATTAATTAGAAATGTTGTCCGCTTTGCAAGGCCGCGTTAGACAACTTATAACACATGCAGTTGAAAAAACATGGAGCTTATTTGAGAAATCAGCACAGAATTTGTGAGACAAAGTATGATATTAAAACAAAGTGGGTGTAAGAATAATGATGAGACATCACAACTCTTTACTTGTCTGTACTAGTAATGGCACTACATATCATCCTCATGTTGGTGTGCCGTTACACCATATACTTACATCATCGTGTTGCGTGATTCAGAAAGTGTGTAGTGGGGTGTATTAGTATTGAAATGGGTTTAAGAGTGGTTTGTAAGAGGAGGATGTGGGGATGGATGGTTGGGATTTGTAAGAGTAGGATGTAGGGAAGGAGGGATGGGACGGGATTGGATCAATGGGAGTCGCGTTGCGGGATTCTCTGGCTGCGTTTAACATCTTGTGTTGGTGCACCGTTAATTTCAATAGCAGCAAGACATACTTATCGATAATTTCTACCAATCTAACCCTCGCATCTGAACCGGTAACAGGTACAACAGAGAAAGTCTATCAACAGACGACGCCACATACATCCCGAAAGCGATCTGCAGATATATGACTTTTGCGATACCATATGCAGCCAACACAACCGCTTTCTAAAGCAAGTAGTTGCAGTGGATTATCATTCAACATTCAACCCAGCAGTCAAAATTCTTTCAATAAAACATCAGTGATATAATATCATGTTCCTCTCATAGTACTCATATATTACACGATATTCACCGATTAGACTAAGGATAGTTCAAGCAATTGTATGACATTAAGTGTCAAACAATGAATGATCAGAGTTTCGCTCATATCCAAATCGCAATTTACTTCTTAAGCGTCTCATTCCCACAACCTCAATACTCGCCCACATCATACTCACACACATCAGTGTTCATTTAACATAAAATAGTTGTCCAAACACTTACGCTAATAAAATACCCAAGTCCCTGCCAACATATATCAATTTACACCACATCCCATGCAGGTGATAATAACGTTTCTTGTCTGATTGACTTTAACGCTATACCGCAGTGGCCAGACGTAGTCAATTAACTGTTATAATAGTAAATATGCTCACGTTTCATGCACGATAATTAATTATAGTTGTGACACATCAGAATGTTAAATACAATATTGTTAATAACTGTATTTTGCAGTTTGTGGACTGGCCGTCTTTGTCACTGTCTGTCTTATTGCCAACAGCCCGGATGCTTTGATTCGTTATTTTTGCTATATATATGATACTCTATGCGCTTAGCTAAATGTGCGAAGAAAATAAAGTTTCACCTTAATAGCTCGATGCTATTTGCTATTGCCTTACGTCACAATAAGCACATATATATATATATATATATATATATATATATATATATATATATATATATATATATATATATATATATATATATATATATATATATATATATATATATATATATATATATATTAAATGTATAAAAGAACCATTGAACGTATTTCCTAAGTGCCAATCTGAAGCATATGATTGGAGTATACTTCCGCATTTGTTGTAAGTACGACTGTGTGTGCGTTCTTTGAAACACCGCCAGCTAACCACCACAGCATGACAAAGCTGATACAAATCAGACTAAGAAAGGCACCAACATTAGTCATGGTAAGTTGTTTATTTCGATTGCTCGAGACATCTACAAAAAATAAAACAATTTCTGCAGAATATAAGGTGGCTTATTCTTTCTGTTGACATGCGTAGCCTGACTTAGTTTTGTGCAATGATTTCGAGCTGGACCAACAATTCCTGACTTTTGGTCATACCATGTATAGTTCTACTTTGGAGAAATGATAACTATATGACGCTGTACACACTACCACCACCTGTAAAGATTGTAATCTCAAGAAGTGAATAGCAATCATGCGTTTATGTAATCCATTCATGTACCTGTCATGGCAGAAGAATGCAAGAGGAAGACACCATGTAACTAAAATAATCTAATGTACGTCCTGTAGGTCGATATTGCTAGGCGTATTGGACCTAAATCATTTGTTTGATTGCGCTATGTTAATAATGAGACTCGTTCAATGGAGGAAATATATCAGGTGTAGGAAGCTATGGTCACACAATCACCAAGACTCATTTTACATGCACTGATCGCCAAGGACTCACACTTTCAGTATTAATGACTTGTTGCGACCTTCCTGCATTCCCATGCGTAATGTTAAGCATCATGTGTCACCATATTGTCTCTGTTTGGTTACATCATCCGTGTGGATTGTTATTGCTCCACGGTGAAGTAAATCAACAAAGGAAGCACCTTCAGTGGCGCATTTGCTTTAACCTTTCACTACCCACGCCATTATGGATCCAGACAATCGTTTGATGACAGATAAATGGAGTATCACGATTCACCATGCGTACATTGTGCATACATATGATTGCCCTAATGCAATACTATTTGCTACGTATCTACCTTTTTGTTGTTCCTTCTATGGTCGTTTAAGTTTGAATGGCATCGCAACATAGTCATGCAAATTATCACCCTGTTCCAAGTTGTATGAAACTTCTTATATAAGAAGATTCGGACTAATACTCTGTATCCTGCAGAAATCGATGAATTCAAACATTGATAAATGTAATCCAGACATTAATTTCTGTCAGTTTCGTCGAACGTTCGAGCCAAAAGTCTGTAATTTTGACTTTAATTTTTAGCAAGATCAAATATATCTGGGATTGCATATCATATACGTAAGAACATTTAGTCGTGTGTTAAGAAGACCATAAGCACTTCTCTTCATACATTATTATCATTTCAGATAATTCATCACATTGGCTCTTGATATTTTTGTTTTTCTCTCGAACGTAATCCCAAACTCGACTAATAAGGAATCAGGGATGGTAATCAGAGAGGTGCCAAATGTTATTGTGAGTGACATCCTCGGTTATCCGTATTCATGAGGGCACTTAAAGGAAACAAATAGAACGTTTGAATAGAATGATAATAGACAGGGTTATAGTCCATTGCATACACGACTAGGTAAGGCTTGCAAAACACCCAGTAGCTCCGCAGCCGTCACGTTGCACAAATCTGTCCCCCCTCCACCACCAATTTAGATTTGCAATCCCATTTATTACCCCCACCCCAGTCCCCAGCCCAAACAAAAAGGAGATCGTGAAATGAGGTGATGTCCGGTTAATTACCTCGTCGCGTATGCAAAGGGTAACTATTAATTTTATGTATAGTATTACATGGGGGGTAATGAATTTCCTTACAGATCAGCATGCGAAAAAAGTTGCGATCCCCTTGGTGATAATGGTTATCTCCTGACGTTTTTGCGCTCATGGACAAATTCGCAATATATTACTCATAATAGACCCATTCATATATAAATTCACTATTAAATCTGACAAGCAGGCATTAATTATTTCGGTTTATGCATAAGCACTTTCTTCTATCACACACTACGTCGCATAAAACCTCACGTAAGACGCCGCGTTCATTGCATCGTAACATGGTTAGATGAGTGCACTTGAGGAATCACTAGCGGCCGAGTTCATATCTTATTACCACCTGCACCAGGCTATAGCTGGTCGTCGGCTACCAAGGAATACCAACTAATAATTGTGCTCTTTTAACGGCTACACTGAAACTTATAAATATACAAAAAGTATATGAATGAGGCAGGGTGTATAAGTTTGGTTTTTATAATTATGATATTGTCATATATTGGTCACGCTGACTCTACACAACTGCTAGCCAGCAAACAAAGCATGACAAAGCTGATACAAATAATACTGATCAAAACGATGATTAAATTATGCTATTTGATTATAGAATCCATAGTTATTTTGAATATTTGAAATACCATATCATGCTGCAAGATAACCGCCTTATCCTTGACGCACAATATCGCGGTGCAATTTATTTGAAATAACGGTTATAGAGGCCGCTTCTTATGTCAGTCAACCTTTGTATTCGCTATTGCATCTAACGCATCACGGAACAGCATAAGGCCCCGAAAGACAAATAGGAGGCCATGTGAAACTAGGATATGGATTAAAGGGTACAGATTTAAGCAACAGCTGTCTACACATATATGCACAAATGTTTCTTCACATTACTCGCCGCATAGAAGCATTTAGCTGCTCGAAAAGAACTTAGAACAGTATTGTCGAAATGTTTTTCTGTCCTACATCTAAACATAAAGTCGACCTGCACATTGTGCATTCCGTCGACAAACAATTCATTCATGTCAATACGAAGCCAAGGTTCTCCTGATCTACTAAAGTAAAGCCATTGGACCAACACTAAGGGACAATAATTTGCGTGGCACCGTTTTGTTGTATGCTCACAATGCAGAAGTGCGGTCATTCGTACTGCATAGCGTTCCTTGTGTCCTCCCAATCAGACCGCTGCTTTTCTTCTGTGCTGATGTATGCTCCAATTAGATAAGAAAGTGTCGACAGCCCTTTGCTTTAGTATACATTGGATGCAGAGTTGTCTTGAAAATAAAATGCGAATTCCAACCAAGTGACGAGACTCTATTGTTGTCCCCGAGCTATCTACAGTCTTATGCATTTTGCATGTTTTGGGTGCTCTATTTCCGGTGTTATTATCCTGGTAGAAGGTGTTCAAACATTGTGCTGCAGACATTGCGATATTTCTCAATCATCGGGGGGACAGCCCCACTGAGCTTAATGTCGCATACTTCCTTCGTTAAATAAACATAATATGTTTAATATGCGTTTTCATTTGATGCAAAGGAAACTACCACTTGCCCCTTTTAATTATGTGTCAGATAAGGTGAGTCACTATTCAGTCAGTCCACGACAGGTTTCAACGATTCCAAGGTTCATTGGTCGTTATTCATCACAACGCGGTGATTCTTTTCATGAACGTGCCGAGAACGCAGGGCTACAATCCGTTGATGTGTATTAATTTGAGATGGAAAAATAAATTTATATGAAGGAAAGCACTGCAGTATAAACAACTAGATCATATAGCCATCTTGAAGGACGCGGTTTAGACTGAGCCCCTTCGTTGATATAATCCACAATCATTGCAATCATCACCAAATGTTAAATGGCGCGGATGTCTATGAATGAACAACAGCTGTTGACAGTTGCTCATACAGCAAAGCGATGCATGTTGCAACCATGCGTGCAACGCAGTTGCGTTAAATGTATACCAATGCGTCATGAAGCATTGATGAGCATCCAAGATTTGAGTAGCAGTAATTCGGCGATAATGACAGGGGTTTTTGCACAGGTACAGTTAGTGCAATTGGGTTTTGTGAAACATTCGTGAGCACCAATTAAGCTCAAAATGTAATATACTGATTATTTAAAGTTTGATGGGTCGGAATACAGTCACTGTTGTTCCTCCAGAGCGAGTTACTTGCAAACACTTCAGTTTGCATAACATATGTGAAATGTTCCATTGAAACACTCGTGACGTATGGAGTATATGTTCTGTATCAATATTGATCATTGTTTGTAAGTGGTTGTAGCATGGCGTTCAGCAAGCATGTAGAATGTTTACATAATACATTATCTGCCTAGTTTGATTCGGAACGCAATGACCTCAAGTACTATCAACACACTGGTTTGTAATGTTGAGTAATAGTTGTTAGATTCTCCATCGCGTTATCAATAATTGCCCTGACCCAGATTAATACGGCATCGGTGATGGCATGCCATTATCGTGGTGGGTCATGGAATTCTATAGTGGTTTCAAGGCGCAACAATCCTTATTTATGGGGGCACTTTATCGGAGCAAATTGACCGTTTCAAAAGAAATGCCCCTTGATGTGCGTGTTGCGGAAGCTAATGTTGTAATCAATTTCCGAGGTGATGTTTTGGCAGTGTTCCTAAGTGCCGTCTGCCCGACTTGAAACAAAACAGTTGACCGCGTAAAGAATGCAGTCACCCACTAACTGGTGGCTAGGGGGAGAGCTCGGAGGTAACCTAAAATCGTTACGACAAGCGTGGTAATAATTAATCCAACAGTAACAGTACTGCATGTATCTCTTTATGTGATAGTGGAATCTCAGAGCTTAAAGGTTCTTTCTATTGTAATCACTAAGCACCAGAATTCCCTTCCCGCACATTTATGCTTGCACTTTCCCTTCCCCTGCAACCTTAGCTTATTCTTATTACGACTAATGTGCTTCGGGGAAGTTCACTACCTTGAATATTTCGTCTTTTGTTTGGTTTTTCTTAGCCGCACACCGTAAATAAACGATTTTAAAAGTGACCCTTGTAAAATATTGTAAGAGCGGCCATTCAGGGAAATATGTGGAATTTGAGAATGGAAAATAAAGACGTTTCTGTTTCTGCGGAAAGCAAAACCATCACATCGTTCCTGAATACGGAATGCGTAGGTGATAGTGTTTTTTTCTTTCGGAAAAGTCTATTGCTGATATCTTAAGGCACGACCGACTGCTTCCACAGTCCGACAATCAACTTGGGAACAGTATCATATACGATAATCATATATAAGCGGAGCGGACCAAAATCAATGATGGATTTGTTAATGGACAAAACGTTAGGCTATACCAATGCTCGGTTGTTTGTTAGAAAAAAACCATTCCACCCCTCCGTTCATATTTGACAATCGTTTTTATATGGTTCCCACATTGATTGTCGGACTGTGAAAGCAGTCGGTCGAGCCTTAAGGTATCAGCAATGGGCAATTCCGAAAAAAAAAAAAACACTATCACCTACGCACACACAGTATTCAGGAACGGTGGGATGGTTTTGGTTTTAACAGAAGTAGGAGCATCTGTATTTTCCGTTCATAAAGTCCACATATGGCCACTCTTACAATGCTATACAAGGGTCACTAGATGTATTATTTCCGATGTGCGGCTAAGAAAAAACAATTAAAGGACATAATAGTCAAGGTAGTGAATTTCCCCGAAGCACATTAGTCGTAATAAGAAAAAGATAAGGTTGTTGAGGGAGGGGGGTATGCATACATTTGGGGGAAGGGAATTCTGGTACTTAATGATCTACAATAAAAAGAGCATACTAGGCTCTGCGATTCCACTATCACATAAAGAGATACGTGCAGTACTGTGATCACACCTTTTTAAAACCTACAAGATCGAGATTGATCATGACAGTAGACCCTTGATTTTATCAAATCAAAATGAAAAGTTTGTATAGATCGTACATTGTGTAGCTGTTGCAATATACATCTCTCGAACATGGCGCTGAGCAGCGTCTGAAATCTTCGTCTACGAATGACTTCTTGTCTGAACGAGCTGCTGACGTACAATAAAATTGACCTACATCAATTTTCACATGAAGTAGTTGGCCATATGTAAATAAACATTCAGCAAAGCTATAGGATACACTGAATGTAGACCTGTTATTACTATTTTAGACACAACTGAGTTCGCAGTCTTTGCAAAGAGCTTATAGCCACGCTCCATTGCCCCTTTGCCCAAGAAAATATGCGAACAGGTTTCCAGTGAGCAGTATGTTGCTTTGTCCGAGCGTCTCTTAAAGCCGCATTGAATTTGCAGATTAATGCGGGGGTGTGGTCGCCTCAATCAGTCACATCTGCAAAAGACGGCGAGTCCCGAGGTGGTGCATCATCACTCCCATGTACTTTTGCTGATTTTATGGTAGCGTCACCTTATGACGGGCGTGTGTTTTTCCTACTCATTGTTGATCGGAGGGAGCCCTCTTAGCATAGCCAAAATCTATTTATTATTCACGCATTTTGAAGTGGCCACGGTGTAGTCACATGACAACAGTATTTTTTACTGAACGAGCCACGCATACAAAACCTGGTTAAAAGCCAATGGCTTGTGGGTTGCCTCTTATTTCCACCTGCAATCAGCAATAATTGACTGTCATATATGACTTATACGGCATGTCTTTTGGCGCTTAGCTAATATTTCTATGTGCCCCATATATCTTGCTAACATATTCAGTAGACAGCAACCCATGACAGGTGAATATGGGAATGTGACATCTGAAATCAATATTAACATTAATCGGTCCAATGTTAATCGCCGACAAAATTTGGAGATGTTAGATTGAAGAAGAAACCGTATGTGACGTGATATTAACAAAGACGTTATATTAGTGTGTCGGGCTGCTGTATAACATCTTCTCATCTAATGTCTGTTGACTTACGACACTAAATTACACAGGAAGTGATTGGTATGCCCGTTGCTTTGTTGTATATGGAAGCCTTTATGTCATGGTTTAGGTACATATGTGGAGGTAAGCAGCGTAAATCATCCCGAGTTTCTATTGTACTGTGCTGATATAATATCCATCTCCGTTACCGATGATAACCAGCCCGATTGGCTGTTATGTGGCAGAATACAGAGACGGATGCTTAGCAGATTTGATCATGAAATGTTTGTCGATTGAGACCCGCCACCAAATCGGTTGCTTGAAAGGCAATATTCCAAAATATTTTAGCTGTCGCTCAAATCTGTTCATACTAGTTCATTTTCCTGTTCACGTAAACGACCAAGTAATAAAAGAAAAAAGTTGAGCTACTGTTGTGTGAAGCGATACATATTGGTTTGAGAATGTATTTGTTCATCAGAGTGCTCAGACTTAAGTGGAGCCTAGTGCCTTGTAATGAATAACCCAATGGCAAGCGGCCAATCTTTCTCTGGCAATGTAATATACACATATTACATGGCAAGGCAATGACAATATGCTCCCTTAGATTCCCTCGGGGTCCTTGTTTAATGTGATCGTCACCAAGATCAATTGTTATGTACTCACGTTGGGGATGAATAACCGGTTTTTTTTCTTTCTGATCGTTCGCTCTCAAGTCTCGAATCCCGACTGCCTCACACCTCATCCGTACCCTAATACCTCGCTGGTGTCCAGCCAATCACATATTGATAGATATACATAAAACCACAGGAGTCGGGTCCATCACGGCTGATGGTGGCAAACCCATCTAGTTATTTTTACAATAGGTTAATTCAATCTGACTGGATGACATTAACAAAAAACGTACAAAGGCGACAACAAATGACCGGATCAGACATTCAGTTAAGAAGACGTCAAAGGTACAAGGATGGTCATATAGTGACAAAGACGGTCAGTAAAGATGTAATCACAAACTGTAAAATAGAGATTAAGATATTCAAATCAGAAATATAACACAATACAAATTGTCATTAACAATTATGTATCGAACAATCTAATGTGTCACAACTATGATTAACTATCTTGAGCATACTTACTATTATAGCAGTTAATTGATTACGTGTGGCATCGTCGTTACTTATTACGTTTTAAAGGGAATTCGCCAAGAATCATGTTTGTTACCTGCATTGGATGTGATGTAAATGCCAGAAATTGATATATGGTGCCGGCATTATTGAACGACTGTCTAGCTTCTTTAGGGTATGTGTTACCAGCTAAAAGGGTCAGTGACAAAACGTGCATTTATCCTTCTTCTATGTCTATTTATTAACTTATGCCGAGAGACAACACATCCGTTTGATCGTGCAGCAATTAACTGCTGGCAAGGGAAAGACCACTTCCTACTGTACTCATTGAGGCATACAATACCATATAATTGCAATATCACCTCACGTTAAGCAGACGAAAATGACTCATACCAATATGTCAATGTTATGAAGCGCGTCTCAGTTCGGAGCAGATCCGATATACATATCTTACCACATAAAGATACCCACTGCTTCACTATGAGATAACGCCCTTTCTGAAGAAGTTTCTACCTGCATCATCGAGTCAGATAAAGGATAATGCATCATGACCGGAAGGAATATAATTTGAAGAGAGGCTCAGTCGGGTTGCCTATAAACATCGAATCCTGCTGTTATGTAATGAGCCTTCAAACGAGAGGCAGGAACATAGATGTGTAAATAAGATAAATTAATGAATATTCTTAGGTAGCTTTATCGATTTAGCTTATCAACACAGTTATGTATTTGTGTTCCTTGAGCCTAAAGTTATACAACCTCGGTGCAATTTTACAGAAGATGCCTGTGATATTAAAGCTATACACAGTTGAGAGATGACCCCCAAATGGCGCGTGATTGATGCAGCATCAGAGATGCTCCGCCATTTTGGAGACTGATCATGAACTGTTATTGATATTCCGAGGCAATGAAATCCAAACATATAAACACATCAAAACAAATTGATCATTGTAAGCGAGTGACGGAAGATTTATCAATAGAGTAAATGGAATCATAACTGGTCGTGCTAAGACATGACAAAGGGTCGCGGGAATGAACAGAGAGAAGCTCATCTCAAGAGACAATCGGTTTGGTTGGCAGTTAAATCCATCGATACCCGTTCATTTTCTTGTTCTTTAAACGGCCAAGTAGGCGTAGCAATCCACATGATAGATGAATCCAGTTAAAATATATTCAATCCATGTATATCAACGTCTTGTGAGGGACCACACATGCTCATAATAAGACTATGGGCAGGGGAGCAACCACTCCTTACCCGAATAATTCAATAACCGATCATTGCAATATTGTTTCACGTTAACCAGACAATAATAGCAAATACCAAAATATCAAAATATGTTCACCAGGCAACCATTGCAATAATGTCAATATTGCCTCACATAAACCAGACAATTAGGGCAAATACCGTAATGTCAATATCGATGTCAATATTCGGAAGCACGTATTATTTAAAACATACCTTGCATATACTTGAGACTTACAGCATATATACACCTACCACTTCACAAGGAAATAAAGCTAGGTAGCTCTAATGCTGCGAAACAACTCTTTTGGATAGGTTTCTACCTGCATCGTCATCTTGAATATCATATAACGCATCACGAACTGGAAGAAATTATCTATTATGTTATCATGTTGTGATGGTAGTTTCAAACAGTCGCAAAGACCTTGACATGTGAATAAGATTTGTTGCTGAACATTGATGGGTAGCTTGGCCACTTTAGATCACTGACACATCGGTATTATATTTGTACTCCGGAGGTTTGGAGTTAAACATATTAAGTACACTTTTACAGACGGTTTCTGTGAGCTTATAGGCTGGGTAGCACCAGTTTCAAAGATGCTTCTTAATGGCGCCTGATTGAAGCATCTTCAATAATACTCAGTTCTTAGGATCTCGCATATACACTTGATAATTGATAACTCTTTGTTGCCATATTGCTGCGATACATCCTGGAGTGCTTTATAACAGTGTGACCGTCCTTATTGATTAGAGTTTATAAAGTTGAAACCGTGATAAGCGTCGTAAACCAGTTTGGAGTCATAATCGTCCGCCCGTCAAGTACCTAACGTTGCCTACGAGCCTATATTCCCAATATGGATAACACCAGGCGGCTTAATGCTGCTTGATTGATGCTGCATTAGGGATCCTCAGCCATTTTGCCGACTGGTCAGAAACCGTTATAGATATTCCAAGGCCAAGAAATCCTGATCTATTGAGACATGCCTTCCATCCAAATTGATTATTTTAAGGAGGCACCTGACGGTTTTGCGACGAAAACGCGGAATCAGTCTGAGTCATTTAAAAGGGTACAATACATCGATAGGGAGCCGGTTATCTCAAGAGACGAATTAGGTTGATTAGCAATGACATCCATCGACACCAATTGATTTCCCTGCTCTCTTGAACCACTGAGTTGGCGAGGCAATCCACATGATAGATGAACCGAGTGATAGTTTTCCTTCATGTCTATCCATCTACGCCATGTGAGGGGCAACGCATGCTTATAATGGGACAGTAATTAAATGCTTATAGGGAAACAACTGGAATCATTCAGACCTGTAACATCCGATAACTGCTACTACTGCCTTCCATTAAACAGACACCATGGAAAATTCCATGATGTCAATGTTAGGAACCCGTATCAGTTGTTGGCATCTCAGATTTACACTTGAGATTTGATAACTCTTTGTGGCCATATTGTTGCGATACACCCTGACGTGCTTTTATACCTGTGTGACCGTCCTTAAAATTAGAGTCTGTGAAGTTTAATCGTCCTTAAAAACTTCGTAAACCAGTGTGGAATCATGCAGTCCGTATTTTGCACTCAAAAAAATCCGTTGATATCTGTTCGTCAAGTTCCTAGGCAAGCCCCTTTGGTATGAGCTGACGCCAAATTGTGGTCTAGTGAAATATGCACTTGTATAATACCGTTCAGAAGTTAAATACAATCACATAAAGCCTAACGGAAACGTTAGAAGGTCACTCAGTACGACAAAGAAGAGGACATTGTGAATGTTAAGACTTGTCATTTGTCAGATAAATTGCTTGGATCAGGTAAATTGCTTGGGCTTTGTAGCGAGGAATTGGGGAATGACAACACTGTATTTTACTGCCTAAATCTATGTAGCATTGCTTTTGTTATACACAGGGATAAAGGTCCACGTAAAGCTTTGTAGCGAGGAATTGGGGAATGACAACACTGTTGATTTTGTTTGTTTTGTAGCGGCAGGCAGTATTTTGCACTCAAATCAGTTGAACATGTAACTGCCATGAGCCACATTTCTTTGCTTCCTAGCAATCAGAACACAGCCATTATAATAATCTATATATCTAGAATACCTATACATACATATATAAATATATATATGCATATATATGCATATGTATGCAAAGCCATATATATTTATGTACATATAATATTTATATGTATATACACACATATATATACTTATATGAATATATTTTTTTGTATATACATATATATATATATGTGTAGGTACACACATATGTATATGTATATGTATAAATATATATATATATATGTATATATAATATAATATATATATACATATATATATATATGTATATATTTATACGTATATATATACATATATTTTATTCATATATATATATATATATATATGTATAATATTCGTATATATATATATATATATTCATATATATATATATATATATATATGAATATATGTATATATATATATATATATATATATATATATATGTATATATATATACATATATATATATATATATATATATATATATATATATGCATATGTATGTATATTTATGTTTAGACAAATGGATTGTATATACCCAAATACATATTGTTATATATACATATATTTGCATATATGTAAATATATATTGATATATGCATGTATAGTTAATTTGAATACATGCATTAATATGTATATATACATATTTATTTATATACAGTGTATAATTATATATATATATCGACATTACTATTCATATGTTTATATGCATCAGGTTTTTTCCAGTAATCGTATTGTTGGGGACAGGACAATGTGCCCGATGTTTTTCATTGAATAATGATTATTTGCAGCAATAATATCGCATGTGTTTTGTCTCTAGAGATAAGAGCAAACACATAATAATACTGTGAAAAAAATTCGAAATAGTAAATACTCATAAATATTTTAATGTTTGCTCTGGGTGTGAGGTCCTCTGACATGGCACGTCTGTTTCACCAGGATATACGGGCTATATTCTTTGGCGGAGATATATTCCCAGTAATATGCTGTTTATAGATGCAAAGCCCGACATAACACCGTTAAATCTGCATATTTTCCTACTTTCAACTGGTTCAGTATTAGTATCATCCATCAAATAATACGTCACCAAGAAATAGGAACAATGAATCTTTACAATAACATGATTGACCCACACGCGCAATCAGTAGATGCATTGTATCGAGGTCGTATCAAATCACCATCTACTCCAGGGTGGTGGTGTGCAGATGCCATGTTCCCTCACAGTGAAATATATGAAATGATGTTATTGGTTTAAAGAACCCAGTTGGTATATCATAGTCGTAATGCATGTTTCAAAATAGATTGCAGGCTATCGAGCCTTCGAACTCATACAGCATTTGCACTTGATTTGATAAGACAAATAAATGGGCGCTGGTGTTGTGCTGTTAGGTTTTTCATGTTTCCCAGTATGAAGATACTATAGTCCCAGTATACTATATATTATAACAGCAAAGGCCACTTACAGGTGCACAAAGGCTGCTTACTGGAGTTATCATTCCGAGTGATTTAAGTGGAGTAGGTGACGATGGACAAACAGACAGACAAACATTTCTCATGTTTAGATGTTGGGTAACTGTAATCGAACATGTCACAGCCTTATTTGGAGCACTGAGTACCAATCTCTGTCACAAAATTTTGTTGTTGATCATGAGTAAGGTGGGCAGTACTGTGAGTATCAGCTTGACATCGTCATAGTGAACGGATGAGATCCTATGTAAATGGATGTTCTGTTATGATGTCATCTCCCGCTGCATTTATTTGCAATCAGGCTCAATCCGTATAAGCACGAGTGAATGAGGGAGAGAGGGAGGCACTGTGGGCGTTTCGACGGTCGTGCTCAGAATGAGGAATCATATGCGGCCGTTGGGTTTTTGGTGGTGGCGGTCGGTTTAAGGATAGGGCGCTTGCGTGGACCATCATCTTATGCGCGGTATAAAACAAATGCATCTCATTTAAGAATTATGCATGCCTTCATGATGTTGAGTCAAACTTTCGGGGTGTTGAGGCGAAATAAACGTGGGTCGAAATCACCATGGTCAAACCGCTCAGCCGAAAACACCCTGCGTGGTAGAATCGTTTTGGCCAAACCATTCACTAAGCGGTGTCAATGTCACTGTCATCAAGCAAATATATCTTGATATGGTCGACGCTTATTGGTCATATTTATAAGATGTACATCTTACTAGTTTTAAATGATCGCGGTTTATATATCATACCTGTGGAAATAAAAACAACTACGAAGCCATGACCTCATCTACACAATAAATGGGATATTCTGAATAGAAAAGCTTATGGTTTATCGCTTTGTCGTACTGATCAGCTCACACATAGCTGTATGCCATGTTCCGGGTAGACCCGGTCGGACCGTAATATACATATATACCGTCCTGCAAATATCGTAACAACGCCAAGGAAAACATGCCTTTAGAGCGGTCGAGCCTTCACATCATTGTGGTGTACTTACGTATCTATATGACGAGAATCGAGATGAATATCTCTTAATCGACACTATTTTGGTCGTCCACTGTGTTGTTTTTATGAGCAATTACCGCATGAACTTTGAAAATTGCAGCTTACGTTAACGGCAACCTGCTTCTTGGAAATATGACGCCACATTACGTAGTTATTGATTCGCCGTGTAAATGCGGCTATCCAGAAGTGGTTATTTCCCAATGTCATAGCGATATCGCTGAATTCATAATCCCCTGTAAGGTAGATATCGGCAAATGATAATCTAGACCTAAAGCAATAAAATTTGCAAAGTAATAGTTCGCTTGCAAAGCACCTTGTCCACGCGTGCGCGCTGCGACCGTACTTTAAATACAATTGATTCGTGCAAACACCGGGTATTATGTTCGAAAGTAAACCTCTATTTACCCGATGGAAATTTGAACAGTAAAAATTGCATTGCACATATTATTCATCTTTTTATATTATTGATATTTTGGGCGATTGCCCATGACGCTGTGTACTCACTTTTCAGTGTCAAAATAGTCTCACGCAGCTATAAAAAACACGATATAAAATTGTCCGATATGTCCAACAGGCAAATGTACTAGTTCCCATCTTTAGTTGATCCTGGGACATCATACCATCATACAATACGTCACATAATGTCAAGTAATACGTCGCATACGTTTCTTATTTCGTTCCATTATAAGAAAAGCGCCACTTGTGAACTGACAAGCTGTAGGGTTCGTATCTAATTGCCACCTGCACCAGGCTATAGCCCGTCCATCACAGGCCCATCCAGGAAAAACAATATAAGCTGAGGAAAGCGTTCCCTGCCATGATTAAATCAGTGCGATACTGTTATTTCATTAAAGGGACCAGCTCTGCTGTAATAGCCGTTATCCATGTTTCAAATGTGATGTCATACTGCAAGATAACCACCGTATCCTGAACGCGCAATATCACCGCGCTATTTAACTTCTTATCTGGTTGCCGCTTTTTATCTCAGTCTACGATGCTCTTTTATTAATTTGCGCGTATCACGCAACTACAAATGACCGTCTATTATAAATAAGCGACGGTGTGACAAGGAGAGGTGAACTAAAGGACGCAGATTTATATGACCATTGAAGGGTCTTTTGTTCGGCAATATATTGTCACATTACTCATAGCCAAGAAATATTCAGCTTCTCGCCATATCACCTCGGAACCCACACATACGTACACACATGCATACATATACATACATTCATACATACGTACGTACGTACAAACATACATACATTTATTCATTAATATAGTTTTGCATACATCCGGTTTAAATACGGTTCTCCTATGACACTAGTAAGCCCATTTCAAAATGATTTTAGCAAATGGTCTGTATTCGATATATGTTGATTTGCGTCGTTCGCATCCGGCGGCTAAAAACTAAACATATTTCTCCAATATATCCGGCTGAGGAGCTGGCCATCAATACTAAAACGATAGTGATTCTCATGTCGATGCACGTACATTGAAGCCCTCACGGAGTATTGCCACGTTAACCCCGAGACATGTACTGCGGCTCAAGGTGATTGGGCTTTATCGATCACGATACACTCTTTAACATTGCAGAGGATAACGCATCTACAAGGCGAGACCAACGCTTAACACTTACGGTCTTCCGGGATTCGCTTATGCTACTAAACTTGTCTTACCAAGGGGACAGTTTTGTACTCGTACTTGCTTGATAATTATTTTTAGTCTGCGATGGATGCAAGGATTTTCTTATATTTGAAGCCCTTGAATTTTTATTTTGTTATTTGTGTGGATACACAACATCACAGAATGCGTAATATTCTAGTGAGCCAATTTAACACATTTATCAAGGACACCACACCTATTGTTCGAAAACAACATCAATAACAATGTGTAAATGATTTCGTTCATAGCACGCTGACGCATTGTGGAACACATGAACACCATCAATGCTGTTACTCGTGAATGTAACAACAGTGACTTGAGCGAAAAATCAGAAAAACATATTTTTTTCTTCTGCAGTTAACAAAGACATCCTCATTAACCAGGTCATTGTAGATTTGACAAATATGGATCGATTGTGACATGACCCAAATCAATTATGAATTTGTAAAAGGACAACATGGTAGGCTATACCAATGCTCGGTATTTAGTTAGAAATATCAGCAGCTACCCCTCTGTTGATATATGACAATCTAAATTGAAATGGCTCTCAAATCGATTTTTCGGTCTGCGGAAGCAGTCTTTCCTGCCTCAAGATATCAGCAATGGACTATTGCGATTGAAAAACACAATATCACATACGCACACCGTTTTCAGGAACGGTGGCATGGTTTTGTTTTCAGCAGAAATATGTACAACTGTATTGGTCATTCACAAACTGCCCACCTGACCCTGAAGTGATGCTCTCAATATGTTATATAAAGGCCACTTCTAAAATCTTATGTTTCAACTGCGCGAACAATCACAAGAAAGGACGAAATGTGTAGGCATTGATAATTTCGGTTTATGCACTAGCACCTCCTTCTATTACATACTATGTCACATAAAACCTCATTCATTTATTGCATCGTAACATAAATTCTGTAGATAATTGTAGTGGAATAAGTATATATCTAACAATGACATATTGAGTATTTGTTCTGCAGATCAATACTGAACATTGTTTGTAAGTGGTGGCAGTATGGCGTTCAGCCATCATGTGGAATATTTACATAATACATTATCTGCCTTGTTTGATTCGGAACGCAATGACCTCGTGTGCTATCAAAACGCTGGTTGGTAATGTGGAGTATTAGTTGTTTTGATTCTCCATCGCGTTATCAAGAATTGCCCTGACCCAGATTTATACGGCATTGGTGATGGCAAGCTATTATCTAGTTGGTTCATGAAATTTTATAGTATTTTTCAAGGCGCAGCAATCCTTATTTATGTGGGTACTACATCGGAACAAATTGACCGTTTCAAAGGAAAGCCCTTTAATATCCGTGTTGCGGAAGCTAATGCTGTAATCCATTGCTTTGATAATGAGATGATGCTTGGGCGGAGTTCTTAAGTGCCTTCACTCCACACAAATCTGCTGACCGCGTATGGAATGCAGACACCCACTTACTGGTGGGGCTTGTGGAGGCGGCGAGCTCTGAGGTCACCTTCAACTGTGACTACCAACGTGGTGGTAATTAATCCAACAGTAATTATCAGTCGTCATTATCAAGCATTTATCTTTTTTATGAGATAGTAGAATCTCAGACCCTAGAGAGCTTCACTCTCACAGCCTTACTGAACGAATATTTGTAATCAGAATTCTATTGGGTAAAACGCGATCATAAGCCTGATAACTTCGTACCATACGCCATATGATGTTATTCTAGCTTCTATCCCTCCGATTTATTATTACTCTCACCCACCTTAACCTTTTCCAATTACGATGACTGTGTTACGGCGATGGGCACTCCCTCAACACATTTCTTTTTATTGTCTTTTATTGTGATTTGTCGCACAGTTGAAACATGAGTTTTAGGAAGTGGCCTTTGTTTAACATTATAAGAGCAGCACTTAAGGACCGACTGCTTCCAAAGTTCGAAATCAACTTGGGAGCCATATCAAAATGGATTGTCAAATATCAACGGAGGGGTGGAACTGATTTACTAACTCAAAACCGAGCATTGGTATAGCCTGCCGTTTTGTCCATAATAGGTTTTGGTCACATCAATCCATATTTGTCAAGTCTACAATGACTTGGTTAATGAGAATGCTATTGTTAACTGCAGAAGAAAAGAATATGTTGTTACATTCACGAGTAGCAGCATTGATGGTGCTCATGTGCTCCACAATACGTCAGGTTGCTATCAAACAATGAATGAAGTGTCGTTGATAAATGAGTTAAACTGTTTTCAATTGGTTTACTGGAATATGACGCATACTGCGATGTTTTGTGTCCAAACAAAAAGGGCTTCAGATTCAAGAGCTTCAAATATTAGACAACACTGCGTGCATCGCAAACTCAAATAATCATCCAACAAGCTAGGCTGACGATAAGCATATCGATAACCAAATACGAGTACAAAACTGTCCCCTTGGTAAGACACGTTTAGCGGCATTAGCAAATCCCTGACGACCGTAAGTGATGAGCGTTGGTCTAGCCTTGTGTTATCCCCATCCAATGTTACAGTGCGTATCGTGGTCGATGAAGCACAATCACTGTGAGCAGCAGAACATGTTTCCTGGTTAGCGTGGCATTACGCCGTGTGGGCTTCAATGTACGACATAGGAATCACTATCGTTTAGTATTGGATGGCCTGTTCCTCAGCCGGAAACATTGGTCCAGGACAAATATGTTTAGATTATAGCCGCCGGACACGAACGACGTGCACCATTTGCTAAAATCATCTTGAAATGGGCAGATTAGTCTTATAGAAGAACTGTATTCAAGCCTGATATATGCACAAATATATCAATGGATTAATGCATGATTGCATGTATGTATGTATGTATGTATGTATGTATGTATGTATGTATGTATGTATGTATGTATGTATGTATGTATGTATGTATGTATGTATGTATGTATGTATGTATGTATGTATGTATGTATGTATGTATGTATGTATGTATGTACCATGATGATGTATGTATGTAATAAATGTATTATGTGTTCTGTGGCAGTTTCATGCAACATTGGTATGAATGCCTCTCTTTTCTCTCAAATGTATTTGGTTCATGCAGTAGGTATTACGCTGTTTGCTGACATATTATAGTCTCTGTCACTCATGGGTGAAGGCTATAACTTTGCATCGCATTGTGGTAAATTTCCACCATCTCCTGTCCTGCAAATATATAATGAATTTGTTAGTACATGTCTTGTCTAAGGGTGTTCCCTAGGAACAGTGTTATCATATTTACAATGACCTACGGCGCTATAAACGGAACCAATTAAATGGTTATCTAATGGCATTTACATTGTCGACGTATGCTGACATACAAATACCAAACAAGTCCGTATCCTGCAATTAGGGTATGTCGATAAGCTGTGACATTGATTTTCAGCATCCAAGTGATACATAGCCCTCTTGAAAATACATAGCAAGTTATTTTGGAATTACTAGTAATGAGGGTTTCGGGCATTTTTTGCTCCAACACCGACCCGATACATTGGAGAGGGTTGTCACGATGAGGTCAGGCATTGCGGAGGTGGTCATGGAGGCGATGGTAATGCAAAATGTGGTGATAAGTCATGGCGAGGTTGACCATGGAGAAGTAGTAATGATGAGGTTGGTTATGAAGAAGATCGTCTCAATGACGTTGGTCATAAACAGGAGATTCACGGACACAGTAGATGGTCATTAGGAAACATGTTGCTGTAGCTTACCCGTTTCCATCACTCATGGTCGTATGAAAACATTAGCTATCAACTAGGTCATGTCCATGGTAATATATTCGTCTTATCGCTTCTACAGCAGGAGTCATGAGTCACATGAATAGAGTAAATAGCGTCCCTATAAAGAAGCCACTTATGCTCGTTAGCGTCTGGGAATGAAGCCAACAGACACATATATTTGATCCCGACAACTTAATGGTGCTAATTTGGCAGTTATAGCCAATTAAACCGTACATCAGATGTTCATCGGATCCCAGACGATATGATGACACGGATATCACTCCATTCACTTTTTATTTTTGTACCTGCCGTTAAACCCTGACATTAGCAGCAATGAGCTATGACTCCCATCTTAGGCCTAGATTTATTTTATTGCAAAGCGCTAATGCCAACCTGCTGTAAAAACGGAGGTGCGAATATAATCATGACTTGTCTACTCCCTCCAAGGGACCCCCACAAATACGTCTTGTTAATTGATTCGTGTATCTCATAACACATGGATCACGTAGATAGTGCTTAGTGAGGATGATTATTAACATTCTCGCATTTAACGGGGAAGTATTTAAGGGGAAATTTTACATAAAATAGTTGTTCAAACACTGACGCTAGTATAATCCAAAACACGCTGCCTCATAGGGACGACATTGTATTGTTAGCAATATGCCAGAAACCATAGAACCTTTGATAATTGTTGGAAGACTGAGGGTGGTGATAAGAGCTGATTCCTAATACAAAATGTGTGTGAAAGACTAGCAATAATTAGGAGCATCATTTGATAAAAAAAAAATATTATCAAACGATCAAGGTCATTTTGTATGAGCATGGAGATAATTGATAAGCCAAATATATATTTGCGAACGTAACGCTTCTGGCTTCACATTCAGAATGCAAAAGTAAGGTTGTTTTATCACGATAGCTTACGGTAAATTCATACAAGTGAATTGCTTGTTCTGCTTATCAGTGTCAGGGAAGGGCATTATTTATCATAACGTCTACAGGTAGAAAGCGTTGCTAAACTAACAGACATGGCCCTAGCCTTCTGGTTTCAATCGCTATTTCTTTTGAATTTAGGTGCGTTAAGGTTGATGTTTAATAAGCAAGATATACGTACTTGGGCAAAATAGGCCATAAGGTAATGCTACTAGGTAATTCAAGTAGTTTTTTGTTGATTGGGGCAATAATTGCCACTAATTCCGAGGTGAATCCTGGTGCAAAGGATTAACTTATGATTGGTAGGCTGCATCAGCGTAAATCATACATGCATTCATGCATACATACATACATACATACATACATACATACATACATACATACATACATACATACATACATACATACATACATACATACATACATACATACATACATACATACATACATACATACATACATACATACATACATACATACATACATACATACATACATACATACATACATACATACATACATACATACATACATACATACATACATACATACATACATACATACATACATACAGATACATACATACATACATACATACATATATATACATACATACATATATACATACATACATATATACATACATGCATATACATACATACATACATACATACATACATACATACATACACATACATACATACATACATACATACATACACATACATACATACATACATACATACATACATACATACATACATACATACATACATACATACATACATACATACATACATACATACATACATACATACATACATACATACATACATACATACATACATACATACATACATACATACATACATACATACATACATACATACATACATACATACATACATACATACACATACATACATACATACATACATACATACATACATACATACATACATACATACATACATACATACATACATACATACATACATACATACATACATACATACATACATACATACATACATACATACATACATGCACGCATGTATGCAAACACACATATAAACATACATACATTCATGAATACATGCATGCATACATACATTCATAAATTCATATAGAACATACATACACACGCACTTACATTCATATAAATAACACCTAATATGCATGAGTCACTTTCATCCAGTTTGTCCGCACGGGTTGATCTGCTCTGCACAAAGATATATCTCTTAGTCGTACCTATCCGCCCGTACGTGAGGAAAAAAAATGTGAGTACTGCCATGATGTATATCGATTGTTCGCATCAGGCAGCATTTTATTTGATATAATTGTCCCTCATTAAATCCCTTGTCACGCCATCGCCAATAAGTTTTACACGATCGCGTGCCTCTTATGACGTTACATCCACACTAGTACTAGGTAACACAATATGATCCCGACATGACATTATCGCAAATGTGGCCGGCTCCTAACAATATAACGATGCATTGAATCCTAAACATTGTATTATATGCCGGAAGCTGTTGCTTCTTTGTCAGGCTAAACCTTTACAGTCATGTTTGTTCGACAGTAACCCCGCTGGTTTTATATCCATTTGCGGTTTCCATGGTGTGACATGAGCCAAATCGGTTGTTAATTGGTAAATGCACTCAAATCCTGGTGCAATCAACGACATTGTCGTCATTTTGCAAATTCATCAAAGAGTAACATTTAATTTTTCACCATGCTCTAGCTCTTGCATAAAGTAAGCGAGACAATTGTCATTGTCATTACATCTCCTGCTGGCTCGCCATCCAATACAATATTTCCTTGTAATGCAGCATGGTTTCACTTTATAGTCACCAAGCAATTCCATCCACTCATGATATTCAGGAATTTGCTCATGCTGCTGTTCAATCTTGCAAACGCAGCTTTTTTATACCCGTACACTGCTTTTGCTGTAGAGATCTCTTGCCAATATAAATGCAAATTTGTGTTTATTTCAGACTTATTGAATTTGAACAGATTAGGTTAACATCGTACATTTGGTACAACTTACACGTGCGTAATAGAAGCATAACAATAATATAGGCCCTTACTTACCTGTTGCGTGTATTTCCATGAGAACCGGGGTAACATACTTAGAAGAGGTCAGAAGAACCGGGGTTACATACTTAGAAGAGGTCAGAAGAACCGGGGCTACATATTTAACAGAGGTCATGTGAACTGAGGCTACATATTTAACAGAGGTCATGAGAACCGGGGCTATGTCGTTTCTTTCTGAAATTGCTGGTCGGCTTAATGCAAAATGCGCGTTTGGATTCATAACGTAACCAGCGACTTTACGGAAGACGAATGGTTATCCAGATTGTATGAGTTTATCCTCGATAATGACAATTTAATTCTGCAGAGGAAAGGTGATGCATTGTATAACAACCATATGATAACACCTGAACGCATTGTACAAATAACATTGCCAGTGCTATGCAATACTCTCCAACTGTGGCGAGCAGCTTAATGTTTCTTGGCTATGAGTAATATGGTGATATATTTCCTAGAAAACAAACCCACTGCAATGGTCTTAGAACTCCTTTAGTTTACCTTTCCTTGTCACACCGTAACCCAATTATCACACACGGTCATTTGTAGTTGCATAATGCGTTCAAAGCAATAGCAGATAATAGAGCATGGTAGAATGAGATAATAAGCGGATACCAGATAAGAATTAAATTGCACCGCGATATTGTGCGTTCAGAATACGGTGGTTATCTTGCATTGTGACATTACGTTTGAAACAAAGATGACGGCTATGATAGCACAGCTGTGCTCTTTAATGAAATAACAGTATCTCACATATTCATCGTGGCAGGAAACGCTTTGCTCAGCTTATATTGGTATTCCTGGATGGGCCTGTGATGGACGGGCCATAGCCTGATGCAGGTGGCAATTAGATACGAACCCTACAGCTAGTCATTTCAAAGGTGGCGCTTTTCTTATAATGGAACGACGCAATGATATGCATGCGACGTATTATTAGATGCTATGCGACTTTTTGTGTGATAGAAGACTGTGTCCCAGGATCAGCTAAAGATGGGAACTAGTACATTTGCCTGTTGGACAGATCGGACATATCGTTTTATATCGTGTTTTTATAGCTGCGTGAGTCTATTTTGACACAGTCCAAATGAAAAGTGAATTAATTAATGTACACAACGTCCGGGGCAATCGCCCAAAATATCAATCAATTTTCAATTCACTAAGGGCACGTCTCTCAATTTTGACGAATAATATTGCGCAATGCAATGATTTTACTGCGCCTCAAATGTGTATTCCAATATACGTGAATAGTTAATGAAATGAGGTTCAATATTCAAACCCTATAAACTAATCACAAAGAATTTGTTTGCAGTGTTCAAGATATCAGACAATAGTTTCACTCGAACATGCACCCGATGATGCAGGAATTAATGTTCAGAATACGGTGATTATCTTGCAGCATGACGTTACATTTGAAACATGGATGAAGGCTATGATAGCACAGCTGGGCTCTTTAATATGATAACAGTATCTCACATATTTCCTCGTGGCGGGAAACGCTTAGCTCAGCCATATTGGTATTCCTGGATGGGCCTGTGATGGATGGGCCATAGCCTTGTGCAGGTGGCAATAAGATACGAACCCTACAGCTGGTCATTTCACAAGTGGCGCTTTCCTAATAATGGAACGATGCAACGTATGCGACGTATTATTTGACTGATTGCGGGTTGCGTGGTTCTTAAAGCGTAGATATTATTGTCCTTTATAAATCTAGTGGAATTTGGTGTTCCCTAATCACTGTGTTATCGAATCAAATCGACAATATGTCTAAATATCTCATTCTGAATTAGATTGCACCACGCCAACATCAAACCAAAACGGGCAATACACGTATTATTGAATGTATGAGTGCTGGTCAATGTTACTTACTTGACGAGTGGCAAGTAATCTACATTCACAGGCTGCGTCAGTGAGTAACGCCGACAAACTGGCCATAAGCATGCTTTACATTAAGTCGCACTTTCGTCAACGTGTGTATTGCACACAAATTGAGAGTCAGTAAGCCACAGCGACTAATAACAACTGATACAATAAGTTACAAGGGTACATTACGACGAAATCGATTAAGGAAATAGGCCATAGCTGAATTACATCATGTAACCAGCGTCACTCACTAAAATTATGGATCGCATATAATCCTTTGTATATGCATACATTCATACATACATACATACATACATACAAACATACTTACATACATACATACATACATACATACATACATACATACATACATACATACATACACATACACATACATACATACATACATACATACATACATACATACATACATACATACATACATACATACATACATACATACATACATACATACATACATACACATACACATACATACATACATACATACATGCATACATACATACATGCATACATACATACATACATGCACATGCACATACATACATACATACATACATACATACATACATACATACATACATACATACATACATACATACATACATACATACATACATACATACATACATACACATACATACATACATACATACATACATACATACATACATACATACATACATACATACATACATACATACATACATACATACATACATACATACATACATACATACATACATACATACATACATACACACAGACACACATACATACATACATACATACATACATACATACATACACATACATACATACATACATACATACAGACATACATACATACACATACATACATACATACATACATACATACATACATACATACATACATACATACATACATACATACATACATACAGACATACATACATACATACATACATACATACATACATACATACACATACACATACATACATACATACATACTACATACATACATACATACATACATACACATACATACATACATACATACATACACATACATACATACATACATACATACATACATACATACATACATACATACATACATACATACATACATACATACATACATACATACATACATACATACATACATACATACATACATACATACATACATACATACATACATACATACATACATACATACATACATACATACATACATACATACATACATACATACATACATACAACACATACAATTCACTGCATGTGTACGGTGTGGCTTATACGCGAGGGTGTTTCATCTAGTGTCTTTCAGTGACATGTTTTATCAAGGTTGCATAGTTACAACTATTTCTTGTCATGAATTTATATATCTGTGTCTATTTGCTTTTTATGATTGATTTAATCCTCATCAAGCATGAGCCTTCGATGTTTGATTGGTATTTGGCGCCGGCCATTTATGCAAATCTGGCATATGTTATTAATATTTTGGCACAAATATGATTTGTCAATTGTCTAAACCCATGTTACATGTGGGGTCGCGAACAAATATGACCTACGATTAAATACTGCTTTATAGTGACCAGGATAGCAGTCTTCTTGATCATCCCATCCAGTTGCGATAGTGGGTTATTTTCTTCACGAGTTGAAGAATATACTTGCACAAAACAATAGGTGAGGCCTGATGGCGAGGAAACTAGTAATAGTTTACAGATCTTACCTTAGCATACGTGCCTTATCCATGACATAAAGGCCTCTACATACAGCAAGTCAGTGGTATATAAAGCACTTTCTACGCAGTTCAATGCTGCAATCCTTCGTTGAATTTCAAGTCACATATGCCCTCTTCATTCAAAGGCGGTTATTATGTCACCCGATTATTGTTGATATTTATTCCAGATGTTAAATTCCAACGTTCACCAGTCATGGGTTTGATTCATGTAAGCAAGATATCTGGGGCTCAGGGAAATGCAAAACCCAGAACTGTGAGACCAATCATTTCAATCTCTTATATGACAGCCATTCATTGCTGAGTACAGCTGAACATTAAACAACATCCCGCAAGCCATAACCTTTATGCAGGTGTTGTATGTGTGGCTAGTTCAATATGTATCGGCACAGACAAATAACTGTTGTGCTGTGACTACGTGATGTGCGGAGGTGTAAATTTTAGGATGCGCCATAACAAATAATTGTAACAAAATGGTTCGTGAAACAGAGCAAGATTACTGAGATAAATACAATTGCATAAACATGTTCACATAATTAACAAATCAAAGGACATTTGCAGTAAATGTAGTGGGCATTTTCAAAATAAATTCTACAAATCAAACACTTTCCAAATGGTTGGGTCCTGCGGCGGAAGCTACGATAAACGGAAGAGGTCGCACCAACACGCTGATACACACATACATTCATCCATAAGCGTACCCACACTTATGCATACACATCGCTAAGAATGGGCAATCTGGCTATCAGATAAATATTCAAATGGATATATTTCTCAAACCAATATCCTTTCCATCAAGCTATCTAGGTTATATAACCTGGGGGTGGATCGTGTCTGCTTTTGTTATGCATATTAAGCAGTCAAATGGTCGGCTACTTATAATCTATCTCGGACTTCGATCAGCATGGAATAATGGCTGCGGTCTGATTGCTAGGAAGCTGCGAATACTTTACAGACCTTACGTGGCCCTTTACAGCGAGCTTTATGTCGATTCCGCCGCTGTGATAAATCTAATGGCATGTTTTAGTTGTTATGTACTCGCCCAGAAAATTGTACCAACTCCCTACCACAGCCAACAGCCCGGATGCTTTGATTCTTTATTTTGGCGATATGAATAACGCTCTATGCACTTAATGAGCACGGAAAATAAACTTTTACCTAAATTGCTTAATGCGATATGTTATTGCCTTGTGTCCCGATGATTCATGCTAGGATTGTGTAACGATGCCAATGAATGAGTGATATCAATTTGATCATTATTTATTAGCTGCATGGAACAGCGTCTCGTCTCATTCGCCAAAGCACAAAAATCCTAATCCCAAGAACTGGTTTGATATCCGGTGCAACCAAAAAATAGATTCGAATCGTATGAAAAACGAACATGCAAATCAAAAATAACGTCCGTTTTGAAATAAGTCACCTGTCACTTCTCAATTTAAGAGACGCCAAAAACTCTTTATCTTGACAAACCTTATAATAATCGTTCAATATTTGTAATAAATGAACTGACAATTAGATAGTTAGATTTTAATGCTGAAACATTGTTGAATTTTATAAGTCTATTGCTCGTCACATATCACCGAAAGCGATGCAAATTCCAACCAAGTTACGAGTCTTTGTTGAGGTCACCAAGATTTCTATAGTCTTATGAATTTTACATGTTTTTGGGTGCTGTATTTTCTTTGCTTTTATCATAGTCGAACCAAGGCCTTCAGCAATTGTGCATCAAACTGACACTTAGCGATGTTCTCAATCGCCGGTGCCGACAGCCCCGATAGTGCTTAATGTAACACACTCCCTTCGTTCTACAAACCAAATATGCTTAACATGCTCGTTGATTTGATGCTAGGATGTTGTTTGTTGTTATTATTAGATAAAGGTAAAGCAGTTCGGCAACTATGATGCAAGGAAAAAACCACTTGCCCATATTAATCATGTGTCAGATAAGGTGAATCACCATGCAGTCAGGTCACGACAGGTTTCAAAGAATCCAAGGAGCATTGGTCGTTATTCATAAGGACTCTTCATCACAACGTGGTGATTATTTTCAATGAGAGTCTTTTCATGTACCAGCCGAGAACGCAGGGCTACAATCCGTTAATGTGTAGTGATGCGCTTTGGAAAAATAGATTTATATGAAGGAAGGCACAAAGCACTGCACTATAAACAACTGGATGATATAGCCATCTTGAAGGACTCTGTTTAGACTTTACCCATTCGTTGACATCACCCGCAATCATTGCTTCAGGAGTAGTCGCGGCATAAAACATGATACATTTCCTATACGGTCAGTATGTTACGGAAATGACGCATGTATATAATCGGATATGAATCATCTGGTGGCCAGCATGGAACCTCTCATTTCAGTAAATTCAACGCATACCATCCAATTTGCATTAATGGTGCTAAACAAACCAATCGTGTCAAAGTCGATGTGTAGAAGCAAGTTTCTTTTTATCTGATAGTTGACAAGCATCAATGAAATAAGTTTGAAAATTGTTTCTTAGCTACTACTACACATGACCCAACATCATCGCTGATCATGCTTCAAAAAACAAAACGCCTGGTGGTCATCTTGCGTAACCACAACCAACTACCATTGATTCACTCTTCATCATTGTGTTCCAAGCTACCGGAAGACAAATTGATATGGGATGTCTCATCGGTTACGAAATGAGTACGATGATAATGACTCGTTATTGAGCAATACGATGCATACCGACCAGAAATGATCCCAATGTTGATGATAGTAATGCTCATGGTGCCATACAAGAAATACCATCGACTTTGGTGAAATAACGCAATCTGAGCAGTCGTAGCAACATATATAAAAGAACATTGAACAGAAGGCTTGTCTCTTTAGCTGGCCACAACCACCATAATATATTGGCATTCCTGAACCACATTGTTATGATCATTTGAAACATTGTTATAAACTTTGCTTCACGCATACAATCCTATTACGGATATCACCAAATGTTAAATGGCGCGGATGTGTATGGGTGAACTATTGGGAAGTGTTCCATAACAGCTGTTGGCAATTGCTCATATAGCAAAGCGAAGTCTGTTGCAACCATGCGTGCAAAACAGTTGCGTTAAATGGATCGCAATTCGTCTTGAAGCATTGGTGAGCATCCGAGGTTTTGGTAGCGGTAACACTGCACTATTGACAGGTTTTTTGTGCAGTAAGAATTAGTGTTACTGGGTTTTGGGACAAATTCGTGAGCACCAATTAAATTCAGAATGTAATCTACTGATCATGTAAAGTTTGTTGGGGTCGGAACACAACGAATTACGTTGCAAACAATGCTGTTTGCATTACAGATGTGAATTGTTCTATTGATACACTTGTGATGTATGGAGTATATGTTCTGTATCAATATTGATCATTGTGTGTTAGTTGTGGTATCATGGCGTTACACAAACATGTAGTATGTTTACATTATACATTCTCTGCCTCGTTTGATTTGGAAGGCAATGACTTCAAGTGCTGTCAACACGCTGAATGGTAATGTTGAGTATTAGTTGTTTCGATTCTCCATCGCGTTATCAAGAATTGTCCTGACCCAGATTTATACGACCTCGATGATGGCAAGCCATTATCCTGGTGGTTCACGAAATTTAACAGTGGTTTAAAGGCGCAGCAATCCTTATTTAGGGGGGCACTACATCGGAATAAATTGACCTTTTCAAGGGAAAGCCCTTTGATGTGCGTGTTGCGGAAGCTAATGTTGTAATCCATTGCTTTAATAATGAGGGGGTGCTTGGGTAGTGGTCTTAAGTGCTGTCTCTCCACACAAAACTGCTGAACGCGTAGGGAATGCAGACACCTACTTACTGGTGGGCGGTGAACTCTGAGGTCACCTTCAACTGTGACTACCAACGTGGTGGTACATATTTCTGCTGAAGGCATAACCATCCCACCGTTCCTAAATATGGTATGCGTAGGTGATATTGTGTTTTTCATACAAAATAGGGCATTGCTAATGTAAGGCAGGACCGACTGCTTCCACAGTTCGAAATCGACTTGGGAGCCTTATCAATATGGATTGTCAAATATCAACGGTGGGGTGGAACTGATTTACTAACTTAAAACCTACCGTTTTATAGCCTACCGTTTTGTCCATTGACGATAAGCATATCGATAACCGAATACGAGTACAAAACTGCCCCCTTGGTAAGACACGTTTAGCAGCATGAGCGAATCCCTGACGACCGTAAGTGATGAGCGTTGGTCTCGCCTTGTAGATGTGTTATCCCCTCCAATGTTACAGTGCGTATCCTGATCGATGAAGCACAATCACCTTAAGCAGCAGAACATGTTTCGGGGTTTACGTGGCATTACGCCGTGTGGGATTCAATGTACGTGCGTTGACACAGGAATCACTATCGTTTTAGCATTTGATGGCCAGTTCCTCAGCCGGAAACATTGGACCAGGGAGAACTATGTTTAGGTTATAGCCGCCGGATGCGAACGACGTACACCATTTGCTAAAATCATCTTGAAATGGGCTGATTAGTCCAACCTGATGTATGCCCAATTATATTAATGGATAAATGTATGTATGTATGTATGTATGTATGTATGTATGTATGTATGTATGTATGTATGTATGTATGTATGTATGTATGTATGTATGTATGTATGTATGTATGTATGTATGTATGTATGTGTATGTATGTATGTATGTATGTGTATGTATGTATGTATGTATGTATGTATGTATGTATGTATGTATGTATGTATGTATGTATGTATGTATGTATGTATGTATGTATGTATGTATGTGTATGTATGTATGTATGTATGTGTATGTATGTATGTATGTATGTATGTATGTATGTATACATGTATGTATGTATGCATGTATGTATGTATGTATGTATATGTATGTATGTATGTATGTATGTATGTGTATGTATGTCTGTCTGTATGTATGTATGTATGTATGTATGTATGTATGTATGTGTATGTATGTGTATGTATGTATGTATGTATGTATGTATGTATGTATGTATGTATGTATGTATGTATGTATGTATGTCTGTCTGTGTGTGTATGTATGTATGTATGTATGTATGTATGTATGTATGTATGTATGTATGTATGTCTGTATGTATGTATGTATGTAACATGATGATGTAATGTAATGTATGTGTATGTATGTTGTATGTATGTATGTATGTATGTATGTATGTATGTCTGTGTATGCATCTATGTAACATGATGATGAATAAATATATTTGTTCTGTGGCAATTTCAAGCCACATTGGTATTTTCTGTGGTGGTAGTGGTTTAGTAATTACGCTGTTTGCTGACATATTAAAGTCTCCGTCACTCATGGGTGAAGGCTTTAACTTTGCATCGCATTGTGGTAAATGTCCACCATCTCATATCCTGCAAATATATAATGAATTTGTTAGTGCACGTCCTGTCTAAGGGTGTTCCCTTGGAACACTGTTATCATATTGACAATGACCTACGGAACTATACAGGTTACCAATTAAATGGTTATCTAATGACATTTACATTTTCGACGTATGCTGACATACAGAATACCAAACAAGTCCGTATCCTGCGGGGTTGGTCATGGAGGCGATGGTAATGCAAAATGTGGTGATAATTCATGGCGAGGTTGACCATTGAGAAAAGTAGTAATGATGAGGTTGGTTATGAAGAAGATCGTCTCAATGACGTTGATCATAAACAGGAGATTCACGGACACAGTAGATGGTCATTAGGAAACATTTTGCTGTACCTTACCCGTTTCCATCACTCATGGTCGTATGAAAACATTAGCTATCAACTAGGTCATGTCCATGGTAATATATTCGTCTTATCGCTTCTACAACAGGAGTCATGAGTCACATGAATAGAGTAAATAGCGTCCCTATAAAGAAGCCACTTATGCTCGTTAACGTCTGGGAATGACGTCCACAGAGACTTATATTTGATCCCTATACTTTAATGGTGCTAATTTGGCAATTATATCCCATTAAACCGTACATCAGATGTCCATCGCATCCCCGACGATATGATGACACGGATATCACTCCATTCACCTAATACGTTTGTACCTGCCGTTAAACCCTGACATTAGCAGCAATGAGCAATGACTCCCATCTTCGGCCTGGATTTATCTTATTGCAAAGTGCTAATGCCAACCTGCTGTACAACGGAGGTGCGAATATAATCAAGACTTGTCAACTCCCTCCTAGGAACCCCCACAAATACGCCTTGTTAATTGATTCATGTATTGCAAAACATGAATCACGTAGATAGTGCTTAGTGAGGATGATTATCAACATTCTCACAGTAGATGGACGATTCCGAAAACGCTGGGTAAGCCAAGTGGGATAGCTTTAACGTCTGAATGTTTCAGTATGTCACCATCCAAGCATGCAGACAGGTTATGCTACAATATTGTTACCGAGGTTGTCCGTAACAATAGTGAAAGTGTGTAGCGGGGTGTATTAGTATTGTAAAGGGTTTAAAAGTTGTGTGTAAGAGTAGGATGTGGGGAAGGAGGGATGGTACGGGATAAATGAGAGTCGTGTTGCGGGATTCCTTGGTCGCTTTTAACACCTTGTGTCTGCGTACCACAAGCTAGACATAATTACCGATGATGTCTATCCATCTAACCCTAGCCTTTTAATCGGTAACAGGAACTACAAAAAATGTTGATTGCCATTCGAAGGTCTATCAACAGACAACGTCACATACATTCCGAAAGAGATCTGCTCCATACTCCATCTCCAACCACCAAAGCATACGGCCCATATATAGCACCATATGAAATAATACACCGTTCATCAAACATCACCCTTCAGCTCGTCGCCACTCATTGTATTCACTGCTGTCCTTAAATAACAGCCCTAAGAGATAGTATAGCCTTCAATAGAATCGGTGTTATCGTCAGCTTATTTTAAGTTGACAAAGATAAATCTGTGCTCTTATCCGTAAAAGAATCCTTCGTTGAATTTCAAGTCACATATACCCTCTTCATTCAAAGGCGGTTATTATGTCACCGTTTATTGTTGATATTTATTCCAGATGTTAAATTCCAACGTTCACCAGTCATGGGTTTGATTCATGTAAGCAAGATATCTGGGGCTCAGGGAAATGCAAAACCCAGAACTGTGAGACCAATCATTTCAATCTCTTATATGACAGCCATTCATTGCTGAGTGCAGCTGAACATTACACAACATCCCGCAAGCCATTACCTTTAATCAGGTGTTGTATGTGTTGCTAGTTCAATATGTATCGGCAGAGACAAATGACTGTTGTACCGTGATTACGTAATGTGTGGAGGTGTAAATTACTTCAGGATGCGCCAATACCGCGCACTTGGTAAGACAGCTTCACATTCGTTGTATTCGGCTGCTTGGCTTAACACGAATTCGGGGAGTTGAATGCTTATTTACATATTGTCAACAATTCCATATTGTGACTGATATAGGACATGTTGATTGCACGTCGGCAGCTGGTTCAGACAAAAGAGTTCAAAAGCTGTTCATTTGCAGACGAAGGTGTCAGACGTTGTTCAGCGTATATATATATATATATATATATATATATATGTATATATATATATATATATATATATATATATATGCATATATATATATATATATATATATATATATATATATATATATATATATATATATATATATATATATATATATATATATATATATATATATATATATATATATATATATATATAAACACACACACTTATAAATATACACACATATTGTGTATATATACCCGCTTTGACATCCGGTGACATCCGGTGACATCTGGTGCACACTGTCGCTGAGACGAAAAGACGGTATATACAACGACCAAGGGGAGCTGGTAATTATAGGATAGATGTCACAAGCTGCTGCCACTTAGATGTTTTGACATGACCCCTAAGCCAAGTCAATACAGGGCGAAAGCGATGAATGCCGCTGGTCGATTACGTAAGATTTGGCCTGTTTTGACATGACCCCTTAAAGCCAGCCAAGGTAAGCGATGAATGTCTCTGGTCGCTTACGTAAGGTTTGGCCTACTCAGACACGAACTGCAGATAGCCTGCTGCTAAGCTGCTGCAGTAGAAAAAATTCAAACTAAACGTCCTTTTTACTGTTTTCATTTACTGTGAACGCTTAAAATAATGTTACAATCATTATCACGAGACCAAGTTCTAATTACTGACAAAATTTCACGTGCGTTAATACAGCCGCTTCAGAGATATCAGCGAACTCGTAGCAAAAATCGCGATAGGTACTCTAAAATACATGTCATTATACAAAGTACAAAAGGTGAAAACAAGTATTTATACAAGGTACAAAAAGTGAAAATTAGTATTGTTTACCCCTATTCCATGCTACGATAATTGCTTGTTACAACCATGTTATTCATATGTTCGTAACTGCAGTAGTTATGGAGGAGATAGTTACAGAAAATGGGGAAAAAAATCAATCCCATAAGCCTCCAACACTGCGCATGCGCGTCAAACTGGATCGGTAGTTGTGTCTCAACTTGATCCATCATTCCCCAAAATTTCATGTTGATATGTCCAACCGTTCCGGAGAAAAGTCCGAAAAACCTAAGCTGGAGGAAAAAAAAGACAAAAAAATCCGGTGAAGACATAGTTGGAAGACATAATTAGTGACCAGATTAAGACATTACCAGGAGGTGCTATATATAACGCCACTTTAAATAAACATGTTGTTATTATCCCAAATGCTCAACACGAATTTGTGCTATATTACCAGTAATAAATTATAACCACTAAGGAATTATCGCTGGAATAAATCCCATTCCCGTCAATGCTTCAAGACGCATCCGCGACTCCTTCCGAAAGAGGCTTGATTACTCCAGACATACCCCATTCAGACAGTGCCTCCGTCCGCGCTATCATCCAGCATTCTTAAACTAAGTGCTGTTCCAATTTGGTCAAAAAGCTCAATGAAAACGTATGTAACTGCGAATGAGTATGTATGGTTCCCATTACATATGCATCACTAAAGTGGTGGTGTGGTGAATAAAAATATTAATCATTAATGATCATAAACATGTACTATCCCTGTGTCAACGTTCTTGTTATTTGACAAAAGACTTGATACGTAGACCACGTCGTTATATGAATGTGCCTTCGTTCAAAGTAGACAGGGAATGACGGACCATAGTGAGATATAGAGTGGTTGCCATAATAAAACATACAAACATACAAACCGGGCCGATCGCCATAACTTGGCAATCCAAAATCGCCAAGTTAATAATTGTACAAAATGCAAAATGGTTCATGAAACAGAGCAAGATTACTGAGATAAATACAATTGCATAAATATGTTCACATAATTAACTAATCAAAGGACATTTGCAGTAAATGTAGTGGGCATTTTCAACACAAAGTTCTCCAAAATAAAGACTTTCCAAATGGTTGGTGCCCTGTGGCGGAAGCTACGATAAACTGAAGAAGACGCGCCAACACGTTGAAACACACATGCATTCATCCATAAGCGTACCTACACTGATACATACATAGCTCAGAATGGCCTATCTGGCATTCAGATAAATATTCAAATGGATATATTTCTCAAACCAATATGCTTTCCATCAAGCCTTCTAAGTTATATAACCTGGAGGTGTATCGTGTCTGTTTTTGTTATGCATATTAAGCTACGAGATGGTCGACTCCTTATAATCTACCCGGGGCTTCCATCAGCACGGAATAATGGCTGCGGCCTGATTGCTAGGAAGCGGAGAATACTTTACAGTTCTACCGATCTTACGTGGGCCTTTATCCCTGTGTATAACAAAAGCAACGATACATAAATATTGTATGTACAATACAGTGTTGTCATTCCCCAATTTCGTATAACAGCTTAGCAGATGTTTATGCTACAAAGCACATAGGTCGAAGCAATTTACCGATAGAAGCAAAGAGCTTATAGCTACGCTAAGAGGGCTCACTCGCGGTGATCGCTTCCCTAATTATAATACATTGCAATCGTAAGGTGGCGCTACCGTGCCACAAACAAAAACAAATGGGAATACGTGGCTGACGTCACTGCGATTGATGAGAGTCTTGCCGCTGCTAAAACACGTCGCACAATAGGCTTATGAATAGCGTAAATAGCAAGTACACTATTCAATAAATGTCAACTTGATAAATTACCCGGTCTGGAGTACACCTACCGAAAACAGTTCGCCTCTGACAGCGTCCGCGCAGTTTATGATCCTCGATCTTTCATATCAGCGCTGTGGATGGTAGTTTTAGATTGTCAATAACTGACTGAAGCGAGGGAACTGGCCTAGGGTCGACATTAACATTTTTGGCATGTCCTCACACGTGTGGCCCTTTCCGTTATGCTCAATATTCATATAATTACGGTATCATGCGTGCAGCTTTCATGGAACACATGGATTACTGGAGTGCAAACCAATCGACTGCAGTCTATATCAACTATTCGTTGTCTACTGCCGCTTCCCTATCTCATGAATCGAGAGATACCCCGTCTAAATGATCAATTAGTTTTGATGACATGTTTCAATAGTTAACGATTTATGTGTCTCGCAATATCAATAATATTTCATGACTAGTCGGCAGATGGCTGAACATCCCATCCAATCACGCGCCGTTAAGTACCCCAAGCCAGTTCCCTCCCTCCAAGCAGTTATTGACAATCTAAAACCACAATCTGCAGCGCGGGCTTGAAAGATCGAGAAGCGCAAACTGCGCGGACGCTGTGGGAGGCGAACTGTTTACTACACGTAATCCCTATACTGGGCAATTGACCAAGTTGACATTTATTATTCTATTTTAAAGCCTATGCGCGGAGTGTTTTGGCTGTGGAAAGGCTCTGCAAAACGACATTTCCCCCGCTCTCACCAATCGCAGTGACGTCAGCCCAGTATCGATGTGCTTTTGTTTGTGTCACGGTAGCGCCTCCATACAATTGCAATGTATTATAATTAGGGAAGCGATCACCGCGAAGCAACTCGAAGTGAGCCCTCTTAACGTAGCTATAAGCTCTTTGATATTACAGATCCGATTCCAGTAGGTGTGGATGTTTCGTTGTTAGCATTTAATTCCTGTCCCATTTTCAGCATGCGTTGACCCTCACAAGACGTTGATTGGTAGGCGTGGAGGAAAGGTATCATTCAGCTCGGTCCATCTACCACGTGAACGCGCCTTCTCGACCGTTCAAGAGAACAGGAAAATTAATTAATATCGATGGATGTCACTGCTAATCATCCCAATTCGTCTCTTGAGATGACCTACTCCCTGTTGATTTCTTTAACCTTTTACAAGAGTCAGCTCGACCAGTTATGATTCCGCTTTCTCTACACAATCCTGCAGGTGCCCCCTTAAAAGGATCAATTTGGTTGGAAGACATGTCTCCGTAGATCAGGATTTCTTGGCCTTGGAATATCAATAACGGTTTCTGACCAGTCGGCAAAATGGCTGAGCATCCCTAATGCAGCATCAATCAAGCAGCATTTAGCAGCCTGGTGTTATCCCTATTGGGAATATAGGCCCGTAGACAACGTTTGTCAATGCATATAGAATGTGTACAACTGTATGCTTCAAAATTCAAATATATTTCTGTGGTAGTTAACTAAATCGAAATATATATTTATGAATGTTTCTCAACAAGCATCATACAAACTTCAATGTTTAAGCTAATGGAAGTCTAATAACTGCTACAACAAGGAATCAATATTGATAGGAAACCATTGGCTTCCTTCAGTTCCGGTATTGATGCGTTATCACTTTGATGACAACGGTGATATAACATTTGACTTTTCCCTTACCTTATCCATAATGATGATGCAGATAGGAACCACGCAGGAAAGTGGTGAAGTAAGTCTCAAGTGTATATCTGACGTGTTCAGGACGAGGAGGAGTCTCTTCCTAATTTTGACATCATGGTATTAACCATGGTTGTATGGTTAACCTTACTCATTGTTGATTTTATGGGGTATTATCGGCTTAACTGATTGTGGTTAGGAGTGGCTGTTACCTTGACAGCAGCCTCATGATAAACACGCGTGACCCGTAGCCATACGTTGATGGATGGCCGTGGAATAAAGATATCAAGCAGTCACGCGCATCTATCAAGTAGATAACCGCAACTACTTAGGAGCATCCCCAAGCCTGATGCTGCCCCTGTTGAGGATATAAACTATCACAAAACGTCTGTAAACGTGTGTCGAATGTCTACATCGGGAGTACAAATATGTCACTGGCGTGTTGGTGAGCTAAATAAACTAAGCTATCCGTGAACGTTCATCAACAAATCTTATTTGCATATCCAGGTCATTGCCACTGTTTAAAATGTTGAATACGACCACAACACGATTCCATGTTTTTAAAGTCATCCTGATAAATGCTTCCCGTTCCATTAGATCACTTCAGGTCGTGATGCGTTATCACCTATCCGACACGATGCTTTATCTCTTTGTGAAGTGGTAGGTGTATCTATGCTGTAAGTCTCAACTGTATGCAAGGTATGTTTAAACTGATAAAACTGACATCCTTATTGACATAACGGTATTGACCATAATCGTCTGCTTTATGTGAGACAATATTGACATTATTGCAATGGTTGACTGGTGAACATAAAACACCACTGATAGTTTGGTATTAGCCATAATTGTCTGGTTCACGCCAGATGATATTGCAATGATGTGGTACTGAATTATTCCAGTAATGATTGGTTGTGTCTCTGCCAACAGCTAAATCCTGTCTCATTATTAACATGTGTTGCCCCTCACAAGACGTTGATGGATAGACGTGGAGGAAAGATAACATTCAGCTCGGCTCATCTATCATGTGGATTGTCGCGCTTACTCGGCCGTTCAAGAGAACAGGGAAATGAACGGGTATCGACGGATTTAACTGCCAACCGAAACCGATTGTCTCTTGAGATGAGCTTCTCTCTGTTCATTCCTGAGACCCTTTGTCATGTCTTAGCACGACCAGTTATGATTCCATGTTCTCCATTTATAAATCTTCCGTCACTTGCTTAAAATGATCAATTTGTTTTGATGTCTCAATATATCAGGATTTCATTGCCTCGGAATATCAATAACAATTCATGAACAGTCTGCAAAATGGCGGAGCATCTCTGATGCTGCATCAATCACGCGCCATTTGGGAGCATCACTCAACTGTGTATAGTTTTAATATCACAGGCATCTTCTGTAAAAGAGTACCGAGCTGTAAGCTTAAGGAGTACAAATCTATCAATGAAGAGTTGATTACCTAAACAGACAAAGCTACCTATGAATGATCATCACGTATCTTATTCACTCATCACTGATTGAAAGGTTCATTTTCATAACAGCAGGATTCGATGTTTGAACACTATTGTCGTATCTCTTCACATTAGATAACTTCTGGCCATGATGCACTATCCGTTATCCGACACGATGATGCAGATAGAACCCGTCCTCGAAAAGGTGGATTGCAGCGAGGGCTCCACCGAGCGTTATCTCCTAGTCAAGTGGTGGGGAGCTTTATGCGATAGGACTCAAATGCATAACTGAGATGCACCGAACTGATACGCGCTTCCTAACATTGACATAGTGGTATATGTCATGATTGTCTGCTTAACGTGAGGTAATATTGCAATTATCCGGTATTATATGCCTAAATGATTACAGTAGGGAGTGGTCGTTTACCTGCCAATAGTTAACTCATGTCCCTTCGCTAATCGTTGATGGATAGAAGAAGAAGAAGTTATTTTGCAGCTGGGTTCATCCATCATGTAGATTGCCGCGCCTAGTCGGCTGATCAAGCGAACAGGAAAATGAGTTTGTATCAACGGATTGGAGCGACAGCCAACAACACTCGCCTCTTGAGATGAAAATTGAATGCTATTTCCGCATCTGTCTCAGATTACTCAGCTGTCCGGATTATGATTCTGCTTCCCCTGTGTGAACATTTAGAAAACTTAGAAACGGTCCATTTGTTTCGGAGACGAGTCTCAGTAGATATGGATTTCCGGGCCTCGGAATCAGAACCGGGTTCAAAACGGCCGTGTTGATGAATTGAATGATTTCAAGGAAACATGCATAATCATAATTGGCACCAGTGATTATCCAGCAAGGTGATGCAATAAAGTCCTTGTGGTTGATAGCACTTGTGCGAAGAGTTAAGGATGCCACAGAACATAAAAAGCCAAAATCCCATTTGTAGGTATTATTGGTAATTTAAGAGTTATTTTTAGTGAAAATAGGAGACGCGATCTATACCCACTTGTCCATTGCAACAAAAATCTCTTACCATTTTACACTGCTGAATAACCTGGTTGCCTTTATACATTATCCGTGTTTGTTTCGCCGCAGTTACGGTAAACAACCCCAAAACGCTATACTGACGGAGATGGTACACCTGACAGGTGGGGTCAAGGTCGCTTAGCAATCTGCATCGGGCCAAAGGGCGTAGTATACAACCTGGCATCTTACATTATCCGCTAGCTATATTGTGATTGAGCATCGGTAATTGTGCATCGGATATTGGTTGATTGCTAACACTTATTCTACACTGAACACGTCGTCTACTACGAGTGATGTCCCCAAACACACGGATAACTGGGTCACGAGATTAGAACAACTTAAGCCATTTTTCTATAAAGACACCTTATTCACACACACGATTTTGCAGATTTGGGGAGTACTTTAACTCGTAGCCACCAGAGTGAGCCATAGCATGTACATAACGTCCCTCAGTGTATGTGCTCACCTGACAGAACTGAAGAAAAAATTTAATCGATATCAGCGTGATAGGCAGCCAATCAGTACTCACGCGAGCGGCCTTTGACCTGAATCAAAGCCGAGCGAATGAAGAGTCACATGCCATGACTTGACAGAAACAGCTGGTTTGACGGTCCTGCTAGTGTTGTATAAGGACTACTTCTCGAATGAGGGTAGACTTAACCGATGGGAGATATAGAGCCGTGTGAGTTGGATTTAATGAGCAGGTGAACATTGTGGTTGTTTGTACATGACGGAAGAGCAAGCGCTACTGATCAGCGATCCCTACAGTCACAAGCTCTCGCCAGTACTCCTCCGTCGACCTAAATCAAAGCCGATCGAATCAAGTGACTCATGACTTGACAGAAACAGCAGGTTTGACACGGGTAGTGTTGGGTAACTTGAGTGAGAGAGTTGGTGCTATAAGACGCCGATCAAATGAAAAGTGACTGATGTCGTTGCAGACTTAACCGATGGGAGATATAAAGCCGTGTAATTTGGATTTATTGAGCAGGTGGACAGTGAGGTCTGTTTGGACATGACGGAAGAGCAAGCGCTACTGACCAGCGGTCACCACAGTCACAAACGTCGCCAGTATTCCTCCGTCGACGACTCCTCCGTCGACGACCTCAAATCGCCCCATAGTGGGCAGAACGTTGATATCCATACGGATGTGTCCCTCAAGAGGCACATCACCCTCCGCACGGCTGTCCTGATCATGGTCGGCAATGTGATCGGTTCGGGTATCTTCGTCTCACCTAAAGGAGTCACAGCTAACATTGGGTCGGTGGGGGCGTCCCTGCTTGTCTGGGCGCTGACGGGCTTCTATAACCTAGCGCAGGCCCTATGTTACGCCGAGCTGGGCGCCCTCATCCCTAGAGCGGGTGGCGACTACGCTTATATCCATGAAGTCCTGGGACCGCTACCGGCATTCATGTGTGCCTGGATTCATGTGGTCGTCATCGCGTCCAGCTCGTGTGCCGTCATCGCTAGGACAGGTGCCCTCTACCTCCTCCAACCCCTGGCGGCAGACTGCCAACTCGACATCATCACACTCCTCGCCATCTTTATAGTAGGTATGAAATTATATCCACGTCTTGTGGCACCATGGTATCCATTGCGGCTGTGTTGTTATGTGGTAGTTGTGGCCATTCAAGCGTCAACAATCACGAATTACATCCATAAGGTAGTTACTTAGGCGTTTAAATATTCAAAATAGGTGATCTGAAAAGACTGCACCCATGACCGGACTTAATTTACTGAGGATTTTTTAACCTGCTCACACACGCTCTGGTGAGTGTTGACACATCATTGGCCGTTAATTCATTGGTCATTAAGTTAACCGATGATCTGACGTATTTTAACCCGTGATCTTACGTGAGATATATATGCCCTGACATATATTAACCAATGCTCTGTAGGGTCATTTGATGTTTTTTATCAATCATCGTGATCTGGGAGGGGTGCCCATGACCTCAAGTGCGTAAACTCATGATATGACGTGTGTTTCAGTGACCTTGGCCGCTGTGAACGCCTTCAGTGGCGTTTGGGGAGCGCATCTAATGGGAGCTTTCACGATCTCCAAGTTCATCGCTCTTGCCATTGTTATTGTAGCAGGCGTAGTCAAACTTGCCCAAGGTGAGAACAAAAATGACCCATTACCGTACATCATAAAGTTGATTGCCGCTTCTCTGGGCGTAACCAGCGTCCTTTCGTTTCAGGATACACAGAGAACTTTCAGAATGCGTTCGAGGGGACGGCAACAGATCCGGGCTCCATTGCGCTGTCCGTACTGGATGGTTACTTCGCCTATAAAGGATGGTAAACTTAACATCATTATTATCACCATCGTTGTCAATACTGATAATAATCACACAACAGCATGATCATTATCTTCCCCTCTATCATTATTTTTTGTATCACCGTAATCTTCATCACTTCCACCATCATCAGCCGTGAAGTTGGTTCTGTAAAACCGTTCGTGTTTTGTTCGCATGTGTGCAGGGAACTCGTGAATGCATTGCCGGAAGAAATGGTTAATCCAGAGAGGTGAGAAATCCAGCCAGGTACACACACACACACACACACACACACACACACACACACACACACACACACACACACACACACACACACACACACACACACACACACACACACACACACACACACACACACACACACACTCACACTCACACACACTCATTCACATTCACACACACACACATACACATACACACACACTGACACACACATACATACATACTCACACGCACACACACACTCACACACACATACAAACACACACACACATACACACACACATACAGTTGATCCACGACACATTCAGCTGGTGTGTGTGTGTGTGTGTACAGAGACTTGGGTCCCACGGTGTGGATCTCCATGACACTAGTGACGGTTGTCTACGTCCTAACCAACGTCGCCTACTTCACCGTCCTCTCCCCCGCACAACTCCTTCTCTCAGATGCCGTGGCTATTGTAAGTAATAGTAGTATGTACAATGCCGCTGGCACGCTCGGCAGTAAAGTAAAGCACAACTGGACTCGTTATAGCAATCAATGCTTCTTCTATAAGTATAATGGCAGAATCTATTTAAATATCCTGCTTTAACCCCCTACCCACGACCATTACAATTACAGGTAATGTACCCAAATTAAATAACCTGCTAACTGTGGTTTGGCATGAGTTGGATAAAATGTCACGTCAAACGGTTTATTGTAGCTGATATTCCGTAACTTCCTATAAGGATATGAGTTGCTTTGTGCTGCAGACATTCGCCGAGCGCGCTATAGGCGTAGCCACGTGGGTAGTGTCCGTGTTTGTCGCCTTGTCATGCATGGGTGCCGTCAACGGCGACTTCCTCAGCAACTCGAGGTGAGTGAACAAGCATAATACCCTGTAAATCATGAGACACTCGAGTCATTAAACGCCCCTCCCCTCTGGCTTCTGGTATGCATTTAGTAGCTAGAGAGGAGGGGTGTCCTATGACTCATTTGCATTTGGTCCAATATAACGTACTTCTAAAACAGCGCTAAAATAATCCTATATGCTGTTTGAATTCGCAGGTATCTATTTGCGGGCGGAAGATTTGGTCAGATTCCTCGAGTTTTCTCCTTCATCCACATTCGACTTTATACCCCAATGTTGGCAGTCATTGTACTGGTAAGAACGTTGACATTATCAATAGGAATCATAACGTGGTCCCTGTGAGATGCAGTGCCCTGCCTCTATCGAACAGGTACCATGGGCAGTAGTCCGGGTTTCGGTTTTGACTGATGCCATCGTTACAGTCTCATTCCAGTCTATTATCCGCTCTGGTGAAACTGGACTCCTAGTGTTGAATGTAGACAGACTCCATTGTATGGTTGTCGAGGCAATATCATTTAATTGCATCTTATACAATGAGCCTCGGTGGAGTTGGCGCCCGAAAATAGTCTATTCTGACCAATTAAACACAATGTTTGTAGGAATTCAAGTCGTATATGGTTTCATTGACCTGCCACGACTAATTAAACGTAAACAGATCAACCCTCGTTTTAAGCATTACCATGGCCACAACATCATGGGACATAATTCTGGGGAACCTAATGAAATAGTCCAAAATAAGTGATTGTTATGTGATTCCAAACTAATTTATTTCACTACTGCGATATATAAGATTGACATCGGACTGTATGTCAGCCGTACATACAGGCCGAAGTCGTCGGGCTGCAGGGGCGGTAGCTTACATATGCACGGCTTTTGACTATCGGTTGTGTTGACATAACTACATGGAGTTCCCGTTCCTCTTGTCGGCACAGACTAACTGTATTTGTATTGGCTATGCTTGTTTTACAGCATGGCGTAGCTCTTACAATTTACCCCCCCGGGGGGGGGGGGGGGGCTGTTTCTCTCCTTGGAAAAGGGTAGGGGTGTGCCGCCTTGGGAGACAAAAACCGGACCATATCTATACCAAGCCAAAGTGAGAAAAGGGGACATTTGCATACCAAATCCTCAGAAAAAAGGCCCATTCATATACAAAATTTTTAAAAGGGTTACCAATAAATATACCATGATTAATGATCCCAAATCATATCTAGACCACCTCGAGGAGCTACAAGGGACCCATCCATATACCAAACTAACGATTCAGAATGAAAAAACATAGGTTGGGAAGGGAACCCGCTCCAGCCGCATATTTTGCGGAGTCGAGTTTGTAAACGTTATCGCATCAGACCTTATCTTTCGATTTGCATGACAAAGTAAGTTTGTTAAGCTTCGAAACTGCAAAAAAAATTGCTGATACCGTGATCAGTCCCAACGATGCTCTGGTTCGTAACGGCAAGGCGGTTAATTAAATAGCGGCCACTAAATAAACAGATGTGCGACTCGGGCCCGCAGGCTATCAACGAGCGCCCCAGGACGTCCGGCCCATGAGGTAGACGATATTGCAGGAAACAATGGAAGGAAAATGTACGGACCTGACCTTTCTGTTTGCTTATCATGCCATAAAACTTGTCTTTCAAACAACGCAACCACGCTGACTGATAGGGCTGGCCACCATTGACACAGGGGACTTGAGCAAACACCCAATATTGAGCATCATGTTGGATACCCCACAAAACAAATATCCATTACTATACTCGCTGTCAAAAAAACGTACCTATTGGTCCGGGCTATTGGTATACCAGGTCATATCTAAAAAAAACCGACCCATTGCTATACCTGTCTTCAAGAAATAACGACACATTTGTTTACCATAGTGAGACCTCCCCCCCCCCCCCCCCCACACCCGGGTAATTACAGCCCCTTCACTTCTGATACTTCTTCCGCGTAATTACAAACATCACAGTGTCCACGCGTTAGGGCATACAGGCTCCCGAGACCTGACGGCAGTTCACTACCATTGACTGTAACATCCTTAACTAGCATCACAATTATCACTGGTTATGGTGAGTGTACACATGACAAGGCTACTTGTGATGCTTTTGCACGTTTGATATGAAGCCCGATGTTTGTGTCTGTTTGATTAGGCTATCTTCCCCTTATTCTACGCCGTCTTCACCGACCTTCAAGTCATTCAAGAGTACGCGTCACTTGCCGTACAAATCAAAATGCTTCTCACGCTGGTTGCGCTTTTTTACTTGAGGTGGAAGAAACCAGAATTACATAGACCTCTTAAGGTGAGAATACCCGCTTATCAACGGATACAAAGCGCTATGATAACAATAAATCTACGGTACATCAGTTTATCTTGTGATCATAACGCGCAAATTTTAGATACTAGTATTTGCCTTTAAATTTTCAACTGCCTAAAATTTAGGTTTTCCATCGCAAAAAAAAATCCATGACAATGAAATATAAACTAAACAATTCTACGGAACTGACTAACACCACATTAAAATAATTTCACCAAAGTGTGTACAATATAACTGTGAAACTAGTCTTTGCCATGAGTAGTAATTTTCTCAAATACAAGGCATTCTAATTAACAGGCATCATGTTATGGTGTACCTCAGGTGAACATAGTGGTGGCTGTGGTGACAGCCCTGCTCATGATAGCTCTGGTAGTGCTGTCGTTCTATAAGAGCCCCGTAACATCAGGAGCAGGAATCGGAGTCTTCCTGCTCGGCCTGCCACTCTACGCTCTTATCATACTGCTACGGGACAACAAGACAGCCAACACACTCATGGGTGATGCTCTCTGCAGGCCTCATTCAACCAAGCAATAGCGGACTTTATTCGTTATAAAAGCAAAACAACAGTACTATCTCTATTAAACAACCATAACATATTGCATCTGCTTTCAGACCGAGTGACCCTATTTCTCCAGCTTGTGATGCAGATGGCACCAGAGAGCACTTCCGATAATCACAAAGACAAGGATCAGCAAACCAAACTACGAGTGGATAAATAGAGATAATAATAACAGAGAAAATATATATATATATATATATATATATATATATATATATATATATATATATATATATATATATATATATATATATATATATATATATATATATATATATATATATATATATATATATATATATATATATATATATATATATATATATATATATATATTCAAACGTGTGTCTGTGTGTATGTGTGTGTGAGAGGGAGATGGGGAGAGACTTATTTATAACGACCCATCATAACAGCTTATTCTGAACGAATAAACTATTTTGAAGTATGTATTTTGTGTTTTCACATGTAATCAATGAGTCCCTTGGATATCATACATTCCAGGGAATGCTTTTCTTCACCCCTTTCTATTTCCAATTATCAACCAAGCTATCACAGTTTAAAATATAGTGCACTTAAAGTGAATGATTGAAGACTGCTATGTCCCTGGTGGATATTTGGTCAGTTGTAACAAAACAGAGGTCAAAGTGAGGTCAGTGTTGCGTCTGCTGGGGGACATCCTTGAACAAGGTGGCATTTCTTTTTCTTCGGACAGTAACAACAGGCCCTGGAAAGCAAACCATTCACATTGATATGAAAAACAACCCATTCACAGCAGTGCAAGTTGAAGCATTACATTGCACTGCCATTCTAAGACAAAGCACCATGAGAAAATATCTTGCATGGGACAAGAAACTGCTCAAGAAAAGAAAACATGAAACAAGACACTAAATGCAACAAAACACAGCAAGAAACAAGACAGCAAAAAACAAGATGCAGCATGCAACAAGACACAGCAATAAACAAAACACAGCAAGAAACAAGACACAGCAAGAAACAAGACTGCATGAAACAAGACACAGCAAGAAACAAGATGCAACAAGAAACAAGACACAGCAAGAAACAAGACACAGCAAGAAACAAGACTGCATGAAACAAGACACAGCATGAAACAATACACAGCAAGAAACAAGATGCAACAAGAAACAAGACACAGCAAGAAACAAGACACAGCAAGAAACAAGACTGCATGAAACAAGACACAGCATGAAACAAGACACAGCAAGAAACAAGACTGCATGAAACAAGACACAACATGAAACAAGACACAACAAGAAACAAGATGCAACAAGAAACAAGACACTACAAGAAACAAGACACAGCAAGAAACAAGACTGCATGAAACAAGACACACATGAAACAAGACACAGCAAGAAACAAGACTGCATGAAACAAGACACAGCATGAAACAAGACACAGCAAGAAACAAGATGCAACAAGAAACAAGACACAGCAAGAAACAAGACACAGCAAGAAACAAGACTGCATGAAACAAGACACAGCATGAAACAAGACACAGCAAGAAACAAGACTGCATGAAACAAGACACAGCAAGAAACAAGACGCAACAAGAAACAAGACACAGCAAGAAACAAGACTGCATGAAACAAGACACAGCATGAAACAAGACACAGCAAGAAACAAGACTGCATGAAACAAGATACAGCTAGAAACAAGACACAGCATGAAACAAGACACAGCAAGAAACAAGACACAACAAGAAAAAAGACACTGCAAGAAACAAGACAGCAAGATACAAGACAATGAATGAGAAAAATCATTGCATGAGAAAACACAGAACTTACCAAGATGGCTGATGGTTTTTAATATATGGCATGACCTCATGTTCTGTTGACACACAAAACAAGAGAATGCCTGCTTCAATCGAACATTAAACAACACAAGATAATTATGTATGCCAAAATCCAATAGAAGCTGTAGATGGAGCATGGTATCTCATTGTACCTTTATGGCAGACCTCAGTACATGAGCGACAGAGCCCTGCAAACATGACATGAACAATTGCAGGTAAACAGCTGATTTCATCCATGCAAAATGCAAACATATAACCACAAATAAGCACTGCGAACTGGTCAGTCAGATCAATGCACCTGTTATAATGAATGAGCTCCTTTGACTTTCTATTATGGATCACATGGCATAAACTTTTTGTTATATTTAGACCGTAGGTAAGGTGGAATTCATAAGATGTAAACATACAGACATATTGTGTCGTGAATGTGCCAGGACTGGATGGTTACTTACAGTTGAGTTGGCATTGTTTGCAGCTAAAGTAGTCGACAGCATTTCCCTTTTGGAAGGTAGAGGAGAAGCATTGTTTGGGTAGGTCACTTTCACACTGGATGAGGCCATATACACACACCTCACTTCCCGGCTTCTGTCAACCACACAAGACACGCGTCTCGCCTAACTATGGTTGCTAAATGGGTCATGCCCTCTGGCTAAAGCTGTGTGGTGTTAGTGTAGACCTATAGTGCTAGTACACGGCGATCACCCTTAAGCTGTAGCCATTGTATACTAATTCCAGAGCTAGTGCACGGCGATCACACTAGACCAATTACCATTGTATACTAATTCCAGACCTAGTACACGGCGATTACTCGATAGTTCTAACCACGGTATACGCTTTCCTGACATAATTCACGACTATCACACTATAGTTATAACCACTGAATACGTAGTCCAGAGCTAGTCCACGGCTGTAACCCTTTTTCCAGACACTTTTTTCATTATTGATGCTCTGTGTAGAGGAGACAGGTATGTAAGTGTTGGGAACTCACAAGAGCCAGTTGTAAGACGGGTTGCATTCCCTCCTTGAGGGTGCTCACGTCTGGGTGGGCGGCACCGTGCTCCGCTATGTCATTGCAGGTCCGCTGGACTTCATAGTCAGTCAACTTCAGGAAAGGGCTGGAAACACAGCGCACATGTCAGGGTGACAGTGGGAAAATGATGGGATGCCAAATTGATGCAAAGATGGGTGGATGCCAAGTGAATGGGTGTGTGTCAATACGTGTACATCGGAGGGATGGGTGAACGTCAAAGGGATGAGTGTGCGTCAAAGAGGTAAGTGTACGTCGAGGAAATGGTTGAACGTTACAGAGATTAAAGTAGGTCAAAGAGATGGGTGAACGCTAGAGATGAGTGTACGTCTAAGTGGTGGGTGAATGTCAGAGAGACAGGTGTAGGTCATAGGGATGGCAGTACATCAGACAGGTGTACGTCATAGGGACGGCTCTACGTCAGACAGGTGTACGTCAGAAATACATGTGTACGTCCTAGGGATGGCTGTACGTCAGAGATACAGTTGTACGTCAGAGAGTCATGTTTATGTCACAGGGATAGTTTTACGTGAGACAGTGTACATCATAGAGACGGCTGTACGTCAGAGATACAGGTGTACGTCATAGGAATGGCTGTACATCAGACAGATGTACGTCATAGGGATAACCGTACGTCAGACAGGTGTACGTCATAGGGACGGCTTACGTCATATATACAGGTGTGCGTCATAGGGATGGTTGTACGTCAGAAATACACTTGTACGTCAGTGAGTCATGTTTATGTCACAGGGATAGTTGTACGTCAGAGGGAGAACGTATACCAGAGATGTTGTCAGCGATACATGTAATTGCCCATTGCGCTGACCTAAGACAGTAGAACTTGAGGCTGTCAGCAAACTTGACCACGCGGTCGCCTAGCGCCTCCATATGCTGCGATATCAAGCGGAGTATCTCCGTCACACTATATAACAACATGAACAGAACACGGTCATCAGCGCTACGTTATCACGATGGTACGTAGGAGGGGACAACAAGAAACATCCTTAACAAGGTCATGGAAAGCAGTAGGATGTCTTGTGTAAGGGGCGAGCTTCAGCTGACTTCGTGCATTCACGATCTGTAGTTTTACGGGACTCGGACCAGAATTTCAAGTTGATGATTTTTCCCAAAGAGAGGGTGGTGCAACGCACACACGGGATTGAATGGCAAATAGTGAGGACTTCAGATGGCAATATAGACCGCTACATCGATTCGTAATTAAAACAATTGGTCGTAATCCTTGAAAACTGTTAGTATTATAACCATTCGAAAAAAGAACATCCACTTAATATTCCGACTCACGATTGCGACTTTAATACAACGCGCCACGCGAGACTGAAAATTTAGCGATTTTTAAATAAGAACGCGGATGCTAATTTGGTCGAATGCAAGTCTAGTCAAGATGTGATGGGATGGTAAATAACAACCTGTCTCTTGGTTTGATCGTCACGTCCCTGATTCTGATCCCTTTCGACAGCAGGTGAATCGTGACCGTCACGGGAAGTAGGGAGACACTCGGGATGTGGTGGCAAAGGTAGCTGAATACAAACACGTCAATATTTATATGACAACACGAGCTAAAGTCCCTGTTAAGATGACTGAACACAAACATGTCAATATTTATAGGTAACCCGAGCTGGTCCCTGTTCGGATAACAGAACACAAACACGTCAACGTTTATAAGGTAACCCGAGCTGGTCTCTGTTCGGATGACTGAACACAAACACGTCAACGTTTATAAAGTAACCCGAGCTGGTCCCTGTTCAGATAACAGAACACAAACACACCAACATTTATAGGGTAACCCGAGCTGGTCCATGCTCAGATAACAGAACACAAACACACCAACATGTATAGGGTAACCCGAGCTGGTCCCTGTTCAGATAACAGAACACAAACACACCAACATTTATAGGGTAACCCGAGCTGGTCCCTGTTCAGATAACAGAACACAAACACACCAACATTTATAGGGTAACCCGAGCTGGTCCCTGTTCGGATAACAGAACACAAACACGTCAACGTTTATAAGGTAACCCGAGCTGGTCCCTGTTCGGATAACAGAACACAAACACGTCAACGTTTATAAGGTAACCCGAGCTGGTCCCTGTTCGGATGACTGAACACAAACACGTCAATATTTATGGGGTAACCCGAGCTGGTCCCTGTTCGGATGACTGAACACAAACACGTCAATATTTATAGGGTAACCCGAGCTGGTCCCTGTTCAGATGACTGAACACAAACACGTCAATATTTATAAGGTAACCCGAGCTGGTCCCTGTTCAGATGACTGAACACAAACACGTCGATATTTATAGGGTAACCCGAGCTGGTCCCTGTTCGGATGACTGAACACAAACACGTCAATATTTATAGGGTAACCCGAGCTGGTCCCTGTTCGGATGACTGAACACAAACACGTCAATATTTATAGGGTAACCCGAGCTGGTCCCTGTTTAGATAACAGAACACACACACGTCATCATTTATTGGGTAACCCGAGCTGGTCCCTGTTCGGATGACTGAACACAAACACGTCAATATTTATAGGGTAACCCGAGCTGGTCCCTGTTCAGATAACAGAACACAAACACACCAACATTTATAGGGTAACCCGAGCTGGTCCCTGTTCAGATAACAGAACACAAACACGTCAACATTTATTGGGTAACCTGAGCTAGTCCCTGTTTAGATAGCAGAAAACAAACACGTAAATATTTATAGGGTAACCCGAGGTAAAGTGACAACCCGATGTTAGAATACGATATCCATACTTAAACCACATATTGCATGTAATGTTTTCTATCCAACATTTAATGTTTTATGGGATGCAGTGGGTATCTTTGGAGGATGAACACAGGGCGCTTTAGGCAATTGAGATTAAGGCTACACCAAGGTACGAACGAGTCAGATTGCGTATCTAGTCTAAACGGACGGCAGAGTAATCTAATCTATCAGTGGATCACACCGAAACGCGGATCAACGAAACACCCACACACAAGCAAAATGGAAATTGTGCAAAGCATTAACCAAGCCATATTATATTTGTGCATGATGACACATCAACGCGTCCCCGACACATCTCGACAATTAACTTACAACAGACGATGACGAATCTGCCGACAAACACAGTATCATGAACAAGTGGAATTTTATTTGAACGCTTATTATAACTCATTGGGTGACGCTAATCTGCAGGTTATACCAAGAGAACGATCGTGGGCGCGTCTCTGTGTTCGTGAGAACGACGAGGCATCGATTCGATCGACTCTATAGTTCTATTTCACTTCAACAGTCTCTTCCTTACGGCGGCGACACCTCTCGGCGATATAGCGCATCTCGGCCACTGGACCAATGATCATCCCCGCAAAGATGAAGACGGCGCCCAGGATCTCGAAGACATCGGGCGACCCTACGTGAATATCCGGGATGACGACAGTGTACTGGATGATGAAGTAGAATACAACACTGGAAGCGCTGAGCAGACCGAACACAGGTGATGAGATACGCTGCCAGCAGGCGTACAGACTCATCGACTCGACCACGTAGAGAAACAAGAAACCAGCCAAGGGGAGGTACTTATCCGGGGCGTCCACCTCTGCCTTCCAAATGGGCGTGGCTATGGCAAACATGAAGAGGAAGGATGTGATCAGCGAGCCGGGAATGAAGAAAAGGAGGATTTTATAGAAGGAAGTGGATGAGAATTTGGTGTGGATGACTAGGTTGACGATGGCCATCATAACGGACGAGATAATAAGCAGGATGTAGGCCCACACTTCATACACCACGCTGTGCGGCCGACTGTGCGACTTTAGACCACGCCCCATTCGCCATAAAACCTCCACGAGCGACCTTTTATCGCCACTAAACGTATCGTTCGCTCCAAATGCGGGATCTAGAGCCGGTCCAACACCAGGATATTCTTCCGATGGCGAGAGATACTGATCATGGAAAGTGGAAACGAGAAAAAAACCCAGTCCGATGACACACATGGTGGTTGCCAAGACAGTTAGTCTGCCTATAGACTTGGTGACAAGCGTTGTCAAGACAACACCCCCCACAAGTAGAGAACACTGACCAACCGCACCTAGCACCCCAGCCGGTAAAATCTCCGCCGCGATGTAGAACATAGCCTGCGCCACCCCACTGACACAAGCTAAAGCAGCCAGGGCCGTGGCTTCTTGTCTGTCGAGCGTGAGAAGAACGGAGCGAGCACAGGAGAGAAGTGGCAGAACGAGAACAAAGTTGGCGAGCGAGCCGTAGAAGATGAGCTGCATGGCGGGCATGGTGTCGTGTCCCAAGAGCTGTAAACAGGGGATGGACAGCATGGTGCCTACAATGAAGAGGCAGCAGAAGAAAACGCCTAATATGAGCTGGGCCTTGCTCTGCTGCGCTTCCTCATCTGACTCCGAGATGAGCGATGCGCCGTCATCGGCAGGAGACGTCCCGTAGTCCGTACTCAGCAAGTCGGCCTCAGATAGCACCTGTTTTTCATCCGTCTTATCCATGGTAACCTATTGTCAGCCGCGAGGCATCAACAAACTAGTTCACCATCAACTTGTGAGTCGCCTGACAGAACCTGTATCCATTCACACTTGCACACTCGGTTGGATCTGGTTAGCTTGGTGGGAGGATGGAGAAAACTGGTGTTGTGGCCTAGCTGTAGCCACTTGTGCACGGTGCCCCTTTGCGTGCAGATGCTGTAACAGATGTTCACCTGACTGCGCTCCGTTAAGCACGGCATCTATGACCGCAAGCGGTTCAATAGACACATTGACCAATAAGGCCCGAGCTTTAAAGCATGCGTGATATGACAAGGTAAACAATAAAATGTTCACTCGTTTATACACATAAGGTTTCATCCACAAGGCAATGAAAACCAAATAATAAACACACAACATGAATTCCACCGGTTATACAATGGTAAAACACACAAACTAATACTGACCCCGCAATACACACATAGTAATGCCCACCCAGTAATACACACAAAGTAATGTTTACCCAGTAATACATATAAAGTAATGCCAATCCATTAATACACACTAAGTAATGCCCATCCAGTAATTCACACAAAGTAATACCCACCCAGTAATACACATTAAGTAATGCCTTTCCAGTAATACACACAAAGTAATGCCCAACCAGTAATACACACAAAGTAATGTCCACCAAGTAATACACACAAAGTAATGCCCACCCAGTAATACACACAAAGTAATGCCCATCCAGTATACACACAAAGTAATGCCCACCCAGTAATACACACAAAGTAATGTCCATCCAGTAATACACACAAAGTAATCCCCGCCCAGTAATACACACAAGTAATGCCCATCCAGTAATACACACAAAGTAATGTCCATCCAGTAATACACACAAAGTAACGCCCACCAGTCTTTCCAAAACACACAAGGCAATGCCCACCCAGTAAAACACACAAGTAATCCCCAAGGTAATCCCCAGTAAAACACACAAGGTGCCCACCCAGTAAAACACACAAGGTAATGCCCATCCAGTAATACACACAAGGTAATGCCCACCATGTAATACACACAAGGTAATGCCCCTCAAGTAATACACACAAGGAAATGCCCACCCAGTAAAACACACAAAGTAATGCCCATCCAGTAATACACACAAGGTAATGCCCACCATGTAATACCCACAAGGTAATGCCCCTCAAGTAATACACACAAGGAAATGCCCACCCAGTAAAAACACACAAGGTAATCCCCACCCAGTAAAACACACAAGGTAATCCCCAACCAGAAAAACACACAAGGTAATGCCCATCCAGTAATACACACAAGGTAATGCCCACCATGTAAAACACACAAGGTAATGCCCACCCAGTAAAACACACAAGGCAATGCCCACCCAGTAAAACACACAAGGTAATGCCCATCCAGTAAAACACACAAGGTAATGCCCATCCAGTAATACACACAAGGTAATGCCCACCATGTAATACACACAAGGTAATGCCCCTCAAGTAATACACACAAGGAAATGCCCACCCAGTAAAACACACAAAGTAATGCCCATCCAGTAATACACACAAGGTAATGCCCACCATGTAATACCCACAAGGTAATGCCCCTCAAGTAATACACACAAGGAAATGCCCACCCAGTAAAACACACAAGGTAATCCCCACCCAGTAAAACACACAAGGTAATCCCCAACCAGAAAAACACACAAGGTAATGCCCATCCAGTAATACACACAAGGTAATGCCCACCATGTAATACACACAAGGTAATGCCCCTCAAGTAATACACACAAGGAAATGCCCACCATGTAATACACACAAGGTAATGCCCCTCAAGTAATACACACAAGGAAATGCCCACCCAGTAAAACACACAAGGTAATGCCCACCCAGTAAAACACACAAGGCAATGCCCACCCAGTAAAACACACAAGGTAATCCCCACCCAGTAAAACACACAATGTAATGCCCACCCAGTAAAACACACAAGGTAATGCCCACCCAGTAAAACACACAAGGTAATCCCCACCCAGTAAAACACACAAAGTAATCCCCACCCAGTAATACACACAAAGTAATGCCCACCCAATATTACACACAAAGTAATGTCTTTCCAGTAATACACACAAAGTAACACCCACCCAGTAAAACACACAAGGCAATGCCCACCCAGTAAAACACACAAGGTAATCCCCACCCAGTAAAACACACAAGGTAATGCCCACCCAGTAAAACACACAAGGTAATGCCCATCCAGTAATACACACAAGGTAATGCCCACCATGTAATACACACAAGGTAATGCCCCTCAAGTAATACACACAAGGAAATGCCCACCCAGTAAAACACACAAAGTAATCCCCGCCCAGTAATACACACAAAGTAATGCCCACCCAATATTACACACAAAGTAATGTCTTTCCAGTAATACACACAAAGTAACACCCACCCAGTAAAACACACAAGGCAATGCCCACCCAGTAAAACACACAAGGTAATCCCTGCCCAGTAATACACACAAAGTAATGCCCACCCAATATTACACACAAAGTAATGTCTTTCCAGTAATACACACAAAGTAACGCCCACCCAGTAAAACACACAAGGTAATGCCCACCCAGTAAAACACACAAGGTAATCCCCACCCAGTAAAACACACAAGGTAATGCCCACCCAGTAACCGTGAAGACTGAAGTTGGCGACGATTGTATTCTACAGAGAGATATCCTGACTGATTGGGCGTGGAAAATGTACATTTCTAAAAAGCGCGCAGTAATTTATGCAGGTTTCAATACCATCTAAAACATTGAACTTTGGTAAAATGGAATGAAAATAAATTTTGTATTTGATCATTAGGTGTACACAAGGTCCAACAAAAATGTGCATTAAGTTGGCCAGGTTTCAACCACCTGATTTAAACCATCAGATATCAAAAACAACAATCCAGAACCTATTCATACCCACCTGGCAATGACAACATATTTGGAACTACTTGGCAATGACAACCTATCTATACCCACCTGGCAATGACAACATATTTGGAACTACCTTGGTTATGACAACCTATCTATAAATACCTGGCAATGACAACCTATCTATAAATACCTGGTATTGACAAACTATCTATAACTACCTGGTTATTACAACTTATCTACAACTACCTGGCAATGACAAACTATCTATAAATACCTGGTATTGACAAACTATCTATAACTACCTGGTTATTACAACTTATCTACAACTACCTGGCAATGACAACCTATCTATAAATACCTGGTATTGACAAACTATCTATAACTACCTGGTTATTACAACTTATCTACAACTACCTGGCAATGACAACCTATCTATGAATACCAGTAACAACAACCTGTCTATAAATACCTGGTAATTAGAACCTACAACCTACAACAACTTGGTAATGACAACCTATTCATACACCACTTGGTTATGACCACCTATTTATAACCATCAGGTTATGACCACCTATTCATAACCATCGGGTTATGACCACCTATTTACAACCATCGGGTTATGACCTATATAAAACCATCGGGTTACGACCACCTATTTATAACCATCGGGTTATGACCACCAGTTTCTCACTCAGTAATGCCCACATTGAGGTATTCTGAATCATTTGATGTACAGTTATGCCCACATTGAGGTATTCTGAATCATGTGATGTACAGTAATGCCCTTTGTCAGATTATCTAAATAATTTGATGTCCAGTAATGCCCATATTGAGGTTTTCTGAATCATTTGATGTACAGTAATGCCCTTTGTCAGGCTATCTGAATCATTTGATGTACAGTATGCCCTTTGTCAGGCTATCTGAATCATTTGATGTACAGTAATGCCCACATTGAGGTATTCTGAATCATTTGATGTTCAGTAATGCCCTTTGTCAGGTTATCTGAATCGTTTGATGTTCAGTAATGCCATGCCCTTTGTCCGGTTATCTGAATCGTTTGATGTTCAGTAATGCCCACATTGAGGTATTCTGAATCACATGAAGTTAATGTCACTATTGATCAACATTGATTTCATGGGAGGGGAGTCCAGCTGAACGCTGTTAAGTCTTCACCACAGCTGTTACTGGGGAACCAATCAATGAAAATCCACCTATATCCTAACACCCAGTGCCACCTTCAGCATACAAGGCAAACAATAAGCCATGCATGGGTGGACAGACAGCTGTGCTGTTTGGTATCATAAATGTAGGTCTGCATGCAATGAATCAACATTATCACCTTATCCCACACAAATACCAACTGGATAAGGTGGTTGGCCTTATTTTTGTTAAATATTGAAAATTGATATATGTAATGTTCAATATTATCTCAGTTCCCATTGAGCTAACAGACATTACTTTTTTTCTATACTATGCCCATTATTTACGCTGTTTGTTATGAATGCAGTGCGTGCCATGACAACCAGAGCTAGGGAATATAACTAAATTAACAATTTCCCTACAGCGTTTGTGAACCCTAACAGATAACTTTTATTTGTCAGTTCATTATGGCCTGGGTATTATCTAATGTAAACTGCAGTTCAAAGGTCAGAGCTTCAATCAAAGTGTTAAATATGAGAGAACACTTACTTGTCATAAGCCTGAGCTAGCAGTTGACTTGAGTGAGAGAAATGCTGATCCAGCTTCTGGTGTGACTGAGCCATCTCTTGCTGCAGCCTCTCTAACTCGCGCTCTGTATCTAAGAGACAGAAACACAACAATGAGATTCTGAGTGCCAGACATTACGTTACATGCGGATCATACATACACATATGCCTTATATCCATACCAGACATGACAACCACTTGTGGCAATATCACAGGCTAGATGTTACAACCATGTCATGTATTACAACACATTCCAGGCATTAAAACCATGCATCACAACAATCTCAATCATTTTTCAGGTCATGTAACCATGCCAGGTATGATAACCATTTCTAGTCAGGCCACATGTTATAGCCAGGTTAGGCATTATAACCATGTCAGGCTTTATAACCATGCCAGGCATTATAACCCTGCAACAACCATGCCAAGCATAATAGCCATTCCAGGCATCATACCAACTCCAGGCATTACAGTCATTCCAGGCAGTATAACCAATCCATGCATGAGAAATATGCCAGACATTATGACCATGTATGGCATTATGACCATGCCAGTCACAATAGCAATGCCAGGCATTATGACCATATAAGGCATTGTGACCATATAAGGCATTATAACCATACAACACGTCAGTTATGATAAAAAAGCCAACAGATGAAATCAATCACAACACATCAACATGATTATAACTACAGTGAAGATAAGTCTTGAAGCATCCATTAACGGACACTGTTCAGACATATATACATACTGACCACAAGCTGGCAGTGCCTTCTCCAACAGACACTCCTTAGCATGAAGGAAACTGCGCCTGGATGCGATCCTCTGCTTTCTTCAAGTCCTGTTTCATTTCGTGGAAGTATCTCTCATGTGCTATGAGACTCTCTTTCAGATGAGCTGTACAAAACAAGATATTTCATCTCTTAGTGTTACTTAAAACATACATAACATCACATGCAATTCTGACCAAACGGGTTATAAACATACTCTTTAATATGCTTTCAATTGGTGAAAAATGTGCGGTAAATTCAGGGTCTGAAGGTTTCCTGCTTTGGGATGGGTCTGCTTCAGAAGCTGAAACAATGTAGAACGTTGACTTTCAGAGAGGTGAACAATACCAGTATTTCATGAGAGATAAATATTTCACAGACATAACATACATTCATTGGTTTCTTTGAAGCAATATCTGGGTACAATTCATAGTACAGAGCCTGTTTTACCAATACCACTTCTATCGGATCCTTATGAACAGTAATTCAATTGGCAGAGAGGAACAACAGTATGAAGACAGTTTTTGTCTCTCAATGGAACAGTCAATGCTCAATATTATAAATGAAAACCTCCCCTTAACAGTTTTTCAAAATATTCTGCTTCAGATTTTTCTTTCTCTGCATTAATTGTTGCTGCAAGAAAAAACACTTGTTGCATTCATGAACACTTAGAACAACTCATTAAGAATAGATTAAAACAAATCAATAACACGATAAATCTGCTCAGCCCAGACAGAAAGGAGTGAGATTAACATAAGGAAGCAAACAGAGTTGACTGACCAATGAGCTCATCAAACTGGCGATCTTTACAAAGGCCTTCTCTACGGGTAGGGTTGTTACAAATGGGACACTTATGGTGTATGTCCACACAGTCTTGGATACACTTTTGGCAGAAGCGATGCCCACATGGAGTTATGACCGTGCTGACCAAATCACCCATGCATACAGGACAGCTCAGGAACTCGCTAACACTCTTCACCTAACCAGTGTCAAACAAACGTTATTTCAAATCACTTTTGATGTTGCTATATTACATTCAAACAATATATCAACAATGTCCAAAAAGTGATTCAGGGGAACACAAAGAAACCTCTGGAATTATTTATTTTAATCTATTCCTGGTCTTGATGTTGTGAGAAGAACGTTTAACAAACTGAAGGCAATATAATAACTAGCAACAGAACAATTGCCTATACCAAAGTGTTGGACAAGACCAATATCACAATAACTTATCTCCCTCTAAAGTTACTGTCTGTGCCATATACAGGCAATATTTTCCTCAAAGCCCCACCTTCTTGTCCAGAACTTCCCAGTGATGTTCCTAATGATATTCAGATAGATATAACATGAGCAATCAAACATCGGCATCGTAAAATATTAGCCTGGATAGTAATTTCTATAGTACACCCCCTGTGTGTAACAGTAGACTTAAAATAGCCAAAAAACCAATATGAAATAGACTAGTTGTAAGTGGACCAATATTTTTCCATGGTTTCAAGTGACAGTAAGCTTGGAAGGAGGAGTGATAATAGCCTGACTGGTCTTCATTGTGATGTTACAAACATCTGACATGTAACATCTTATGCCTTTGTTTAATTGTCTTTGTGTCATTCTCCCTGGGGAACAGTGTAAACATCAGGAACTGACGTCTCAGAGATTGCGTGACTTCAATTGCCTGACGGAACCTTTTATCCTGTCCGATCCTGCTGTCGTACTGTCAAGTGTTTCCAGCTGTGATGCTCGATACACACTGGAGGCAGTTGAATGAGGCACACCAAGTCCAGACCTACCTTTAAATGAAACTTTATTGCGATCTGAAATACTTTAACATAGAACTTTGTCTTAGAGAGAAATGTGTGGACCTTGGAGGCCAGAATAAAAAATATAACATTAACATAATTCCCACAACGACTACCGCACGCTATTCGAATTCTCTTGGGACATGTTTGATCAGTATCAGTTGTGTGCATTGGCAGGTTTTACGCTTACAGACAAACTTAATCAGATAGTACCATCCATATATTATCGCCCATATAAACAACGCCAAAGACCTAGATCCCGTCAGAACAAACCAAATACCCACAGGAATGCTCAGAGGCAAATCATCCATGATTGAACTCTGCACTGAAAAAGTGCAAGGCGAGACCAGCAAGACTCATTCGTTTCGTAATAACATGATATCTGACCACTTCTTCCTGAGTATTTATGTCTGATAGTGATGTCATAGAATATCATAGTGTTAACCCAATAGCAGCATAACGCATAGCGCATCGAAAGTGAAAGAACAAATAGGGTTTATCCGTGTACGAATGTATGTATGTATGTATGTATGTATGTATGTATGTATGTATGTATGTATGTATGTATGTATGTATGTATGTATATGTATGTGTGTGTGTGTGTGTGTGTGTGTGTGTGTGTGTGTATGTGTGTGTGTATGTGTGTGTGTGTGTGTGTGTGTGTGTGTGTGTGTGTGTGTGTGTGTGTGTGTGTGTATGTATGTATGTATGTATGTATGTATGTATGTATGTATGTATGTATGTATGTATGTATGTATGTATGTATGTCTGTATGTATGCATGCATGCATGTATGTATGTATGTATGTATGTATGTATGTATGTATGTATGTATGTCTGTATGTATGTATGTATGTATGTATGTATGTATGTATGTATGTATGTATGTATGTATGTATGTATGTATGTATGTATGTATGTATGTATGTATGTATGTATGTATGTATGTATGTATGTATGTATGTATGTATGTATGTATGTATGTATGTATGTATGTATGTATGTATGTATGTATGTATGTATGTATGTATGTATGTATGTATGTATGTATGTATGTATGTATGTATGTGTATGTATGTATGTGTGTATGTGTGTGTGTGTGTATGTGTGTGTGTGTGTGTGTGTGTGTGTGTATGTGTGTGTGTATGTGTGTGTGTGTGTGTGTGCGTGTGTGTGTATAGGGAATTGGACGCTGTGTGCCCAAGTGTTAACGGGATGTGTGTGCTATGCTGTGTGTGCTGTGCTATGCTGTCTGTTATATGGTGCTGTAATAAATTATTATTCATCACGGGTATCCCACAAGAATGTACTATACCGAATATTCGAAGAAAGGCATATTGTTATTTGATGTGCTCCGGTGTCTTCGCCAAATGAAGGCAGCAGAAATTCGTACATCACTTAGGGAATAAAGAATTTGCGTAATATGTCTTTAAATAACTACGACGACGCGCTGAAATCCTTGACCTGATGTCTGATTTCAGAGCAGATTTTCTTTCCGGTATTATAGCTCCCCGTGGCTATTTTCCGCTGGAAGACGCACATCACATGCGTCAAAGCATAACACCTTTCTTTATTATTGAGACCAGTACGCCTGCAACAATTTATACATTGCCCGTCTTTGTTCACGTGGCGGTAGAATGGTGGTGTGCCAATAGCTCTGTGTATTGTACACACGGCGAATTCCTGACAATTTCATTATTCAGGAGTACGGAACAGTTTTTTATTTCATGTGCAAATATTCGTCTGGATTGCCTAACCTACAAGTCTACATCCCTCGACTCTGGGGGTTCGCTTCTCTCGGTTTTGATTAGAGCGGCCAGAAACCTGGCCGTAATTGGGTGATCTGACCCAAGACCCTTAAATCAGAGAGAGATGTTCCAACTGCGTCGTTAAACTGGTAGCTCCCTATGCATGAGGCTCAAGTTAATGTCGAATTAACACTTGTGAAAAAGATATATATTCAGCAGTTTATTATGAATGACACGAAGCCAATCGCGAAGACCATGGTATCAAGGAAAGCGATTAAGCACAATATATATATATATAGAATTATCAACAGAGTTAGTGAGAATAACCTATATACGCGTATGGAAGGGAAATCATTATTAGAATTGACATGAAACAAGTTATAGGCGGAGTGGTGCCCGTATTTTTCATTACAAATATGTAATTAAATATCCTGAAACACTTTAAAACACTTTAAAAACACGATGAACTTGTTGATTTGACTTTCTACATTTGCTGTTTCACTTCCAGAAAGTATCGATACATGCCAATTGCTCATTATGCTACCATGTACTTCAAGCCTTCATCTACTTTACCCTTACTGTCCCTGGTTTATGGACCTTCTTATTAGCATGGTGTCATCAACTACATTTATTTCAGGTACAATTTCCTTTCACTAGTGCCAATGTAATTGTGTTTTCCACCTGTTAATTTCAAATAGCTACTAGTGAAACAACAACATTTTAATGATGTGCAATGTACATATATTGGAAATACATAGAAAGCAATAGAAGGATACGAGGATATGCTCAAGCTATTTATTGACCGTGTGCAAAAAGCATCGATTGATCAACAAAAACCGAAATGAAATTGCATTTGCAATACCAAGTTTTGCTCTTTCACAAGCCCGGATTCCCCACTTATGAACAATAAACGGTGGCCTGTCAATCTACGAAATATCTTGCTACGGCCCGTGCCAAATGGACCAAATGTTCTGTTTTTGTTCGTGTACAGAGTCAATTGTGCCACCATTCCGTTAAAAAGAGAATTATACCAATTTTTAAACTCGTAGCCTTCTACTGCTGTGACGAATTCATCATGACGGAGTTCAATCACAGAAGCTTCACTGACTGTCCCATGCTGCATTGCCATTTGTCCACCGTAAAACACAGCAACTCTGCCATAACGGAACGCCGAAACACACAAATCAAATGTTCTAGTGCATAGCTGTAAATATGCAAGTAACAGAATATGCGTAAGCAGTAGCACGATGTCACTTAACACAAGGAGTTACATAACAAAAGCTATTGGATATATCTCCTTGCTTAACAGTACATACCCCTCAATAACTGATGCGTTAGCGATTAAGATCTTGGTTATGGGCCCTAGTGTGGCATCATCTTCATCTGTGAACCGTTCACCTTGGCGTGATCCAATAGGTAGGTGATCACACAGTCCTCCTATTCAACAGCAGAGTTAGATAATATGTCATATACTATACCACAATCTCGATTCACCCAAGGTCGCTATAACCTGAGGTCATGTCGATGTTATTTTCCATGACAGTGATCTTCGGTCCTTGAAATAGAAAACACATTGAAATTTGTAGATTTTTCATACATAGAGGAAACGATGATTTGTCTTTATCTGTCCTCGTAAGCCACCCTGGAGAAGCAACTGAGACTGAGATTTCTTTAATAACAGCAACTTGGTGGGTTGCAGCAGGGTAGCTATTGTTACATCATAGTTTCGATATACACGACAATTCCGGTCCGACTTATTTGATGGATGTCTTGAATCTTTCATGCAAAGCAATCAGTAATTGTGGTGCTATAGTGTTGGTATCATCGATGAAACCTACATTTAATGGAATATCTTGAATTGAAAAGTTTAATTTTATTTGGGATCTTTTCATGTCACATGATTTAGAAAGCTTTGAGAAAAATATTCATTTGCTGCCTTTTTGATTCATTTCACATTAGGTTTGAAACAGGGCCAAGTTATATTGGCATCTTACAAACGACACAATGTATCATCTATCAGAATGTTTGGATCAACATATGCGCTATGGTATTGCTCCTGTCGGGTGGCTGACCTAAGCGCATACTACATTCGGCGTTGAAAAGTCTTCACAGATTACCGCCACTCCCAGATTGTACAGGTTAATATATTACACCGGCAACATCAGCCTCAAAATAAACACCGAATGGCGCATCAGATTGGGATCCATTAAATACAATCAGAATTTAAAAATGACGTTCTATTTCGCGACAATTAAGGCAGTAGAAATTTAAAAAAATAATTTCTTAAAAGACCTGTGGATTACATATCAGCTGTAACAGATTTGCCTTAATTTATGTGCCTCGTTTTGGAACAATATTATTGCTGCTATCGATATATTTATGTATTCGTGTAATGCTTAGTGGCAATATCACGTACACAGCATGGTTAACAAAACGCTGTCATCTCTATGCACTGGTATTATAATATTTGCAGTAAGCTTACCATTTCGGTCTTGATACAATCGTCGATCGTCACCTGTAAACCACGTACTTTTGATCTGCTCAGACAGGTAGCCTTGCTTCAGCGGAAACAAGCGCACATGAAAGCATGCAGGCTCCATGAGACATTGCATAGCGCACACATGTCTGTTTTGACACAATTTGGTTGTCAGAATGGCATACGTATTTAACTTCCGGATATCAGTGAGACGAAAGGCAACTTCTCGCTGACCATTTAATGTTGGTAAGATACCACAAATGCATAATGGCAAAAGATATACGAATGGCTGGTGTACCGCTGACCTAAACATCGCGACTTCTCTGCCTCAAACAAGACATTGGTTTATCTATGGCCTGAATTTAAGAGCTGTCGAATTCTTGAAACACAATGGGTCGACTACAGCAAAAAGGGCTGAATGATAGAATAATTCAAAGCTCCGCATCCTCACAATGAAAATCCTGTGTTGTCCCGCCTATGTATAATCGCCCGCAAGCCAGAAGTCGACAATGCTGCGTTGTGATTGCTGAGTGCCATTCCAGGAAGCTTTCGTGAATAATTGAAATCACTCGATGTGGATTTTCAAAAAGAAAACAGGAAATGTAAAAAAACAAACCTGCCGAAGCTACTCTTCCCACTCTATCTGTGATTTTGTCGCTTTATAGTCCATTAGTCCTATACAGAGCAGCTACGGCTGTTAAGTTATTCAATGACACGGTCAATTCGGATTAGCTTAGAAAATCAACAGAACATATTTTATTCAGGGATGGGCTATGACATAAAACAACACCAATGAGACCTCCTCAGTATTACCGTTCTCTTCACGGATAGAACATATTCCAGAATCAAGCTATGTGAATACATATTGGAGCCATCATCGACAATTTGCGACCCATGCCAAGTGGGCTACTATTCAGTAAGTAGAACTAAACACAGGCTAACTTTAACAAGGCAAGGCGTATACTATTGACGTTAAGGGAGGTTGTCAGTTCCATTGCACCTGAAGGCCGTCACATCTTTAAGGGTAATAAAAGGTGGTTATTTGCGCAATTAAACAGCCACATTGCGGCCATGACTGAATGGGATATCACCTCGTACGTCTGATGTTGTCGGGCTGATAGGGGAAGGTTGGTGTTGTCAGCGCACATACAATGGCCAAGTTACTGTTACTTTTCGCAAATATTGGTATGCAGCATACAGCACATGCAGAAATCAACACCACACTGCCAAGTCAACACACCAAATTTTTATTTGTGCAATACATTCTTCTGTTAGGGTAAAGTTATATTGACAGAACATTCAGCTCAGGACTACTAACATAAGCATAGAAGCTCGATACACACTGGTAATAGATCCTGCTACATTTGCAACAGATTTTTGCCATGGTACACCTTCAGACACACACCATGCATAGGATTGCCTTACACAGTCAACATCATATCATTACACAGGAAGGGAACTATCACCATTGTAAATGACAGTAAATGCCTAAATAAGCCATTTATACATGAGCACCTCATCCTTATGTACAACAAGGAGCAGTCAAATGTATGAAAACTAAGAACAATGACATTGTTCTTTTCCATGGTAACCTTATCTCTTGCATCAGCAGCTCAGCTATTTCCACACACAAGTTCACTGGTCACACCACACACAACATGGGGCAATAATACACAGAGATCAAATCTGTTTCACATATTGTCAAAATTGCTGGCGTGGCAACAAGCCACACTGCCGTTTAGACGAAGGAACACATATGCGGAGATGGGGAGCAGATGGGGATGTAGGGATTGTAGGTGGAGTGAGTAGAATCGACCAGGCTCTACGACTGTGGGGCATCGTTGGTTGATTCTGGTTTACCCTCTCCTTCTTCTTTCTTGTCCTTCTTTCCTTCTTCTCATACATCACAAAAACAAATCTAGTTGATAACACACTTTAATAATTGGTCACATTGGCCTAACCCAGATGCTTATCACAATATCTGGTAAAATAGCAGTGGTTGTGTAAATACAACCAAGACATATATCTCCAATGCTACAGGTGGTTCCTATCACCTGCAGCATTGGAGAATTGTCTCAATCACATGATGATATCTTGGCTATACACTTGACATCAAATATACATGTCACATGCTCTGATACAAGTGTATGGTAGCATATGACTTTTGTAAAACAATTTTCACCACAATTAAAATGATCCCTTTCAGCATCAGTCTTTACCAACAATTTTAAAGAAGGATTAGAGATAGTGTGGTTTTATCACCCATTAGCATCTTACCATCCTCTCCAGCCTCTCCCTGGCTGTTGGTACGCCTCCGTTTACGAGGGTTCGCATTCTTGCCGCGAGCGAACTTGGGCTGGGGTAGAGGTTCCATACCCAGCACCTTATGGATCTGTCTGAAGGCGATGAGGCGCAGGGCATGCTGTTAGAACAACACACATCCATTCAAACAAACGCTCTACACTTTCACTCATCCCACCCATGCGATTGCATCAATTAAAGGAAATTATCCTGGACAGATTTTGATTCATCTGAAGGTTTTATCTTCAGACATCTTGCGGCAATTGGCTTTTACTCAACTATTTCTTAACGTGATCAAAATGCCAGCTAAAAAAACCCCTATTACTTAAATTCCACAGGGTGATCTGAATTGTAGAGCAACTATCTTATATTCCATCAACTGTGACTGGTTCAATGGTTGCTACTGACAGTGACCCATGATACAGAAGAATAAGAAGAGACCTGTGCACTGGCCGTGATATCCTCTCTCTCTTGGTTAGTGAGGGATGAAGCAGCGTCTGTAGGATCCTTCTCACAGGGGTCGTACAGGCCAGGTCCTCCTGGAAACCACACCATGACACAACCACTCAACCCCCTCCCACTTCATTCAATCTACTGGCTCTTACTGCTAGAAGTTTGCTGACCATTAGTTCATATATGGTAACAATTAGTGTAGGTTTTAACAGCTCTTTCAAGACGGCTTAATGATGACAATAAATGGACATTGCTGTCTTCAACCTGTGACCCTCATGCTGTGAACTGAGAATACTCCTGGTGGAACAATTAAACCATCATACAGCAATAGTACTGCAACAAGAAACAGGTCGGTACCAGGAAGGAGGATTCCTGAGGCAAGGGCCTCAAACACTCGGCGGACAGCGTCACCGGGACTCATGCTTGCACCTCCACTGCTGACACATTTTTCCACGAGAAGCTCCATCGCCTGCACACCATGAAGCTAGCTTACTACCACAATCACGCGCTCACACAAGGCACATAGCACCAGGACATTATATCATGTTCTCAGGAATAACAATTAAACAAAATATCAGGAGTCTCTGTCTGAGCATCTTAAGATTAGTTTGGATTTGAATTAACCATTGAGTGCCCTTACAATGCTGATCCAATTAAGAGCGAATCTGCCTTGTCAACATATCTACATGCCCCACAGTGTCTACCCAGTTATATTGATACAAACAAGATCACTCTTAAAGGCCCATTTCATCCTAAATCTTCAAAATTCTGCCCTAAAAAAGTGGCTAATTCCCTATTTCTTTTTAAATAGTACCTATAGAGATTAATCCAATCCATACCCCAGCTATTTTTATGTCCTTTGTTTAGTCTAAATGAATATTATTGATGTGAAATTATTACCCCAAAAAATATGACCCAAGCTTAACAGGTGGAGTTTGAAATCAATATTACAAATACAATTGAATTGCAAAGTAAAGTCACTCAAACATGTGTCTGCTCATTTCATATTTTTTGTGACGAGGCTGTTTACAAGGCAGTTACATTGATATTGGTCGACCTAATACCAAGTAAGGATAACAATTGAGATCAGATGGAAATCAACAAGCAATTGCACAGAATCACAGAATAATGCATCTTTTAACTCGTCCTAATGTATTCTTGAGAGAGGCTCTTGAAGGGGGCATATATTTTTTTAAACGTTGGTTGATTTACAGTAGTCAATAACTTGTTAGCATTGTACCCTGTAAGTTATCTATATTTCTGACTGCTGATAATAATAGAATAAGTTTCTCTTCAGTTAGTGAAGTACCATTCCTGACTGTATGTTCACTTATTCAGGACTAGAAAGGTTTCACATTTCGACAGCGTGCTCTAGGAGCGTCAACGATGAGGTAGGGGAGAGTACTCACCCATTGGTTGAGGGGTGTCCAGGTGGGTACCCTCTGACAGAGGTCTCTCAGGATGCGGATGACGACCACACACGACTGTAAGCCATTAGCCCTAGCCTACATCATCCAGCAACACAACCAATACATGGTATCAACAACCGTACACAGACACCATCACGAAATCAAGAATCTGGATGAAAGAAGCAGGGAGATTATGTAGCATAAGGTCAGTGTATCAGCCAACCAAATGAAAACACTTGAAAATCATGCGGTGATGAATCCCTAATTTTGAGAGCTACTTGCTGACAGACAGTTGCTATGACAACATCAGACCAGTTACTGCTAGTACACTGCTATGAGCTGTGTGCAATAATCCAGATTCTTGAATGAGCAGGCTTGATGATGGGGTCACAGAGGTCGTGTGGTGGTAGAGAGACACACACGACCTCCATTTCCCCGTAACAATGAAGGAGCACGAATAGACTCTGAGCCGACGGACCCCCGCTAGGCATGACTCTGACACGCCACGCATAAATCCCTTTCTCTCGCGTTACTTTCCAGCCTCATGTAGTATTGGCAATGATCAATCTTTGTAGGCAGACGCCAGCTCTACCCTACCTACCTTGCACAAGTCCACACCCCCCCTCTACCTGCACAGTCTACGAGCTGGCGAATTCACCCGTACCTATATCACAAATCTGTGAGTTCTGTGATGTAAGCCTGGGTGTGGTATCAATCACGCCCATACACACATGTATCATCCCAGACCAAGCAGAGATGTTACATATGGGCTGGTCACAATGATGCTAACCTCCTCAACATGGTTATCATATGCTAGTATGAGAGAGAGATAAAAAAACTCAAAGATTGATCATCTGTGGCCCTGGTGATTATGACGGTACAAAACGAACATGATGCAAGGAGAGACCATGTGGCTGAAAAGTCGTAGGTAGAAAAGGGGATTCAAACCTGGAACCACTTAGCATGTCTAAGGGCAGCCAGAGCATCGAGACACTTTTGCCGATCCAGCACATCAGGTGGGTCCGCTCGAGGCGTAACTGTCTCTACAGAAACAACATGGTTCAGTTGGTGTGGCTCATTAGCTAAGGCCAGACAGCACGCAATACACACAGACAACATGGACCCAAAATCCCAGCTGTCTAAATGTCATGACCTTATACTCCTAACAAATAAAACCCAAATTTTATATAAATCCATTCTTTGAGAGCCCCAGGCATTATCTACAAACTGAATTTGAAGACCACTGGCAATGCCCCTCCACAAGCAAGAAGACGCTGGGAATTGTCAAGATATGGCCTCTTAAAATCCCCACCTCAGGCCTCTGCTGGGTCAACCAAGTCAAACCAACTGCCTGCTTCCAACATTATTCCTCGGGTTTCCGTCCGTCCATAAACACTGCCTCCGCTGACAATACAACAGAATGCCCTAGCATTGTCTACATTGCCCCTGTGTAAAGCATGTGTCTTTCAGCCCTGTGCTGCCTCAAGTGGAGAAACAAAGCATTATGCATGTCAAAAAACAACATTGCACAACAATTCAATCAAATCCTAAGTTGAAAAAAAAAAAATTCCCTTGATAGTTAAACTTTCCAAAATATAGAATAATGATTGGCGTTGTGGGCCTATTGCAGTGCAATGTTCTTATCAAAAGCAGCCTCTGAGGAACATAGTCGTTTTCTTCTGATCCAGACAAAAATATGTGTGCAAAGTGCGTCATCTCCCCCACAATCCCAGTAAAAAAATAACTTTTTACCATCCAACATTTGAATAAAAACCATACCAGTTCAACATGCACCGCACACATAAACTTTGAAAGGTTTTTTGAGTTACGACTTTAAAAAATATTCCCTCATGGAGAACAAAATGATTCGACCCCAGCCCCAAGAAAAATCCCAGAAAAACAGGGAAAAATATTGATTGGATTTTGTTGATAAATGTTCCTCAGTGAAGCAGTATGTGAGGCAGTAAAGGGGGGGGGGGTGTAAGAGTGAGGGCCATGGTTACCTCCTTCAGACAGGTTCTCTTCCCTCATGACAGGTGAGGTGAGGGTGATGGTACAGCTTGTATGAGGGTCCTTCTCACTCATTACGATCACGGCAGCATCCTCAACACATATCTTCACCTCATACTTCTCCTCACATAGCGTCTGTCAAACAAATAACACAACTGTCATCTCTTCCTCGCTAATGCACCCAAGTAGATATGCTTTGCATATGTGCCTCTTTAATAAACAGCCGCTCATATTTAAGTATTATGAGTGGGGCATTTTTAACTGAAAAACTTTGGTCAATTACTTAATCCCATGGTTCACAATCCTCCTTCTAACATCGGACAGTTACTACATCTTACACTAGATAGATCTACTGGACCAGTCAGCTTACCGCGAGTTGTTTGGGCAGGCAGTCAGCGACACGTTCGAGCAGTGTACGTGTGGGTTTCTCCGAGCAAAGCACCACCAGGTGTACATTGAGGTCACCATGAAGCAGCAGTCCCTTCGCCAGCACACCCACTCGCATGACTCCCTTCAAGGCACGAGGCGGGATCCCAGCTTCCTCTTTCTCGCTGTATCACAGAGAGATCTCTTACACTGCACTTCTATCTTTGGATTTATACATCAGATAATTCTTGTCCATTTGCAACAGACTACAAATACAATAAATCAGCTTCAGTACCCCTCCTTTTTCTCCTCCTTTTTCTCCTCGGTCTTGGCTCCTTCTTTCTGTCCATCTTTCTTGTCAGTATCCATAGGTTTGGGAAGCTCTCTATTATTATTAAACAAAGTTGTTAAAACTGAATGAGGTAAGAATTAACAGATGACATTTTGTCACCGATAACTCTTCTACATCAGATAAACAAGAGATGTTCACATGGACAGCTAACTTACGTTTCAGCCAGATAATCAGAGACTAGTTTGAGTGACTTCTCACAGGACGATACAATGTTCTGTACAACTTGAAGCTGTACACAACACATCACACTATATGCACAACAAAACCAAGCTTCAACCTGTGAAGCAACACAAATATCGACGAATGAAACACAATCCGCACTCCCACACAAAGCAAGACACAGACAGACTGGAAATGACTTAGTTAAAGATTTCGTACATATGACTTATGTGCCAAACTGCACCACAAGCAGTTGCATCATGTCATTCAAGTCTGTAAGTGAGCATAAAACACACACCTCTTGTTCATTAGGGTAGATGCTAGCATGTTTAGCCATGACATGGCGGTCATCTGAAGTATCTGGTCGCCTCATCTGATAACAAGCAACACACACACATCTACAGACCTGCCAATAAGACCCATACAAATTGCACTTGAGACCAACATTAGTAGGAGTATGAACTTCTAATGCGCTACAGTGGCCATACCATAGGACCAGCGCCCCCAGTGAATGGCATGCCACGCCCTCCCCCCATCCTCTGCCACTGGTGGAGTTCCTCCTCATAGCGACGCTGTTCCCATTCCATCCTACCAACACACACACACACAATCAGCGTTCCCCTCCAACCAACACAAGCCCATCAGTGATGAACATGGTCAACATGAACTACATAACGAGAACACCTCAAATCATTACAGGTGCAAAAGGAAGTGAATTACTAGACAAGAGCAGCACACCAAGCCATCAAGTCAAAAGAAGAAGATGATCCAGAAGATGCTCACCTCCATCTCTCCTCAGCATCCCGTCGTCGCCAGTACTCCTCCTTAGCTGCTTGACGACGTAACTTCTCCTCCTGCTTCTTACGACCAAATATACTCGGCTTCATTTCCACCAACAGACTGGGATCCACCTTTTTCTGAAACCATTATATTATAATCTACAACACACTGGTGAGAAAGCTAATTGGCCCCCAATACATTTGATTAATGGGATAGTGGGATGTTCAGAATTATATCAGTTACCCCTCTCAGAAAATCTGATCTTCTGATACTCTGACAAAAACATGATGCAGTATTTACCTTGTATGAGAGACGATGTCTACGACCTTTCATATGCATGACCTTAGCATGTGGGTCATTGAACTTGCACTCACAGAGCTTGCAGTGAAATGAAACAACATTTCCAAACTCGTTCCTCACATCTTCAATGTACTCTTGACCTGCAGCCAAACCACAATCCTACTTCTAACAGGAGAACAAGGGTAGAATAGGTAGGGGATATACAAGAACAATTCTTTTTCTCATGAAATCTGAACAAAGAGCATTTTGATACCCACCGACAGGTTGCACCTCTTTTTCACCAGGAATCAAAACAGTGTCCTCTTTATCTGTTAAGAAGAATACAAAATGGGACCATGCATTGTCAATGTGATGACATACCAAGGTGCAATTCACAATATAAAATAAATTCAAAAGCTTATTGCGCATATCACATGGAATGTCACTCACCGTCCTCTGGAGTGGTCGTGGTGCTGGAACTAGCCATGGTGGTTGCAGTCACTGCGGCCTCGACCTTCCCCTCACCTTTGGCCTCCTCTGCTTTAGCCCCAGTTGTTTTAAGCTGGGCACCCCCTGTGTCATAAAGCTTACGTTTATGTTTTGTGCAGTAAGCAATCAGTACACTAATCTACTAAATAACTAAACTAAATAACTGAATTACTGGTAATCTTGAGGCAATGACAGATTAATAAATTTGATGGTGATGGAAGAACAAACTAATGGTAACAAATGTCACGTGCTAACATCCTAATCACATGGGAAAACACTGCCAAATTGAATTTGAACAAGAGCTTACCAATAAATGTGATTTTAGGGGTGGCTACAACTTTCTTGACAGCAGTAGCTGTGTTAGCAGTTGCTGCAGGTGTGCTGGGGACACTAGGGCGGGTAGGTTTAGAAGCTGCTGAGGCTGTAGCAGCAGCTGACACCTGGGGAGCCTTAGATGCTGCTGATGTGGAAGATACCACAACAGGGTCGGCTGATGGAATGGGCTTTCCTAGTTTGGTGTGTAGCTTCAATACCTAGGGACCAGCAGACAGCAAATCAAGTGTACCCTTTTTAAATGACTGTATTTGATCATTATCTGCCAGCTAGAAATTACTTGAACAAAAAAAATACATAAACATTGATATAAATATATGACATGAAGGCAAGTGTCTCTTCACAAATAGATTAACATCCGCATAATACGAAATTGAATGATCAAAGAACTAGTTATCAAGATATCATACAATGTGTGTATCGGAACATGTTATGGGTTGCATAATGGGTTTGACCTATGTAGAAAACCACTGAAGAATACATTATTTGCTGGCTTGTCACAAACAAAACGGAAGATAATCAGCTTCATTATTGGTCATATGAGATGGGTTACCTTTTGGTGTTTGGCACCCCGGATGTGAGCTGCGTAGGCATCAGCTCCAGTGCAGGAGACGTCGCAGAGTTCACAGCGTAGCTGGTTCTGTAAGGCACGGTTAGGCACCATCAAGTTAGTCGACTTGGCTGCGGCTTCTTTCTTCTTATGTTTCTGTCCCTCTAGATGTTCTCTGTAGGTCTGTAACACACAGCAAGAATACAATATCCTACAGCATTTTATACATAAACCAAGAAAACTTCTAGCTAGCTTCTGAATAATGCACTGGTAACCTAGAATATTCCAAAGTATGTGAGGAACAATAATAATTGTGTACTAGCTGGAAGAAGCTTGTCACCACTGAAGGGGTGTGGTGAGTAATTACCTGGGGTCCAGCACAACTGATCTTGCACACTTCACAGTAGTGGAGTTGGGGAGGTTTGGGGGGCATCTTCTTCTGGAGTAGCATCTTCTGTTGGTATGGTTTCTTGGCCCAGCCTCCTGCTCCACCCACAGTAGCGCTAGCACCTGTTGTGGTGGTCTTGTGCTGACGAATAAACACAGGACAGCCATAGATGACATACCCTTGTCACGTCATCAACGTTCACAGTTGTTAACAATACTTACAAAACCATGCAATAAGGCTTGTATCAAGGAACGGGTCTGTTAAACATCGGGATTGGTAATATATATGTCAATTACTTGGGGGGAACTAAATACGACACCAAATAAATCAACAACTCTCAGCAGAGAACCCCCCAAAAATCGTCCTCATCTTCATATCATTTGCAAAGTCTCAATGAAAGTCAATGGAGAAGAGCATCAATTCCTTTAAAGGACTTCAAAACAACAAGAAAGCTGCTAGACATGGGCTTCACATGTGAACCCCACCATTATAACCATGACATGCAGCAGAGCAAGTGACGTGTGGCTAGTATACCTGATAGTAGTTGGTGGCGGCACTGTAGACGGCGGCATCGTAGCCTGACCTCGCCCCCGCCACAGCTCCTACTGTCACACACAAACACATCCTATAGGGCACAAATCAACAGGCAATATTCGTAACAGGTCAAGTGTGAAATAATGATGCAGGTCAACTTGGGCTATTTGGCGATAAATAAGGGAGATATTTGAGGAACTAAAAGGGTGACTTGCACAATGAAATGAGGGTGATTTACGCAAGAGCTGATTGACGCTACTTACGTGAGGAGGGCGGAGCAGTGGTGGCGGCTGCAGTCTGGTAGGTGTAACTGGTGGAGGCAGGTGTAGCAGCAGGCTTGCTGCTGGCCACCTGGCGAGCTGCCGCAGCAGTGTACGCGCCTGCAGTGCTGCCACCTGCCCCCGAATAACTTGCCTTGGCTGTCACACCAAAGCCTGGAGTTTATTAGTCAACTTTATTCTTACAACAAGAAATGGCTTCAATGAGTATTATCAAAGTAGATAATACTCTTGGACGAAAAAATGTAAAGCAATTCTGTTAATTGAGGAAGCATTACTCACCAGCCTGGTATGATGGTTCAGCTAATGTGTAAACAGCTGTGGCAGCAGCTGGTGCAGCTGCAGCAGCAGGGGCATAGTAGGCCTTACCAGTGTCATATGTGGCTGTTGCCTGAAACAAAGAATGTACAAACTTGTACCTCCAGGTCCAATGACAGTACTGCTGTCAATCTGCCATTAAACTGAAGACAAATCGAGCTCCCTTTCATATTCATCAGTACAAAAAGCACACCAGGTGATGTAAATATACAGTGAAGAGACAATGATAGCTTTGAAATACCCCACCTGTGTCCTGGCTGCAGTATAAGCATACTGTCCAGTACTGTGAGTTGTGGGGTAGGCTTCATAGGTTTGTGCTCGAGGTGCAGCAGCATAAGCGGTCTGAGCAGGCTGAACATATGCAGCTTGTGCTGGGGCTGCGTATGCACTGGCTGGCTGGGCACTGAATAGACAAGCATCACACGTCATTCATGGGATCCAAACCAAGTTTGAGTTCAGACAATTGCAACCATCAATCTCACTGTATTTGTAGTTTTAGGTGGATTCAAATTATTTAAATATGATTCCGACTGTATGGACAATTTTTAATGTTTACTGTTTGACCAGAACTTCAATCAAATTACAGATCCAGTAAAAACAACCACAATTTAATGACAATTTGATCTCTCATGAGCACCTTCAGTATTTAGCAACAGATGACATTACAGAGAAGGTTGGTGACTATTAAATATGCAAGCATCCCCCACCCAAAACAAAAATGACAAAAGTAATGGTAATATTGGGGTTACTTTTACGTCACTTTGTACCACAAGGTGATATCACGATGGTGACGGATCGGGGGATGACAGTAGTGCTCGAACGCCTCCTGTAAGGTGGCTGGGCCATCTTGGCACAAACTAGCCCTTCAGGACGTCTACGTAGACGTCCTACGATGACTAAATTCAACGCAATGGATAAATCCTCAATGGAAATCAGACACCTTGAACGTCTGAAACCTAGAGAGTTTCATCGCATGTTTTGATGGTAATTAATAATTTGCAACTATAATTACGAGAGATGTATTCAGCGGATATGGACTAAACGTTACGATTGCGTTCGAGGAGGCATCATCGATGAGCATATTTCACCATGTTTATCTTTACAATGAGGCAGTAGCTGCACGCATTCACAGTCTGGGCTATTTCAAACAGATGAGAGCATGGTGGGATTTCAATACGGTATCTGGAGGCACAGCCTTGCCACACATGTCTTTGTTACAATTGTGATGGAGTAAGGACTAAATATGTCTGCTGCAGTCCAGTTGAATCAACAGAGTGAATACATTGAAGATAGCTTCCTAGAAAGAATTGTTTGTAGGTTTTATTCTACGATATGGTCGTGAAAAAAAAATGGCCTAATCTAATTTGAATCCGAACTTTCAAAGACAGAGACTGAAATATATACGCTGTTACGCAGCTCTTGCACGTTGCCGGTGATGACACACGGAAACGCAAAGTAGAACCCACTCCATGAGCACCTAGCAAACGGAGAGCAAACACATTCCATGCACCCTTATATATACCAAAATAGTAGCCATCCCATCACGATATAAAGATGGAATTTCCTAAAGAACCGCGTCAATCAGGGGTAAGCTTTTTGCGCGTTTCCATACATTTTTTTCACGAGCTCTTGATGTTGTTTCCTAGATGAGCAGTTCCTTCAAAACCTGATATGGTAATTTTGCCTATGATCGAGGCCAGTGACGCCCCAGGACGATATAATGAAATGGTACGTCCGCGCAGGGTTTGGGCCTAGGCACACATGTCAGCCAGACCCATGCATTCACCAGGATACCATCGAGCCAACAGGTTTAAGGGCTGTCAGTGATTTTTTTTCAAATTCATTGTATCTCGTTGAAATTATACATGAAGATAGGTATACTCATGAGGATTCTAAAATGGTATGTTTCATTTTTTTAAGTCAATTAGTAAAAAAGTTATTGAGGTTTCAATTTCAATGGAATTGCTAGGTTTTGTGCCAGAATTCCACGGTAAGGGATAACAGCCACTTTCTGTGTTATATTTAGAATATCATAGTGAAATTATACTACAAGAAATGTATAATCTAGAGGATTCTAACAAACTATGTTTCATTTTTTTAAATAAATTGGTAAAACAGTAATTGAAGTTTCAAATTCCATGGAATTGCTCGGTTTTGTGCCAGAATTTCACGGTAAGGGATAACAGCCACTTTCTGTCTTATATTTAGAATATCATAGTGAAATTATATCACAAAAAAATGTACAATGTAGAGGATTCTAATAAGCTATGTTTCATTTTTTTAAATCAATTATTAAAACAGTTATTGAGGATTAAAATTTCATGGAATTGTCAGTTTTTGAGCCAAAATTGACAGGATGACAGCCACTTTTCACTTTTCCAGATACCTGTCTGAAATTGCCAAACAAGGCTTAAACTATTGCAACCAGACACCTGTCAGAGAGAGATTCAAATGCGACTTGTTTAACCGCAATGGTTATGAATATTCGTATGCCATTACGCCATTACATTATATAAGGCTGGGGCGAACTCGTGATAAACTCGGCATGTACTCCGTGAACGAATCTGACACAAAACGTGGTAAACAGAATCTCTTTGAAGTGTTCATTCTGGGTGGTGCCCTTGGCGACGAGCAGCTCGCGCAAACGTTGCAGTAACTGTCGGCAGCTCAACATCTACTCCGTGAACCCTAAATGTCGAATTCCATGCGCCAGCGCAAGCGACATTTTGCCTTTTAAGTGACTGGCCTGTAACGGATAATTTTTTGAATATACAACCCCAAATAAATAAATCAGGTACCATATTAAGTTCTAGAATTGAATGACATAATACTGATAAGGCAAGCTCTGCGCTCTCCCGGCACGGGCATGACAAAATCGAACATTTTAAAGTCTAAAATACAACCGAACGGTCCATTTAATAAGAAAATAAACTTGACCAAAGTGTTCCATTATACTTGAATTATCCCCGTATATAGATGGATAATCGGGGACAGATTGATAGATGAACGAAAATCGACTTAGCTTGACCCCAAGCGATCAGTCGCGTAAGCGATCTTGAGTCGGCCGTGTGAAGGCATGCTATACCCTCTCCCGGTGCGGGCATGACAAAATCGAACTTTTTAAAGTCTAAAATACGACCGAACTGTCCATTTAATAAGAAAATAAACTTGACCAAAGTGTTCCACTATACTTGAATTATCCCCGTATATAGCTGGATAATCGGGGACAGATTGATAAATGAACGAAAATCGACTTAGTTTGACCCCAAGCGATCAGTCGCACGATCAGCGAGCGTGCGCAGCCGTGTTGAGTCAAGGCAAGGTTGACCCTGATACGGGCTCACGGGGCAAGCATGTGAAGATTGGACAACGTTTTGAAGTGCAAAATACGACAAAACGGCTCCATTTAATAAGATAAAAACTTCACCAATTTGTAACATCATACTTAAATTTGTCAAAAGTTTGTACCTATGTCGCGGGCCTCTGATAAAATTTGGGAAAAAATACATTTGTTTACACCGTAACATTTCGTACGTAAATAATATTATTTTCCCTTTGGCCATTTTTTTTAGATTTTATATGATGATCATGAGCATCTTGTCATTTACTAAACAATAAAAACGATAAGAGTAACGAATACGAACCGATTTAGAGAATTCAAAACGGACTCAATCTCGAAGAGTCAAAAATGTTCGCCAAGAATTTTAACGTATTGCTCCACAAACACACAATTTTTATGGCTCAAACGGAGTAAAATGCGAAAAGGCAATATTATTGAAATTCAATACGTTAGCTCTCGTTTGATGTATCATTCGACCATGTATCTTAAATATAATTGCCAGTTAGAGCAAGTTGAAAAACAGTGGAAATAACATTGAGGCACAAGCGCGGCCGCCTGTGGCGAGGTTCGGCTGACACCCCTACAGGTATGGTGCATCTGGTGCATAATCATCATAAAAATATCATAAAACCATAGAGCTCGCCATAGCTGAAGCTTCAAAGTGTCTGATTTGAATGGTGGATGATCGCATAGCGTTGACCTATGGGCCAGCTTCGCACACCGGCACACGCCGGAGGTTGGGGATTGTCCGACGCAAGTGATGTTGATTGTCACAATGACAACATCATTTAACCGTTTCAGACTCGTGCTAGGGTAAAAAATATCAATCCACTAATTCGTTTGAAGACTTTTGATTCATCATTTCATAATTAAAATAAGAATTGTCGATTGGATGTACCTGTATTGTGTCCCTCCGTGTGTAAATCCAGCAAAGTAATTGTTCGCCGCCATGATTCCTCTCGGGATTTTCCAAGTCACGTGACAATGTTTTCAGTCTGAGAAGATATTTTGAGTGAAGATGCTCCTTAATGTTCAATTACCAAATCCCAACCACCAAAAAACTATGAATATTCAATTAATACAAAAGAATGAAAGAATACATTAGGAATTTAAGAAATATGTAAATTAGCAACAGCCGTTTTTTCCATAATCGCAGAAGGAACCAAAAAAATATATTACGTTATGATGTTTATTAAAAAATATCATAATGTATTGTCCAACATATAATCGTTGTTGAGAAACTTTCGGGCATGCTTTGGGAAAGAGGGTTGGGTTATGTTACCGCAGTCAGAAATATTCGAATCTCCACTTCAGATAAAATATACCCTTCTTCCAAGTAGAGGTACTATTTGTTCGACCGTCCACCAAACTAGCTTTAGATGTATTAAGATGGTTTACAATTGTTTCATTTGCGAATTTGTTAGCTTCATTGATACAAGGAGTTACATAACCTTGATTGATACAACGATTTCTCTTGATTTTTTGGAGGACTGAACATTGTTATTTATTATCTTTCATCTTGCATTTGCACCTGTACATACATACATACATACATACATACATGCATGCATGCACGCACGCACGCACGCACGCACACACACACATACATACATACATACATACATACATACATACATACATACATACATACATACATACATACATACATACATACATACATACATACATACATACATACATACATACATACATACATACATACATACATACATACATACATACATACATACATACATACATACATACATACATACATACATACATACATACATACATACATACATACATACGTACGTATGCAGGTTACGTAGTGCAATTATAATCAAACTTCGCCTTACAGGTGAGTCTTGTTTGATTTATAAATTGCACCCCGTGATCCAAAACGAGAATCCCAAGCGAACATGGTCGTGTAACAGACACCAGATTAGCTTTACTGAGAACGCAAGTAGAAAAACAAGCTAACTAAAGTGCGAGTTTCAAAACCTCGGCTATGTACGAAATACAGACCTATGAAGACAGTTCTGCATGTCTAAACAGTCACAAAAGCTAGCAATTGAGGGTCCATCCCAAACAGGTATTAGACGCATTGACAGAACACACACTGGTAACAGTAACCAGATACCAACCATTTCTTTGAATGCCAAAGAGTTTCCGTTCCGCGCTGGGTTTTTTTGCGTCCTGAAACACTTGAGATGAACTTACAGAGACAGATCGCGTAACGTGAACGGTAAAACTGGCTTCGATACCAGAGTCACTCAGTGTTTTGTGTAACCCATCTGCTCAAAGTGTCCCGCGATATAGGTTAGTGTGGACAGACCGTTGAAATGAGGAGGCTTTTCCCTGACAACGTTGATCACCTGTGAATATTCCAGGACAGAGGTACGAGGTAAACGGAAAGTTAGATTTCGTGAAGGTGAGAGCATGACCGGCTTTGTTTCGGCAAATCTACAAAATTTTAACACAAGTTTTATTGAAATATTGTTCAATGTAACGGCAGTATGGTTTGGCCTCGTTGGCCCAATGAAAGTGCAATCATAGTAGCAAGCTAACCAACAAGTATGATAACAGTCAGGGAACCGGGCATAGGGCCTGCACCTATAAAACATACCACTCGATTGACGTCCCATGTAACAGTGTATTTGGGAAGAGTGGGTCTAGAATTGAAAACGCCTTTTATGGAATCTAGGTATTTTCCCCAATTTTATTCGCGTCATTCTTTAATGCAATGGCTGAAATGGCTGACCTGGCGCAGTTTATTGCTCTATATCCTAAACCGGTATTGTAGCCACCGATTCCGAAATAGCAACACCTAATTTACATCGGGATTAAAGGGATTCATTTCTTTTTCACTACCAAATATAATCCAACGAGTGATGTATGTTCCGTGTTGACAGAGAGTGGACTTTCGTCGTGATTGGAGGATGATAGTGGCAGGTTTGTCAGGTATTTGTTGTTGGTTTAGGGCGAACCCAAGAGCCCGAGGGCCCTTAGATGCAGTCGACTGCCCAGAGGGTGTGGCACAGACCCTAAGCTTCCGAGCGCTGAGCCACGTCCGAGCGACTAGTCCCTATCTAAATATTGTACTAGTTATACATAGATAGCGTCTCCGCGCTCGGAAGCTTGGCTTCGGGACGTACTACAAGAATCACTTCTGCTGTCACTTCCTTCTCCAGAACCCTTCCTACCAGGCTTATTGGAGGTAAAATGTAACAAAGCAACAACAAAAATCGCCAGTGTACAGTGAAAACATCAATAGCGAAGGCAGTAGTACCTGATTACTACAAAACATATTGTGAAAGTAGCGTGTTAATTCTCGAAGCGAATAAGTCAACTGACGGCTCTCCCCACAAATCAACTATTGTTACGAAGGCGGATGGTAATAATTGCCTTTCTTTGTCAAAGTAGAAATTTGCACAAGAAGCCTTATCGGCTAGCGGGTTGCGTGCGCCCGGCAAGCGTGAACACGTAAGATATATGATTCGTGGGTTAACGAAATTTCATATGGAACGAGCTAATTCAGTTAGAGGCCAGAATTCCCTCCAAAACGAGAGAGATGTGATATCCGAGTTATCTACCTGGAAATGAATGTGAATATTGGATTGTGCATCACAGCCATATGTAAGTGTACCAGACAATCTATCTAGACATTCATAGTCAGATATCACAAGATGAGATTGCTCCTACAGAATGCTTGTACAGTGAATATAAGCTGCCAATAACTCTTGGTAATTAATATATCTAGATGATTCGTCCATAGACCATGGACCCCCTGTGAATGACCCCTCGAAATGATCTCTCCAGGCGAAGTCGCTGTTATCTGAGTCTTAATGTTATGCTAGATCTCTGCAAAAGGCTACCCATATAGCACAACGCTGGTGGGCCATCGGCGGCTGCGCCGACGGCCCGCTAGTGGCAGCCACCGATGGCCCACCGGTGGCGTGACCAGCTGATAGCCGTCGGCCAGCCGCTCATAGTGGCAAGCCGTCGGGCCGACAGTGGCCCACCGATAACTCATCAAGTATTTAAAAATAATCAATAATTTATAATCAATAAGTGCAGCGAGCCCTGTCATCTGTAGCTCTTCATTCAGTTCTTTTTCTGAAATCAAGTAGACATGAAGATTTTTATTAACAATAAAATATATTATTATATATATATATATTATATATATATATATATATATATATATATATATATATATATATATATATATATATATATATATATATATATAAAAATAAAACCACCTCGCTCCCCTCTTACCTCCCTCCCAAACCCAACGCTGCCCTTCCCAACCCGAGGCTACCCTACCCTACCCTGCCCTACCCGACCCGACGCTGCCCACCGCTACCCGACGCTACCCTACCCGACGCTACCATACCCTAACCGACCCTACGCTGCCCTACCCGACCCGGCCCGATGCTATCCAACGCTCCCCACCGCTACTCTTCCCTACCCGACGCTACCCTACCCAAGCGCAACCACCGTATGCCACGCTTGGGACGCCGCGCTCTGGAGTCGCTTGTGACGGGCGAGCTAGGGGGCTATGCATGGTGCGTCGGCAATGAGAGTAGTTAAGCTATTCAGGGCGTCAACATTCCTTGTTAAAATGGAAATTTATATTGATGATGGATAAACTCAACGTTATTGTACATAAGTGAATAACGGTATTAATCTTAAAACTTGGATAAGAGTTGGTCTGGGTACGAGTTGGTATGGGTACGAGTTGACCCTAACTCCTTAAATCCAACTCGGGTAAATTTCATGAAAAAAACATTCAGATACAAAGAAATGCGATGAATACTAGATGTTTTCATATCCCATGTATTATCTTAATACGTATTTAAAATGGATAAAGGTACCTGCAACTCACCTAACACAGTAGAAGTGATGAAAACTGAGCGATTTTTACGAATTTCAAAATAACCGCCAACATTCAGCGACTGAACTTAGGTTAAGGTCGTTACTAATTTGTAAAGATGCAGCTAGATGGCGCGATGGCAGACATCCAGCCGAAGACGAGCCACCGTTGGGCCGCCGGTGCACCGTCAACTTGGAACTGCCGGCGGCCCAACGGTGGCTGGTCATCGGCCGATGACGAGCCACCGTTGGGCCGTTGGTGGACCGTCAGCTGGGAACTGCCGACGGAAGCCACCAGCGGGCCGCTGGCGTTGTGTTATCTGGGTATGGGCAGCCGATTAATTTTTGTCTCGTCGGTCAGCCTTACAGACATGTTTCGGGAAGAAATAATATATCCGATAAAATTTATTTTTTGTGGTGAATCGTAAATCCTGCATTGGCACATTATTGAGTGGAATCATAAGTGGAATCAGAATTCCGCGAGAATTACTTTCACAATCAAAGAGAATTTGCGAAGCCCTTCGAACAGACCTCGTACAACCGAGGAAATTTCTCGAAATATCTTTTGTATTCATCGAGCAATAAGCTAATGGTGGTCTTTCCCGGACACGCACACCTTGCTGTTATAACTGGTGGGAACTGGAGCTTTAAACAAGTCACTTTTCGCGGTTTGCTACCATTCTTGGTGTGAGCATTTGTTGTTTTTCGGCTCTGGCATTCATGGCAGGATTGGACATATTCAGTTATGATTTGGCCCAGTCGGGGGAAGTGGTAACACTCCCTGACTCGATCAATTGCATCCCGAATACCCTCCAGCTAGTGGTGAGTCAATGTACATTGTAACAACAGTCTGAATCATTACATCAGGAACAACCAGTTGATACTGTTGCAAATTCAGCGTCTTTTTATTGCGAGCTACCCTGGAATGGAAGAGCTAACCCCTCATTATCACGAGGCCGGCCGAAAGCAGGATTAATCGAGATCTACGCAGCCTGGCGTTGTTTTTGTGCAGGATTGGTCCTCTGCATCTCGGCTATACTCTCAGGAGTGAAATCACATATGTACAACATATAACCAAAATACTGTGGACTGAAGAAAGCAGCATTTGAGATTGTCAAAGGCATTTTGTTCTTCGTTGCCCCAGCAAACTGAATTGCCACTGTCAAGCAGTTTATTTAACGGTCGAACCTTTGAGGAGAAGTTAGGAATAAACTTCCTAAGACATTTGAGAAGGCCACATACTCTGCGTTCTTCTCCTACGTTTCTAGGGGCATATAGCTCACTCGACCAAATGGCGGCCTGATAACATCCCTGGAAGCCTCATGGCCGAGATAGATGCACTTTTCAGCAGGAACATTTCTCGGGATATAGTTTCAAACCAGCTTGACCCATTCGATCAAACACATCCTGTAGATCTTTCATATGCTGGTCAAATGTAACTGAAAATACAATGACATCATCAAACTAACGTAGAAGTTTCATCAGGTTTACGGAGACCCCTGGGGGGGGGAGGGGCACTTACGTGTATAGAGGTTATACATTCGCATAATACCTTGTACGACGGGGTATGCTTTTGGCCATTTTGACCTTGTACGACGGGTACGTGTTTTAGAGGTCCTGCGGCACACCCCTATCCAGAATAAGGCCAAATTCCCCCCCCCCCCCCCCCCCACCCCGGGACGGAGACACGGTGTTGGCCATTAACCGTTACAGCAGCAGATCAGCTGGACATCCCAGCGAACTCAATTCACACTCGCCAGCAAACCAAATTTTATAATCTCTTGGCAAAACAACGCTTTCATAATTGGCAGGTATACTTGTTATGTTAGATAACCTTACTTCGTAGAGAAATCAAGATCGACTACTTAAGTCAGGAAAAATACGCCGAGGATGAGCGAATGAGAAACTTCTTTTAATACATACACAGTGATGTTGTACCATATTGCGTGCTGATTTGCACTCCAATTACTACACAGTTACTTTATAGCTCTAGCCACCATAAGGGAATCCTTGCTCTCTCGAAATTCATGCCACCTTTGAAAGCGGAAACTTTCTGACATCTCGAAATTCATGACAACAGTTTTTTGAACAACGACTAAAATAAACTTTCTGACATCAGAGAAACATTACTAACAACATATTTTCAGACAAACAATATATATATATATAAATATATATATATACAATATATAGGTTGCTCATCATCTATATATATATTATCACCCATATATATAACTAGCATGCGTGCTCATCATCTTAACACCCAGCGTCACTACACGAACTACCACCGCATAGTTTGTCACCATACTTTTCCTGATGTCGGCGTTCTGTGGGTGATATAGGGTTGTTTGCTTCCACTGTTGACATCGTTAGCAGAGTTAGGCCCAACGGAACAAGCACTATATCCCTTGGACTGGCATTGTTTCCCTGGTTGCCTCTAAACTTTTTGCACTTTGGAGCGGTATGGCCTCTCTGCCAGCAAATCTGGCAGGTGATCGCTGGAGACTCTCGGAGATTGCACTACATTCTCAGGGGATCCATGCCATTACATTGCGTAACATTGGCGACCCTCTGGTCTCCGTGATGCTGCTTGAGCAAGTGTCTTATGAGGTGGGCACGTGTTGAATCTGGCAGCTAATGATGCGACTTGATCAGTTAGATGATCGAGTCTCTCACTGGTTGAATCGGGAGCCGTGGACTGGGTTCGGCGTCTTGACGTGGTTGTGTATTCGGCGTCTTGACGTGGTTGTACACGGGGGTTGGTGGAAAAAGCCGCATGTCTGCAGCCTCTGTTGACCGCCAGTAAAGCGTCCTCCGTCGAGGAAGGATTACACAAAAAGGTTGGCTGTGGCGGTAATCCCTGTATGAAGTACAGTAGCATGTCACGATCTGCTTTTCCGATTCGCGTACCCTTTTAAGGTATGAGACTGTGTACAGTCGTGTGCGTAAGTAGCTGGTCGAACACATCAGCCTCCTCGACAAGAGCAGGGTTATCATGACTGGTTGAAATATACCTAGTCTTAAACTCTTCTGTAATGGTCTACCTTAAGTACTGAGTTAATTGTGTGCCGACACCAGAAGTTTACAGGGCAAGCATCAGAGGACTGCAAAACTAAGGAATGTGTTGTGTCAAGTTTCCCCCGGTTCGATTAAATAATCAATTCCAGAAGCTTTATCCATTTCTAAGTCTGGAAACTTTAAACGTTTGGTTTCCAAGAAGCGGCTGTTAAGCAGTTCCAAATATGGGGCTGGACCCCTCTTTAAGTTGTCCCCAATATTTACAGATGTTATATTGGACAAATTGCTACGCACCTTCATTGAAATATGCCTATGATTGGTTATTTCTTAAAGTCAGTGAAATCCTATCTATATGTTTAGACTTGCACCATGCACATAAACATCTATCCGATAGAAAACCACCAGTAAGGACGGCCAGCTATGTTATGACATCTGCAAGGATACCGAGGACCCAATCAGCCATACTCTTTATAAAATGTAGCACTACAGCACCATCTGCTTCCTCCCTTACCGAACCTTGTCACCAGTTCCTTGCTTAACGTGCTGCTTGTGGTTATACGCATGGTTCACTTGACCCACAAAGAACAAATTGCACCCGTTTCATTGAACTAGTTTGCGGCCCAACCCAACCTCTTGACAATGTTAAACTTTTCTTGAAGAACCAATCTACTTTGGGTTGTTGTTTGTGTCGCATGCCTGACTCATTATGGCGTTATAGTGTGGTTAATGAAATGTATATTCCCCCCAAAAAACGTATTATTAAGCTCATAGTAAAACACTAATTCCATAATCACGGTGTTCCCTTTGCACGAAGAGCTGTTTGCAGTAATCGCTCCTCTAAATGATTTTCTCATGTACTTCACAATGTCATCGTTAATTGTACTTTAATGACCTTCAGCTTCCAGACATGAGCAAATTTGTAACATTGATTAGTGTGCATACCACATACTTAACTCGGACGATATTGAGCTTCTCCTTCACCAGCCCAAGTGCTGGTTCCCCTGCTTACCGAGGACATTGATCAGATTTCGTAAACACTTACACAGGATTGTGTGATTAGCGTGACACGCAAAGCTGCCAAAAGCGTAGGCCTTTTTCTGTGTGGTATGATAGAGCCCCATATACACCGTATAAGCGCACAGACATAAAGACAGGAAAGACTTTCTTAAGTGATGCTTATGTTTTACGACAGAAAAGTGGGTTTCCAGGAAAACCATGCCTCTCCAAAAAGGAATATTTGAACCCATACTGACCCACCCAAACCCCGGTCCAGTTAGCAAATATTTGTCCCTCCTCCTATCCAGTCTCCACGGCCTTCCCAACTGATGAATATTGAAAACCCTCGTGCGCTCAGAAGTCTGGAACTGATTATTTAATCGAACCGGGGGAAACTTGACACAGCAAGATGGTTATGCAGTCCTCAGATGCTTGCTCTGTATACTTCTGGCGTCGGCATTGCCGTAGTTAGGCAAGCGACGAACCAACTCTCACAACAGATTCGAGTTAATACGATCTTCTAATTAAGTGTTCATGAGAACCTTGCAGCTGCTCTAGATAACTCGCCGTGTTGTCCTAATATAGGTGGGTTTTCCGTTTGGTTGTACAATGATTATCAGCATACTTTAACAAGGCCAAATTAATCACAGTACGGCATTATGTCTTCTTGTTCTCAATTCAACACTTACATCGTAAGATATGATGCAAATTGTAAAATTCCATAACGTTAATGTGTTGTGGCCTCATGAGGAATGGGTAATTATCAAAATAACAGTTGTCGAAATTCCACATTTACTGCTGATTCCACAAGCTATATCCTATTACAATTGCATATTTGTGTTTCTTTTATGTATTTCAATATTGTGTCTTTGGGAACATTACCACATGTACTCATTGTTTGAACCAATATAAATTTCACTTATATGCGATCTTTTATTTGATGCAATTTACTTGCTTGTATTCTCACTGTTAGACGTGACATATTAAGAAAAGGCAATAATATGACGATTTTATTATTATTTTTTGTTCATACAAGCCAATAATGTGGCCTTTTTGTAACTATACTTAAAGACACATACCCAAGCTTAACTTACCTTAAATTATGTAACAATTAGGTGATTTATAAAAGTGTCATTGATTTTTATATTGACAAAACACAATTTATCAAAATAAAGTGGACATGCTTTTATGTACCAATACAAAAACATTAACAATTTAATCCTAGTTAGTGACGTCGATTAAATTAACATATAAGAGATACACGGGATCAATGAAGCGCGCGTTTTTTTTCACCCAAATAAATGTATCAATTGTAATGAGTCGTCCAAGTGTCCGCTGCCAAGTATTGCGCCATAGTGCATTCGTGGGACCAACCCGACCAACTTTGAATAAAGATACATATGCTTTCCGAACGCATTAATAGATGGGGTCACGTATTAGTCGCTCAAATTCTCGAAGATGTCTTGGCTTTGGTCCGATTTTGTCATATATATATATATATATATATATATATATATATATATATATATATATATATATATATATATATATATATATATATATATATATATATATATATATATATATATATATATATATATATATATATATATATATATATATATATATATATATATATATATTAACTGGACCATTGCGGGGCTGCCATTAAATCATAAGGATATAGGTCAAAATAAGGTATTTGGAGACTGTAAACTGTTTCAATCAGCAAAGGTTTTGTCGAATAAAAGACGAATCCCAACGAATAAGACAGCGTTTCCACACTATCAGCGGTATTCCTGTTCAACTCACACAACCCGGATGCTTGTTCATAGTTCACAGATTCGCACGCTGGGTTCCGCCATGCACAGTGAAAAACAAGTACTCCATGAATGCGAGTTTGTTTTTCCGCTAATGCTGAGCCTACCAAGCGCGTGTCGCCATGACGACATCCTGCTGTCCACCTCAGCTGCCCCGAACACCTCATCCGTAACATGTTTGAGAAGCCGCAACCTATATACGCCCACAGCGAACAACAAAATTAACACACACATTAGGGATATATATATATATATATATATATATAGATATATATATATATATAGAGAGATATAGATATAGATATATATAGAGATATATATATATATATCATATATAGATAGATATAGATATAGAGTCTCCTAGGAGAGAGATCATATATATAGATATTTAGATAGAGATATCTCTAGATCTCTATCTCTATATATCTACCTAGAGGGGAGATATATATCTAGGAGAGATATATATCTCTCTCCCTCTCCTTATAGATAGAGGATTCTCTCTCTCTCTCTCTCTCTCTCTATCATCTCTCTATCTGTCTCTCTCTATATCTATATCTCTCTCTATCTCTATCTCTCTCTCTCTCTCTATCTCTCTATATCTATATATATATATCTATATATATATATATATATATTATTCACCTTGACATCACCTATACTATCGAGGGAAGTGCACGCGAAATATGAGATTCTTCCCTTCAACAACCACCTCCCTACATAACCACACAGGTCCCCACTACTAAGTGTTTGATGACAAAATGGAGAGTGTCGGTAAATGTGAAAACTACAAAGTGCACATGACAAGTAAATATTAAAGAAATATCGAAGTATGTGTAACCTAATATTTAAAAATGCAAGCTCTTTGAATGGCTTCATCTCATGTTTTCTGTGAGGTTGTCTATCACATTCTGTGCCGGGTTCTGTCGTTGTGTCCATGGGGGTTGATCAATGGTGAAACGGAATCACAAATAGACCATCTGCGAATCAATTGTGCCTCCCGATTGCGATGGATCGTATGCCATGTGAGAATAGAGAAAACAAAGAGCTAATTGTCGTACCACGGTGCAAGACGAAATACCTGAGTCGACTCGAATACAGGACGCTTACACAAACAAATATTTATATCCCCCCCACCCCCACAAGCATACATTCTCTGCACAATCACTCAGCCACGCATAATCACACAGCCACGCATAATCACACAGCCACGCATAATCACACAGCCGCGCATAATCACACAGCCACGCTAATTACACACCCTCGTACAACCACACATACGTCACAATATATCAGTTTATCTACATACTTTTGACAGAGCAGATGTATCTAGAAGCGACTTGACACCGCTGGTCATTCCAGTAGAAGCGGCCTACATCAGCGTAGACGCCCAGTGGTTGGTGAAAGAGCGGCGCAATTCTACACAATCCTGTTCCGTGCCGTTAGTTACGGTCGTAGGCTGTCTGTTATGAACCGTGGCTCCTTCAACGAAGCCTGCATATAAAGATGATTTGAGGAACTATTTTTGAATCGCGTTCTTACTTTGATTACACAGCTTGTATTTTCCCAGACTTGAAAAAGTGGGGTTGGCATCTAATCCGTGCATTCTATCGCAAATTTCACTAAGCGCTGATTGTTGCCTTCGGAAAATTGCCAAACCTTTGAAAAAGCCGCGATAACATCACGTAGCTTACAAAACATAACAACCAGTTATTTACAAATGACGTCAGATAACAAATATATATATAACATAACCTGAAAGCCCCGGTTTTTAACAAATATTGCCGACAGCTAACAAAACCGTTTCACATTCACTTGCTATCTGACTCATACCCATTGAATCAACTATGGTGAATTCCGTAATTACCTGGAAACCAATCCGCGTAGCTGTTTTGCCTCTTACCAATCCTCACGTATTGACCCTCAGTATCGACGTCATGAATGCCGACCCACCAGCTGACATGATCCACTCCTAGAAGCGTGGTTATTGCTCCGGCTGAATCAGAGATGAGCAGAGAAGCAGGAAACTCATGAATGGTCGTCAGTTATTTGTGAGAAACGTAAATGCTTTTCGACACCCTAACATTTATAAGTCATTACTTTCGGAAGAGTTAAATCACTGGTCCTATTTTCATAAACGATCTTTTACTTAGCTTTCTTTGCAAATTATCAATGCAAATCTTTCAAAGAGTTTTCATCAGCGTTGTAGTGCCAACAAACCCAGAGCAATACACCGCTTATTTGCTCCGAATTTGTACAATACTGCATTGAAACCTTACTTATAGATTACAGACAGCACACCTTCAGTTGGATCCGTCAGTGGAGCCAGTTGAGCTCCCAGCTCTTCACATTTCGAGGCGGCAGAATGCCAGTTTAATAAAGTGTCGCTGAAGTACACTCGCAAGTTGTAAACGTCGTACCATCCTATGAACAAGGCAATATAAACTGTATATGTGCTTGGGATGGCTTTTAAAAGAGTGATTAAAAAATCGCTAAAAGAAATAGATGGTTTGGATATTACCGAGTATACAAAATAACTACCTGATGGAGTAGCTCCAGACATGACAGCCATTGTAAGGAATAAATATGGCTTGCCAGCCATTTTCCTGAAACACTCAAATATAATGTGAACTATACTTTTTCTCTTTACTTTTTATATTTACATGTAAAATGTTTATTAATGGAAATAATAATATGTAAACAAATAATGACGGTATTATCAAGCACTGAAATATTATGTCAAACGCTTACTGAGTACCATTTATTCTGAAGCATTCTTAAATGTTCTGTTACTTACTGCTACGTGGATGGACCGGGTGCTTTCCTGAAGGCTGTGACACACTAAACAGAAGTTTTAACCTGCGATTCCTGTTTAATGGACGAAGTAATCGAAACCATCCTCCGAGACAGCAGGTAAAGCAATCTGAAAAACCTCCCCAATCGGTCGGAGGTATAACTTTAGACCTCACTCGAGTATTGCAGCTTTACAAAGTGTTAACTTTCATTTTTCACAAGTGGTATTGACTGATCAAGTGGATTACGCATGAGTCATCGGTTCATCTTAATTAGTCCCGGTGGGTTTGAAACAACACACAGAGTCAACCAAGAGTGATGGTTAATATTGAGCACTTCCTCTGCGCCTCGTGTCAACATGTTACCAGTCCCCGCGGACAAACACAGCCAACCGGATGCTGAAGCTCCCCCTGTCGACCACGCATGATATAACGAGTGCGTTCCACCCAAAAACACCCACTCTCAATTTTACAGCAACATCCGACGCTAATATTGACATACACTTTTTCACGTGACATCTACGTTATCCCTATTGCAAATTATCGATGTCTAGCACAACCTTTGATGTTGGAGTCAATACAGATTACCTTTAGGGGTTGGATTGTGATTGCTCAATGTGGTTTATTTTCAACGATTCACAATGAGCAGTTTTTTCACTAAGACAAGATCATTTTCGTTTGTTATCGACAGCCGTATTTGCTAGTGGCATCAACTGCTCCCACAAGTGTACGTTGCTTAAACCCCTATAAATCAACGTAATTGTTTTCTTTCACTGCTCCCTATCATACATTCTGCTTCCATATCCCACAAAAAAAGCGCTAGTTTATATTACTTCATTTGAGGCATCGTTAATTGAGGAAATTGTTTGGCCAGAGTTATTTCGGGCTTCACGTGACACAAACTAGATATATTCACTTACAGATATTCTCCATTATGTACCGCTATACTATAATGGAACTAATTACCCATTATTCCAGAGAGCTTTCAAAAGCATTTTGCAACCCAAATGAACGCCAAAGCGGCGATCTTGCCGAGTTACGCATTTCTATACAGATGTAGTTGCACTTTGATTGACATACTAGTTATTTCAGTATAGTAAAACTAGGGGATAGTGACTTATCCTGCTTTAAAACGAAATGTATTTAGTTAAATTATTAATACCTGTTAAAAGTTATAACGTATTAATATAGTTATGATCCAAATTAAGTGTGTGTCTGTCTGTCTATTATCATACCACAGAAGCAATGGCGCATCATAGCACATTTTTTCTGACACCAAGATTCCCCGTTTGAAATGGTGTTAACATGATGAATAACAAAATTCCAGACTGATCGATTCATTAATCATTGTTGTCGTATTATCCGAGATGGAAGCATCAGTTTCACGGGGCATTACATTGGTAAGCTCAACAATTAACCATCGGGCCACCGCTTTCTTAGTTTTCATTAATTTCGGGAAATGACTTGACATCGAAGTCAACTTTTAACCTAGCATAAATGGAGAAGATTAGCATAGGTTCAGTCAATTTTATTTGTTTAGCTATCTTATGGCAAAATTGGCCGAAAATGCTTGCCATATGATCTTATTTTTTATATATATATTTTTAAGTGATTCGTCCGTTTTATTGGAAGTGAGGATTTAGGGAATTTATCGCTCGTTCCACTGTTAAAAGAACACCTCGATTTGGCTCAATCTTTCTTTCAACGGAACGATGACAGTATGACGACCCTTCGCACACACACACACACACACACACACACACACACACACACACACACACACACACACACACACACTCACACACACTCTCTCTCTCTCTCTCTCTCTCAAACACACACACAATTATTAACTTTTGTTGGAGACATAATTGGAGAACCCCGGTTTTATCCTTTGACTAATAATATTCCATAATTAGCCAAATAATGGAATACCAAAGAGGTGAAATGAAGTGCTATGTATATGGAGGCTATCATTGCAGTGTTATTCCAGCTGCTCAGGGAACCACTGGTAGATGTCATCTTAACCGTGACTACCTCTATTAAGTATTCACAATATAATGCGTTGTCGAAAGAGATAAATCTGTTCTGCCTGTTTGTTTATCTTTTTGATTGTATCGTAGTCCGGTGTTGCCATTTTTACCCTGTTTGTGAACACTTGAGTGCGCTCTATTTGCCAACTGCGAGTGCATGTAAGAGAACTGAACAACAGTGACTCATACAGGATCGAGGGAAATAAGACTGCAGCAAAGGCTTTTTACACACGTCATGTTTGGATTGCTGTTACAGGTTAACCTGCATTTTACTACCTTCCACCTTTGAGGTCATGTGACTATCAAGCCGTATCATTTGCTATGTTTGCACAGCACTAGTGGAAGCAAGGGGGGATGGGGGGGATCCCGCGGAAACCACACGCACACAAAGCATCACAGTGGATTGCGAAATTGGAATGAGAAATTGATATGGCATTAATAATATTCCCACTGCGGTGACTCCATCTCGACAGTATTACACTGCAAATCAATGTGTGATATGGATTCCGTAACCATCACCTGCCAAATGCATTAACGGCGCAAATGCTAATATTGTTTGAGGCAACATGAAGTGATGGGTTACCTTTCCTGTGAACCAAGCTGGCCATAGCTAGTGGGGCAACTACAGTTCCACTCAGAGAATCTAGTGTCAGAAAACGGCGTTTCCATCACAATATACAAAAGCTTTCTTTACATCGCAAGCGGCCAATCAGCAGTGAAATTCCAGCCAATAATAAACTGAGAAATCTGTTTGTTATATATTTGGATCGATGTAGGTGGATTCCATAGTATTCAGCGTTTGACCGAAAGAATGTTGCTGGGTTTTGCGTTGCTTGGGATACTGTTGTCTGTGACGACTGCCGTGAGGAACAAACCAAGAGGTACATTGTGTAGTTGGCCTTTTCAATAACTTTGTTAGAATTGCAGAATCCGCTTCTATCTCGCTTATTTGAGTGAGCTTGTGTTCTCAGTTATTTACTGTTTAAAGGAATGTATTTTAGCACCAATTCCTACCATGGATTTGCATAGCTTTATAATATCAAGGTTTCTGTATTTTGGATGCCGCTTTCTGACCAACTGATATCTCTTGTAGTTTCACAATTAGTATCATTACAATGTGATGTTCTTTCACGATGTTCTCGTGAAAGAGAAGCCGATTACGTCTCCTGTTGGATTTCTCGCCTATAATTTCTCGATAGCACACATGTGTTGTTTAGAAATAACACTTGTTTTGATAGACTTTGTTCATTATTAACAGCGTTTCAGAGATATGTTACTGTCAAGCGTCAGGGTCACTGGACCACATTATTAGTGATCTCCTGGTATGTTACTGTCAAGCGTCAGGGTCACTGGACCACATTATTAGTGATCTCCTGATATGTTACTGTCAAGCGTCAGGGTCACTGGACCACATTATTGGTGATCTCCTGGTATGTTACTGTCAAGCGTCAGGGTCACTAGACCACATTATTGGTGATCTCTTAATATGTTGCAGGTTGGTATGCTGTGTATAATCTTCGCGTCTACTTCAGTGATCAAGTGGCCGACTGGAATACGGCGATGTCAAGCTGTGAAGACTTGGGTTCCAATTTACTTCCAATGACAGGAGTGAATCAATGTAGGTACAAAGGACCAACATACAATTTACTAATCCGATGTATTTTTTACCATTACTATGTTATATTCTTTGACGCTGCGTTATTAATAATGCATAATTGAACAAAAACTTTCCTTGTGGGAGATGAGAGTTAATAGCTGCTTTAATGACGTCATACATCAGCGGATGTCATCAGGGCTCTTTTGGGCTCTGACGCTGTGACGTGGTGGGTGGGCGTCAGTGACGTCACTAATGAGGGTCAGTACAGAAGTTCAGACGGTGTCGTTCACAGCTACACTGATTGGTTTCCTGGTTGGTCAAAATTAGTTTATGTGAACATTCTGTATTTCTTAATATTCTAAACCATCAAGCAATTTCCGAGCAGCTTTATAAAAAGAATGATTCTGATTTTAATTATGCAGGATTTACAAATGGTTTCAACAAACAGCCAAGCCTGTCTTCGGCAAATATTGAACAGGATTGTGTTGAATTGCGTCGCATATACGGCAATTCCAGTGGCACAATGGTGGACACCGGTCGCTTCTACTGGAATGACCAGAGCTGTGGAGCACAAAATTACTATATATGCTCCATTAAATGTATGCACACTTTTCATTTATACTTTCCGTACAAAACTGTTCACTTGTAGTGTATCTGGAATGTAATATCAAGCAATATACTTTTGAGGAGATTAACCGGTGTAGAATTTCGCAGATTGTGGTTTCGAGACCACCTCCCATGTCTCGTGTCAACGTGTCGGCCAGAGATCAGTCGCTGGATGTTGCCGACGGAACAAGCGCCTGACTGGCTCACTATTGTTTTCAAGGGAAGTCAGATCCGCCATCGAGTGTGTCTCTCTCTGCGTTGAGAACTTATCCTGCATGTCAGTGAACTACGAATCGAATTCACACACCTGTGAAATCAACTTTAATTCTGTCGCATCTGACAATGACCTTCAAGTAGCTCTAGGGTTTTCCTTTTACTCCGATAACTTATGCTGAATATTAACACTGAAGGGGCAGTAATTATATTGGTGTGGCTATAAGCCGGTTCGTGAAATACCTTTTGCAGATATCGTGCATGACAAACTCTTGGTGAACTTGATTGTTTACATAATATTTCATCAACGATTGTGTGGCAATCACGAAGTAATACTCTGAGCAGGATTTTTCGAGGGCAATACAATTAGATGAATGTAATTTCAGAATAATTCAATTTTAGAAAAACCACACCGTAAAAGACACCGGGTGTAATGCATTTCGACACGTTTTATGTCGTGGTTGAATAAAACCAAGGAATCGAAACATAAAATAAACTTGATTATCATACTGCCAACCTGACAACAGACACTTTCGGCCTATTGTGTGCACTGCGTCGTGGTTATCGTTAAACCGCATATAAATCGCAGTCAACTGTTAACTATAAGGGGACGCAATGTATTACATTCAGCTGTTAATTTGTCAATTAAAGATCACTTGAATCGCTTTTGGTTTGTCAGGTGTCTCTTTAAAAAAAAGTCAGCATACAATTTATTGATACAAGTTTTATTATCATTCCAGCATAACTGAGTAGAGTACATTGGTACATTTTTAAAGAATGTTGTTATGATCGCAGAGATCGAAACAAATAATGTAGCCAAAATATTTGAAATAAAAGGATGTCTTCACTCTTTAAAACATAGCAGCAAGATTTGTATCTTACAGTAGTTTTGCCAAAATGAGCATACAAGCACTTTTCTTTGGATTGAGTATCCTATCATGTGAATTACCATATATTTCACAAATTATCAGCTGCTTATCAAGCCCAGACACTGAAGAGCTGAAAACAACATCATCAGCATACATGAGGTTATTGGCAGTCATTCCATTAATTACACAATTAACATTGCACTTATTCAACTTAGAGCTAAGATCATTAATAAAACATTAAACAGATGCGGTGACTGAATTCCACCCTGAGGCTAACCATTTGAGACAGTAAAATGTATAAAGAGGCAGCTGCTTCATCGAACTACAATATTCTGGTTATTATACCAATACATAAAAAGCCAGAACGTACACCTCTATTATTTCCATTATCTCATATCTCTATTGGCTCAATTAGCCCAACGCCAACCAAAGACGATATTAATTATGTAGGTGTAGTGTATTTGCCTATATCGTGTTTGGTTACTATGTCATGTTCACGTCACATGATATATTCGGTTTTCCATCAGTTCAGTAAATGGCGTTTCTAACGTACGCACATGTCTTGTGTCTCTCTGGCCCTTAAATACCACAGTAGGAGTTTTTAGTAGCATGGTTCTGTAGGCTCGGCAGAGTTAGTCAATCAAATCGATGGACCGAATTAACTTTGTATACATTTCGGGCCCGTGGCCATGTGGGCGCTAAACTCATTTGACTCTCGCAATCAGCTGATCAGAGCTAATCAACATCCATCGCCCCAACCTTTTGCCCCCTCCCCTGCTTTCCCCACCTAAACAAGCCCATGAGTGGATTGATGATAAAGCGAAATGGAAACTAAAATGGTCTTACCTGGTGGTTTTCTGGGAGGATGAGGTTAGAAACCATTTCTAATATTTTACTTACCAGCCCAGTTATAAAAGATCACGAAAATATGAAGGGATAATGGTTTGATTTGATACCAACTGGGTCGATGGATTGGGGTTAAGTGGTTGTGGTCCAACGCTTTAACCCAGTTTTGTTTACCCCCAAAAACACTACCAAAAAACTCAAGGAGGGCAAAATTTATACTTGTTCTTATCTATGGCTGTACTGTTCTTATTTTGCTAGACACTTATTGGGCTAAGAAGCTTCGCCTCGCCGAAACCTGCGCACTGTTGACATAAAGCTCCCAATCATAACGTGCTGTGTGAGGTGACATCTGATCTTCGTAAGCCACAAAGAAAAGTTGACTCGTAAACCCTGAATATGGCTGACAGAGACGATACTGCAGCATGTGTGACAGAACATCTTAACGAAAACATGGCATATGTAAATGAAACTGAGAACAGTTTTAAAAAAGAATCCCCCAAAATATCCCATTGATCGGAAGGATAGTGTGGAAGCAATGCGGCGTAAACCACCACCTGCTAAAAACGGCAAGGAAATGGCTTCTACAGAGTGTCATACAACTTCCATTTGATCTGAGGCTGTTGAACAAGATTTACTAGTTTCGATCTCTCATATACGTGATGTAGAATGTGGTACTCACCGTATCCCTTTCAAAACTCTCTCAATCTAAACTACACAGTTTGTGTAGCTAAATCAATGCGGCCATGATGTGATGTCGTTCTCAAGCAAGCAAGTGTTATATTACTATTCTGGCTCATACGTTTTTCAAAAGCCTCACCCCTTAATTATCAGCACGAGAGCTAGGGTTACATCGCACCACTTGGTGGGGAGGGGTGTAACCCTGATAGTAGCAAACCTTATAGCCTTGGCTAGCAAGCGGGTCCAACCTCCAAGTGGATCCGTCGTGTAATATATATATATATGGACGATTACAACCATTCGTTGACTCCAACCATTCGTGGACAAATTTTTGCTGGCTATTATTAATAAATATTATTGCGGCATATATTGATTGATGTTGTGAAAATGTTTAATGCAAATAAAAATATGTTTTACACTTTTTATTCCTAGTATATACTTTTGGTCCTCTAAAGGTCTTCCACGAATGGTCAAGATGCTTATTTATACGCACTTATACAATCTTTCGTACCCATATATATTTGCGTATATTTGCGGAATACCGACATTTTGTAATAATTGTCCTGTATCATGGATAAGAAATATAATATTTATTATTGATGTGATCATTATTAACGATTAACAGTGTTTTCGGTATAAAATGTTAAAATCAATAATATATCTTAATATTTCAAATATAACTATTCAACAGTCATGTTTTAACATTATTTCGTCCATTTGGGTCAAAAGTATATATGGTTATAGGGAAGACATTGACGTCTTCGTGTTATGTCAACGAATGGTTAGTTGCTAAAATTTGATTTTGCTATAATATTCAAAATTCAACGAAATCTTTCGTGAAAGATTATCTTTCTACGTTACTAAGACTAGACAATAATATTAAAAAGGTTGAACCAATATATTTTCAAACATTTGAACAAAAATGTGCTTTGACTTTATGTGGACATAGCGGTATATCCTTTCGTGGACCGAAGTCTACGAAAGATTGGCGGTTTGTCCACCAAAGGTCGCGTTCGTGGTAATATATATATATATATATATATATATATATATATATATATATATATATATATATCTATATATATATATATATATATATATATATATATATATATATATATATATATATATATATATATATATACATATTTACATGCATACATGCATTCATGCAAACATACATACATACATACATACATATACATATCACATATTACATAGCATACAAACATATTTACATATATACAAATATATATATATATAGATATATATAGATATATATATATATATATATATATATATATATATATATATATAGAGATATATATATTATATATATATATATGCATACATACATATATTACGCAAATATACATATATATATATATATATATATATATATACATACATATATATACATACATACATACATATTTACATACATACATACATACATACATACATACATACATACATACATACATACATACATACATACATACATACATACATACATACATACATACATACATACATACATACATACATACATACATACATACATACATACATACATAACATACATACATACATGCATAACATACATACATACATACATGTGATGTGACTAATACACTTTCGAAGTTATCTGTCTTCATATTCGAGATATGTTGTTAACAGTATAAAGGAAGTTGGGTATTAAACTTTGATGTTTGTCTGGCCATGTTATATTTGCTGTATATTGTAGGCGTCTTTAGGTCAGCGTCCTTCGCTGCAGCCGTGGAGCGATAGATCCTGGTTTGTATAATCTTCTGACAAAATGACATCGGATGCTAAAGCCCAGAACCCGTGTAACATGATACCGCTTGTAGTTTCAACACTCACATCCTGATGGCGAGTAATCAGGTCAAAGACGACCGCAGAACGAAGTACGTACCTCGATCGAGGTACGTACCTCGTTCCTAGTACGGCGTACTTGGTTTGAAGTATACATACATAAACATTTATTTTCTCAACTGTTTTGCAAATTGTGACATCATTTACTGAGATTTGGTTGGGTAAAATCGTGGAAACCCCCTTAGTTGTCATAGCCTCGATTTGGGACCATGTTTAGCGTTGCACGTGCACGAGAAGGCTTTCATAGTCGTTTTTAAACTTGAGTACGGCTGCTATCGCGTGACTTTCCTAAAGATTAATGAGGCAAGAATCATTTTGTATTAGTTTGGCAAAGTTAAAAACTTACTTTTTGCGGAGCATAGTTTGTCTAGATTATATGAAATATAGTTTCGTGAAAATTGTATGGCATATTTGTGACTTATGGATGATAACATCACACCCCATGTCAATCCATTTGTACAACCGATATTTGCGTACTCCAATCGAAGTACGTTGTACCATGATTGTTTCAAATCTCGCTTGTTGTCCACCCGGGTCTGATCGAGAGTGTTCATATACGTGTACAGTTGTTTTTAAATGAATGTTCTTCTCAAATAGAATTACAAAGCAACCGGATGTTTGATCGTGCACATAATGCCCCCCAAAGCACCGCAGCAGTAAGTTTTCATACTTTTGTTAGTTTGTTCGCCTGTTCTGTTCGAGTTTTTGAAAAGTTTTGTTCTTGTTTTAATTGAATGTTAGGCTATTATTTAAGGCTTCACAGATGGAAACGAGCATCATTACATATGTAATGAACATTATCATTTTAGCATAATTAAGGTTTTACAGATATGGAATGGATTGTTCACCAAATCTCGGGTCACCGATCAGGTTGTATTGAAATTCACTATGCTTTATTACCATTACTTCCATAGCAATGTAGACAGTGGCCCTAAGAATATTCTTCATCTGTAAAATTCATGATGGTGTTTATCCTACATGCTGCTAATAATTGAGTTTCTATTGGCCAAATCATATGCTGCCTTTAACAATATATCATCCAGATCCATATTTCATGAAAATGGAATCCAGAGTAAAATATTCTCTCTGTGTCTCTGTTGTTTGGAATGAAATATATTGAAAACTGATTTAAACTTTCAGGGATCCAACGTGGAAACACCACATAGGTAAAATACCTATGACATACATTTCTGATTGTACCGAACGTCGGAAGAGCAGGAACGAGAGGAAGAGGACCATATGTACTAAGTCCTATGAACTTGTTCAGCGGTGTGGGGGCAAAAGTTTGGTTGAATATATAGACGAGAACAATAAAAGATGGGTTTATTGTTCTAACGAGACCTGGTATACTTATCACAGGCAGAGCATAAGCTCCCATCAAAGGCTTACTGAAGATGGTAAGCCATTGGTAGATTTTCCAACTCCAACCAAACTCAGCTCTGGAGACTGTAATTTTGTCGTTACAAGAGGTCATCACTGCCCAGACCCCCAAAATGTTACCGAAATCCAAATTGGGCTTAATCCATCAAAGTTAGCTTTTGACTTCCCCAAAGCTCATGCTGATATTTTCTCACCCCCTGACTCTCTCACAGTCCCTTCAGACCCTGTCTCCCACCCTGACTCACCCATCGTGACCATTGATCCTGTCACACCCCCAGGCTCCCTAACAGTTCCTACAGAACCTGTCTTCCACCCTGACTCACCCATCGTGTCGATTGATCCTGTCACACCCCCAGGCTCCCTCACAGTTCCTTCAGACCCTGTCTCCCACCCTGACTCACCCATCGTGTCCATTGATCCTGTCTCACCCCCAGGCTCCCTCACAGTTCCTACAGACCCTGTCTTCCACCCTGACTCACCCATCGTGTCGATTGATCCTGTCACACCCCCAGGCTCCCTCACAGTTCCTTCAGACCCTGTCTCCCACCCTGACTCACCCATCGTGTCCATTGATCCTGTCACACCCCCAGGCTCCCTCACAGTTCCTACAGACCCTGTCTCCCACCCTGACTCACCCATCGTGTCCATTGATCCTGTCACACCCCCAGGCTCCCTCACAGTTTCTACAGACCATGTCTCCCACCCTGACTCACCCATCGTGTCCATTGATCCTGTCACACCCCCAGGCTCCCTCACAGTTCCTGACCCTGTCTCCCACCCTGACTCACCCATCGTGTCCATTGATCCTGTCACACCCTCAAGCTCCCTCACAGTTCCTTCAGACCCTGTCTCCCACCCTGACTCACCTATCGTGTCCATTGATCCTGTCACACCCCCAGGCTCCCTCGCAGTTCCTACAGACCCTGTCTCCCACCCTGACTCACCCATCGTGTCCATTGATCCTGTCCCACCCCCAGGCTCCCTCACAGTTCCTACAGACCATGTCTCCCACCCTGACTCACCCATCGTGTCCATTGATCCTGTCACACCCCCAGGCTCCCTCACAGTTCCTACAGACCCTGTCTCCCACCCTGACTCACCCATCGTGTCCATTGATCCTGTCACACCCCCAGGCTCCCTCACAGTTCCTTCAGACCCTGTCTCCCACCCTGACTCACCCATCGTGTCCATTGATCCTGTCACACCCCCAGGCTCCCTCGCAGTTCCGACAGACCCTGTCTCCCACCCTGACTCACCCATCGTGTCCATTGATCCTGTCACACCCCCAGGCTCCCTCACAGTTCCTACAGACCCTGCCATACCACTAGACTCCCCCTCAGTATACCCTGACCCTACACCATTCACTGCTGGAGTTTTGAAACCCACCACACCTCACAGATATAACATTAGAAAGCGTACTAGAGATCATGTTAAAACTAAAAGACCATTATCAGCTAGTATGCAGCAAGATCAGTGTGCCATTTGCAATGCTGTCTACAACCGAAAAAAAGATAATAAACGCTATGGCAGATGGCTTGCCTGTGAAAACACAGCCACATGTGGGGTCTGGGTGCATAGGAAGTGTATTGGTTGGACAGAGTCGGATGTTGATACAAAAACTTACTTTTGTACCATATGTACTGCTTAATTTTGTTTGATTGGTCATGAACTGCAGTGTTTGTGAATATTCCATAAGCTGTCATGTGTTTAAACTTCATATACTGATTTTCTTGGGGTAGCAGTATTTATGTATATCTCATGAGCTGTCATGTGTTGCAAGTGCATATTATTCTGTCTGACTTTTGTTTTTGGATTGGTCACAAGAAAGTGTCTCTGTGAATAAATATTTCTATTTTTATAAACTGTTATACCATAAACTGAGTTAACTTGAAAACAGCAAAGCATACAAAGAACTTGCATTCCACAAACATATGCATTTATGTACTACTTTCAGCCTGTTGACAATAACATGATTAGATAAAAGTTTCCATTCCAAGTTAAGACTAGTACATGTATACAAACACATCATTGACACAGTCCTAAGCAAATCACGAGGATTTTTAAAACCAAAACAATGGGTACACAAAACTAGGATTGGTGAGGATTCTACAAACAGTTGGATAAGCAGATATGACATTAACAATCCTCATCAGTGTCATTGCTATCCAAGCCAGTTTCTTGGTCATTCACATACATTTTCAATTCATAATAAAAGTTACGTATCTTGGTCTTTGTTGGTCGGTTTTTGGTTTTGTTCAGTTCATTCCACATAGCCTTCATAACCTCCCGCACATCTTCATCGATAAGCATTTGCATATTTTCTGTAACTATCACTTTCAATTCTGATATGGTTTGGTTTTCTACAGCCATGTAGCGTTTTCTTTCCTCTGGGGTGACAAACACTGGAAATTCCTTAAATGATGGTGGTGCAGCCTTTTTGTTTTCGGCCTCGGCTTCATGATTTATGAATGACTCCATGTATTTGGCCCGTTTTTCCCTTGAAAGACTACAAAAGTTTTTCAAATCAACATCAAGAGGCTGTCCATCTAAACTGACATGCACCTGTTCTTTTCCAGGGTGGAAGAGGTACTCCTTCTTTCTTAGCTGTGTCCTAAAGGCCTGTATCTCGCTGCCGATGTTCTGTACATATTTGCTCTCTTGACGTTTGGGGTCTTTTATTTCCATCTGTTTGAAAATCGTCTCTCTGAGTAGGGTAAGTTGATCAAAATTAGAGCATGCAATTTGCCAGTCCTTGGTGGATGGTACATTAGGTAGCCATTTCTGTACTTGTCTGTTCACTTCTTCTAGCCGAAAATCGGCCCCTTCCCCACAGTTGGGTTTGTCTGACAAGTTAATTGATGAGGACTCTTGCATGAAAGACAGAATTTCTTCTGGCATTCGGTGTACACTGATTGTGTCAGCCATTTCCAGTTCCCGGTATAATGGATGATGTCGTCCTGACCAGAGCTTGGCAAATTTACCACGGCCAGCTTCAATGAACTGTGGGATATTGCATCGTACCCCAGCTCTATACACAAATAGTGCATCTAAAAGTTCAAAGGTAAAATCACACATAAATGCATAGTTTGGGTTGGATGATGTCATAGTGAACTTGAAAAATTTTGATGCAGATAAGTCTGGACTTGGGCTCAAAAGTTCATGTCTGACAAAAGGCACAATAAGTTCTTGAGTGATGGCCTTGCGTGCAATTCTACACATAGTCCAACCTTTATGGTGATCAGTGACCTTTTTTGCACAATTGAGAGCTGCTTCAGAGCGGAAGTTGAGGCATATGGCAAGATTCTTCCAGAAAACCTCCCACCCCAACTCCACAACCCCTTTGACCATGTTCATCTCGATATGGCCCATGCCAGGTTGCAACAGAACCCAATCAAACTCTGTCTCGTAGCTTGCCTCTTCATTTGGGTGACTCATAGTGTGGTGCTGGACACATGCAGCTTTCCCATCAAATGTTTCCTTGCATATGGAGCATACATGCATTGAGCAAAGTAAACGACGGCACAAATTGTATGGCACACCATCACAAACTACCACAACCCATTGGCGCGTTCCACCATATTTTGACACTCCAACTTTTTGTCCAATGTTTCTAAGCACTGTAGCAACAGACTCGTAAGAACACGGGTTCACATACACAGGCTCTAGGACATGAACAGAAGGCTTTTCTTTGCTTGTGATGCGCTTATCATGAAAATCTTTATATTCGTCGTCTGTGGTCACTTGTTTCTCATAAAAGAGGCTTCGCTGTTGCCGATCACCGCTACTCTCTCCAACATGTACTTTGTATTCTGTAGGTTTTTTTGAGGATACCTTTGCAACTTCGGCATTGCCAGTCTCATCCAGTCCGAGGGACTTCATCTTAGATTTAGTGACATTGACTTTGCACTGGGGGCATACATGTTTTGACTTTGGGACATCTTCATACAAACAGTTGTAACAAGTTTTGTACAACAAAGCATGTGACTGTTTGGACACAAGTTCGTCTATATCATCTGTAAAGTCATTTGTTTGTTCCTTCCTTGTCTGTTCAGCTGCAACTGCCTGTATTTCACTATGGATGAATGAATAAAGGTACTCATAGTGTGCGCTCTTGATCATCTCATCTTTATCTATGTACTTGATTTTTTCCATGTCAGCATCCTTAAGAGGGTTTTTCCACCATGAGGCTGGTTTCAGGGTGACCTTATGTTGCAACTTTCCATTCCTTGCCATCAAAAATAAAACAACCACAGTGACTATGTTGCACTTAACTTCATTCCGCAATCTAACTTTCCATCTCCGCTGCAACACCTGGTTATTGTCAAACCCTGCTATCAAATCTCCTTCTGGTACTTCAGGAGGGGAAGATGCAAGACTTGCCAACCATGATTTAACACTTTGGTATGAAGCATGAGCCCCACCTGATCCAAGCATTTGTAAGGCAAGTCTACTTCCAGTAAGTGTGTACAGAACAACTGACTCCCGGAAGTGAGATGGGAGTGTTAGGTTCAGTTCACTGCACTTAGGTTGAGAACAGATTCCACACTCTTGGTCATCTGGTAGCTGTTTTTTACACTGAAGTGGGAACTTGTTTCTCCTTCCACAGATGGCTTAGGATGATGTGCCAAGACAAAAATGACTTAATGACTTTGGGCTATTCACTGTTACATTCTTTAGTATTCAAAGTTAGTAGAGTTTCCAGACTTTTGTCTTTGGACATTGCTAAAGCGAGAGACTTGCACTTTTGGCTCTCTGCTTGTGCGAGATCATGTGCAATTTGCACCCTTGCTTCTTCGTTGAGAGAGTTGAAATCAACTTTCAGCGTCTTGGAAGGCGGCTGCACGGACTCGTCGCTTACGGCTGAAGAAATGTTTAAGTCTGGATAGATTTCACACACTTTTTCAATGCATGATTGACAGAACTTAGGAGCAGTTTTTGTGTAATGGACAGATTCTTTTTTCCCAGCCAAATCCAACAGTTTTTCTTTGACACCACTTTGAACTTTTGATTTAAGGTCTCCAGTTTCCAAACATCCCCATTGTGAATGAAGGCGCCGGAAGCACACCGTTTTGAAAATGGCATGGCCAATAGCTGTTCAATTCTGGAAAAAAAAATAGAGTAATTTAGACACTGTCTAGTCAAATACATAACATTAAATATTATAATCAATGTTTAAGTAAACAACACAAACCACCAATTCTTTAACATGTTAAACGGTCACATATCAATGGATATTGGGGAATCAAGATACAGCTTCTCCTTGAGAACTTTAGTTGTCACAGCTTACATTCATCAGATTGTGAATGGAGTTTTTATTTTCCCTACAGCCGCTGTTGTGGTGAAAATGGATCAGGGGTGTTCGTTCCGCTGTGATGACTCGCTTATGACTTTGTGATGATGAGGTGAACCAAGAGATTCCTTAATGTTTTGTTGAGTAAAACAATCGCAACTCTAAGTCAATATCGCTAACATTGAGGATTATGACCCTGTTTTCTTCTGGGGTCTTTCTGTTATATGCTCAAGGAAACTTTATTCACACGAGTGACTCATCTAACGATCATGAATGTATTTCGAGTCGATGAGTTGTTTTGACACGATTGATAATGGGGTGTGTGTGTGTGTATGTGTGTGCGTGTGTGTGGCTGTGTGTGTGTGTGTGTGTGTGTGTGTGTGTGTGTGTGTGTGAGTGAGAGAGAGAGAGAGAGAGAGTGGCTTATGTGTTGGTGTATGCGAGTGTCCGCGCGCGCGTGCGTGTATGCGAATGAGCGCATTCAGTCGATCCCGATGGTATGCTTACGTCATGGAAATACAACTATGATTAAAGATTATCTTGAGTGAACTTGACAGTTCCATGGGCAGCTGTGCCTCTCAGCTTTCAGTATTTTTGCGGCATATCCCGCCTGTTTAGCGGGCATTAGGACGTGTGTTGGTCTTGACGTTCTACTTTGTCTCTTCATGCTTGCAACTTTATCATTTAATTTTTCGGAGTTTTCCCCAAAAAAAATCAATATTCTCAAACTATAAGCAACTTATTTATCAAGTCAAATAGCTTCCACAGCGGTTGGTGCGGGGTGTATTGATGGAAATTGCGATCAACAATGTCCTTGTTACGACCGCGAGGATTGTCCGAAACGAAATGGCCGCTGTCCATATGGGAGATGTGCCCCTGGGTGGCGCGGTTTTCCTGACTGTTCGCTCAAAGGTGAGGTGGACACAACGAATCGACCCACTCTTTGTTAACGATGAATATCCGAAAATAATAAAGTGATCTCTAGGTTTTTTTTTCTTCGCATCCTCAAGATAATTTGTTCATTTGTACCCCTGTAAATTGTAAGACATAAAGTTGCGGATCAGATACTTTGACAAGATGTGAGATATATAAAGCTGGATGTGTCTGTGTTTACTATGAATACCTGTGCTTTTCTTCCTCTCAGACTGTTCAGTGAACAATGGCGGATGTCGACAGAAATGTGTCAGTGGTCGGGTATCCAACTGGTGCGCATGCTGGGAGGGCTACGTTCTACAGGATGACGGCGTCACCTGTGTTGGTCAGTGCTGTTTCATACTATGAATGGTGGCATCATCTGTAGTTTCGTTATGTTGATCAATGTATATGTTTTACTTCAGAGAATGACAGTTTATGCCTGAGAGACAGGAAGGGCAGTGAGTATAGAGGGAATGTGGCTGTCGTCGTGGGAAGATGGACATGTCGCTCATGGGCCGAGGTCCGCTATACTCAATACGACCACAACTACTGTCGTAATCCACCCGGAGCCCGGGATCCTCGTCCATGGTGTATGGTCGCACCATACACCTATCATGAGCCATGCAATATCACCTTATGCACAGGTACGAAGAATGTATCCAACCAGGGCTTAACGTGCTAGATATAATCAATTACATAGTAGAAAAACCTTCGTCGACCAGTTCCCTTTTCTTTTGGTTATGCTGGCTATGTTTGTGGAGTTTGTAGAGTATGATCCCTTATTCATAACGTGAAGTGAAAATTAAAACAAATTTGGCACTCGGTAGACGCAACAATACACCCAAAGCTGCAACTGACAGAGTTCGAGTGTTATAACCAGAAAATGGTGCAGTTGCGCATGGTACTTACTGGTCCGGGCCGCTAATATGCATACCATTGTAAACAAAGTTCGGAAGCTGTTTTCAAGGTGCCTCTGTCAATAAATTATCGATAGTTTTGTGTTCTGATACCATGCATACATTCGGATATTTTAATAGATAGATCTGCCGTTTACACATGACTGACTCTTCACTTCTGAAAATTTCATCAACTTCCATATATGGTTAATTAAGTAATGTTACGAATAGAAAAACATATGAAAACAGTGATCCTCTTGGGCTGAGGTAACCCGAATAGGCACAAATAATGTTACAATTAGTGAATTTATGTGCGTTGTTGATGCTTTAAGTCCAATATTCGGCACTTAAGTCGGCTGACGACATCGGGCCAAATTTGACAACCTTTTTTGATACATACACGAGAAGCGTCTTTGAATCTAACAACGCTGTTTAATCTAGCATCGCTGATAACATCACACCTTCCCTAATCTTTAAAATACATGGACTATTGTTATTTCGTTGGGAGACCAATCCCAAGGCTACATAAAAATCGACTGCTCTATACACCACTCAAGCCGTCACCTACCATCCATGTTTATATAACAGCACCAAGTCAACGCGGGAAGACTGCTGTTTCATCTGTCATGCCAATCAGTCAGCTTTTTCAGTGTTCGCAGACGATAATACACATCCATATGTTCGTTATGAGGACAGAGATTAGTGCTTGTTTCAGCTGTAGATCCATGTCATACCAGCAACCATGAGTGTCCCCATGAGTGTGTAAGTCTCCAGGCCACGTCGTATTCCTGTAGCTGCTACCCCGGCTATAGCGGTAATGGCCGAGTCTGCAACGGTGAGTGGCACTCTATCATAAGAGCATATCGCCAATTCAAACTTCTAACTCTATCTATCTAATTTTTTCTATTTTTCTTTATTATTGAGCGCGATTAACTGTATGTTCCACAGATATTGACGAGTGTTCCGGAGACTCTTACGAGTGTTCATTCGGTGAGCAGTGTGTCAATATAGCCGGCGGGTATTACTGCGAATGCGCCACCGGATATCGCCTGGATACGGACGACAATCAATGCACAGGTAATGATCAAAGAACTTCTTCTTATGTTCGTTTGCAATTACTACCTCACTTTACCTTATATAGAGGCGGTAACTTCTTCTTATTCTGCCTGGCATTGTTTGATTTCTATCCGTTGCTTAAATTTTCTGAATTTTGGCGATAAACCTGTCTTACCACGATCACCTATGATCTTCCCGTATCACTGCGCCTTTCTTGATGACAATAGCCTGTCCGTCTGGGACCTTCGGGGAGTCATGCAGCGAGCTGTGTCACTGTCTTGATAACTCGCGCTGTAACCATACTACCGGAGTGTGCCATGACGGTCAATGTGCAGCCGGGTGGACCGGACACAATTGCCAAAGACGTGAGTTTCTATCGCGCACTGGATCTACCTGAATTTCTCTGTCGTATTGCTTTGATTGCGGTACATCGCATTATCATCTATTGACCTAATGGTTATCAGCATAAGAGCCCCAGTCACATCTGTGCCTTGTGTTTTACGTGTAGAGTGTACGCGAGGAAGCTTCGGGCCGTCCTGTGGAGGCGTGTGTCACTGTCGGTACGTTAGTTACTGTGACCGTGTTGATGGAAATTGTTCTGGCTACGGCTGTGAGGCTGGCTGGAGGGGCGATACATGCCAACAAGGTCAGAATCAGTGGATACTGATATTCACTGCTTAATCGTAAGGAGATCGACAGAGAGGCTGTTCGATGGGCAGACGAACACGCGTAGGAACAGCCAGCCAAACACACGCTCTCGTTCATGTACACTCGCGCACAACATATATGTGCATATACAACATACGACCCATCGAAAGATGCACCACTTGATCATTCTAATATTCTAAACACATACATCTCTCGTCTTGAAATTGATACACATCTTCTCCGAATTGAACACATGCCTTGTGTTGATGTAGCATAGATACGAATTATCGCTCCCCACTTTAAACCCCGTGTTCGTATTTAGATAATTTGTGATGTTTCGTTTTGTGATGTAGATGTGGATGAATGCGCCGATAGAACACAACACAGAGTTGACTCGCGATGCCATGAGTGTATCAACACAGACGGAAGCTATACATGTGATTGTAATACCGGATACCAACTCCACAGAACAGGGAGATATTGTGTGGGTCAGTGACACGAGATGGGTTGTAGCCCGGCCATCTTACTTGTTGTTGTACTGTTTATGTTTTTAATTTGAGATAAACCCCATTCTATGCAAAGATAATTGATAATGATGAATACAGAAGCTTGTAATTCTTAGCTGTTTTGTTTTTATAGACATCGACGAGTGCAACAACAGAGAGGAAAGCGGTGTCCCAGCAAGTTGTCACAGATGTGATAACCTGCCAGGAAGTTACCAGTGTCGATGTAATACAGGTTATGAGCCTTCAGACGACCGCAAATCTTGCGTTGGTGAGTTCGAAATTTGCAAAACGGTTTCATGATCCGCTCAGTCGTGCACATTTTCTACATATTAAGTTCTGAGTTTCAGCGTGATACATCCAAATGGACTGTAGCTTCCATTTGTTACTGAGTCATCTGGGGAGGTGGGGGCTTTTACTGTGTCATCAGGGGATGGTTACTGGTTGAACGGGGTGTTACTGGGTCATTGTGGAGAGCGTTGTTAATGGATCATCGATGGATGGGGCGTTTCCTTGGTCATCAGGGGTAGGGGTTGCTACTGGATCATCGGGTGGGTTGTAACTGGATCATCGGGTTGGTTTGTTACTGGGTCATTTGGGCTGTTACTAGGTCATCATGGGGGAGTGGGGCTGTTACTGGGTCATCGGAGTGGGGGTTGTTAATGGATCATAGCTATGCAGGAATATTTTATAATGCTGAATACATCAGCTTGTAATTCTTAGCTGTTTTGTTTTTACAGACATCGACGAGTGCAACAGTAGAGAGGAAAGCGGTGTCCCAGCAAGTTGTCAGATATGTGATAACCTGCCAGGAAGTTACCAGTGTCGATGTGATACAGGTTATGAGCCTTCAGACGACCGCAAATCTTGCGTAGGTGAGTTCGGAATTGGTAAAACGGTATCAGGATCCGTCCAGTCATGCACGTTTTCTACAAATTAAGTTCTGAGTTTCAGCGTGATACATCCAAATGGACTGCATTTGTTACTGAGTCATCGGGGGAGGTGTGGGTTGTTACTGGATCATCGGGGTGTGAGTTATTACTGGGTCATCGGGGCTTGTTACTTTGTAGCGTGCGAGTGGGAGGGTTCAAATAGCAAAGATGACGGGGTTACGCGGATCGTTCCCATCCCCCAGCGGGCCTGACTCTGCCATGTTAGTTTGCCAGTAAACTAATGTGACCATATGCCAAGGTGTCAACTCTCTTTGGGGCTATTCACCACTTTGAGTCCAATGGGGAGAGTCACACCTTGTTGACGTGTAGCCCACATATTTTGTGACCATCACTGCGTTGCATGGTTATGACATGGCGGTACTGCTTCTTTGTGAACAAAGACTTTATGTACTGTGCATGGCGTAGGTGCTTCTTAACCACAACCTTTTTAACCCCCTCTGCCTTTCTGATCTCGCCCTCGTCAGACATCCTGGTACATCCTTGGGCGCAAGCCCACATACTCTTAGATAGGTACACCGCCGCATTCATCCTTCATTTTGCCCAAGACCTTCCTATTTGTGAGGAACGTGTGACATGTGAGTAGTTGCTGGTTTCAAAGCGTGTCTGTGTCTGTGTATTGCAGACCATGGTCGCTGCCATATCTGGACTTCATTGTGTTGTAATAGCAGTCGTACATCAGGTGCTTTGAGTGGCCTAGGATGCACGAGCTTGCATACACCGAGCGGTTTAACACACTAGGCGGGTCCTATGCATATACAGGGCGGTCAGGTCGTCATCGAATATTTTGTGACAAGCATAGGCGGGACTGGCCACAAACCTGCGTATTTTTACCTTTCTGCCGAGCGCACAGTCTTAACGTCGACTCGCCTTCCGAGATTCTCCATTGTCTCAACAGAGCTGTTAATCAGCTTGTACAGGTCCTTCTCAAAGTCACTAGTGGCAATCTTAAGCAGGTCTGTGTTCATGCAAATGTACGGCTCCATCCAACGACTCTGATGAAATGACAGGGCACTGTGGATCTTCGTCACTCGCATCCCCAGTGATAGATGGAGTTTGAGATTGCGGTAATAAACCACATACTTCTCTATATTGCTAAGGTTGGGCACCAGCTTTTCAACCTCTGCAGTGCTCCCCAATGCACCAAGGAGGTTATTCTGGTAACATGACAACCATTCATTTTGCACATGTATTCGCTCCAGCACCAATGGATAATCATTGTGATCTTCATTTAGCTCATCAAGATATTTCAGATCAACTGACTCATCACCCACCCATACATGTTGTTAGCGTCAACGTACTGGATGTAGCTTGTTGGCTTATCCTTCTCGAAGCCTTCCACACACATTATTGGCTTTAGAGTGGCGACGCCACACCATTCTTATCCCACCGCGTAGACCCTTCTCCATGAACAGATGTTTGTCATAGTGAGTAACTCTAGCTCCAGACCCGTGCTCTTAAGCAGGGCGTCCCATGGCAGACCTTGGTTGGTGTAGTAGTTGGCTGGGTCCAGCCCGTACTGCTTCAGGCAGTTCTTGCGGAATATCTCAAACACACCCGCCAGGAGCTCACGTCTGTACGCAGGTACAGGTCATGGTAGTCTTATACCATATTTTTCTTGTTTGTGCTTGCTCCTTCGTTATAGTTTTCCCTCTAACTAGTTGTTGCTTGAGTGGGGATTATCCAGGAGTAAAGTTCTTGTTGTTTATTGAAGTTTAGCGTTATAGCTTTGCTGGGATCTCGGTCTGAATCTTTCCACAATTACTTAGTTAGATATTATCCTCTCTTTGCTAGATAGCTCTCCAAGAACCAGCATGTGTTGCTCATATATTGGGGTTCCAAGCCATAGATTCCGCCCCAAAACCGCTCGATCAGTTGACACCTCATTGGTTCAGGTAAAGCCTGAATTCATCTTTGAAATTATCTATGAATTTCGAATATTGACTTAGTTAATCTAATTGAGGATTTAGTCAACGGAAGTTTGGAATATGAGTTAAAGAGTAGAGTGACAGCACGACATGAGCCCAATATTATTTGGTTTTGAATTTTGAATGATCCCAGAGTAGCTTGGACATGCGCCAATATTATTTTACATTGACACATGTCCATAACAAAAATTAACAGAAATGGATTGTAGTAATGATTTCGTTAGCCATATATATGAATTGCGTAATAATTATACAATAGGGTTATTCTAGGTTGATTAGCCTTAATGGTGACATATTGAAATCTAACCTTTGACATTTATCAAATTCCACAGTATTACTCCGCACTAAAACCACATGGGAAAAAGTGTTGAGCCTATACTTGAATATGGTGAAATAACCTATTGTAGCTAATTTAATTATTTTGATAGAATTAAACTTATGTTACAGAAATTATGTTATACAAGAACGCTGGTCCAATGCCATGAAAATTGTTAAAGTTGGTGAGTCTGTTTGGTTGTTTCATGGAGATGAGATCTCTGAAGGGCTACCGTATTGGGTTCGCCAGTTGTCGCTTGGGGTTCAGGGGAGATATGCGTTATCCAATGCTTGGTTGAGCCGCTGGGTGTCTCCACTGTATCCCTGGTCAGGAAGACATAAGCTTTGGCTTGCAAGTTGTTGGCGCGTCGGGTGAAGACACTATCTTTCTCTTGTATGGTGTAAATATTCCCGGGAAGAAATGAATCTACGGCAGTGATCAGTGTGCCTTGATGATGTGTGACATAAATTATCCAAAAACAAAGAAATATAATGAGAGCTTGCTGTGGTTAATTTGTGTGAGTAACTTGTTTGTAATATCATGACATCGAACTAAAGATTTGGTGTGTTAAGTGACCATACATTTTAAAATGATTGAGTGTTATTTTGCGTAGGGGGAGTGGATGCGTGGTAAGGAGTTTAGTAGTGGTTCGAGATGGAGAGTGTTGTTTGTGGAGCGTGGTGTCGAATACGAGTGACGTGGGCGTGGGCGAGAGTTTGGCATGGATAATTCCGAATTTACGTATGGATGTGGCTGGTGGGATGCGGTGGGTTGTGGTGGTTGTGTATCAGTGGAAATTGCGCGTCGGTGGCCGATTTTTGTGCGTTTAACCCATTAACTACTCGAATTCTAATGTCGTCCACAGTGGCCGTACCAAAGAGTCCACTGGACAGTCTCCCTACGATTCCCAGTAGAGCCCTTCTGAGTCTGGCTCGGTCGATGGTGGGAAGGTGGCGTCCAGGAGAGCATCTATGGTATGCTCTTTGGAATGCATGATGTTGAGAATAATTACACCTGAAATAATTTATTAACACATATCGCACACGATCACTGTATAACATGTAAGTACAGAAGAACAATGGTGTGACACTATAATTGTATTTGTTGTAGTGCCAGAGAAGATGAATATAAACATCTCATATATTTGCATTGAGAATTAAATGATATAAGATACTTCTCTATTAATTGCTTTGATGAATATGCACGTCTTCCCTAAGCTGCAGATTCTTTCACGAAATAATACCCTGTACTTGAATAATATGAGATAGCATTATGGGTAATGTGTATCACAAAAGGTCACTAATTTTATGCGTGTCCACATGAAATGAAAAACGGTGCATTAATAGTGTAGCAGACTTCACTAATAGTAACATTTTGTCTTATAATCTGCAAGCTAAGGGGCAAAATGATTGTTGAAAATAATTGATAATATCATCATTATTTGTGGCATTTAGGTTAAAACTGTCGCTGGGAAGGTCATCTTCCGATAAATCCCCAACATCCTGAACATTCAAAGGATCAAAGTGTTGGTCCTTGCCCTTATGTGTCTCTTCTTCAAACACATAGCAATGACTGTCTTGTCTAAATGCCTCCCGTCTGATAGGCGTTTTAATTTTACCATGGTGGAGGTTGCATAACCTACAACTATGAACGGCCCATGGTAGTTCTTCTGGAGTTTCTTCTTTGTTTTTAGGACGCGTATTTTTGGTTGATCTACGGGGTCACTGGCCTTGATGGGGTTGTTTTTGGTCGTTTTGTCATACTGCTCTTTCATTTTTGGTTTGTTGTTCGACTAGGTGCTGTTCAGCAAATTTAGAAATTTTTGATTGTGTTTACAGCATTTCGACAATCTGATCCTTGTATATGTTAGGCGAATTGAGGGGATCTGGGAGATCCATCTCCGCTTGTAACACGGGCATTCTGCCAAATACCAACATATAACTTGAGTAGCCCAGCGATTGATTGTCAGAAGTGTTGAGCCCAAATACTAATGGCATTAGGTGGTGGCCCCAGTCTGTTTGGTTAGGACTGACATAATTCCTTGGAAGATTTAGTATCGAGCGCTGACAACATTCCGTTTGCCCTTGACTTTGAGCATGATACGCCGAACTGAAACATTGTTTGATTTTGAAAAGGGAACATCATTCCTGAAATAGGGAGCTAATGAAAGCAGAGCCGTTATCGGAGAGAAGTGGCTTGGGTGCACCATACATACAGATGACTCTCTCATAGAAACCCATAGCAATCGATTTGTCTGTAATGTCACGAGTCGGCCATGCAATGACATAGTGACTGTATTGGTCCGTAACACACACTATGTGCTCGTTACCAAACCGCGTTTTTGGTAATGGGCCGACAATTGATGATATCATTGTGTCAAGTTTGCCTGTTTGGAAGAAGACAATGTAAAAGGCTTCTGATAACTTAACCTGCACTTACAGTTTGGGTGGGTTTTGTGCGATAGCGGAGGATCGAGATACTAAGTGTAGGTTGAGATAAGTTCCTTTGTAGCGGTGGCGTATTTAATTACCAAGCCCGCATGTAATCAGTTGGATTTTGAGATAGCTGAGTGTTGTTGTAATCGTTATCGAGCATGTGATTATTAATAATTGGTCGACCCAATCAATGAGGATATCTTATTTGTATGGATGTCAGAGTGTAGCATAAGGAGTTAAACTTCAAAAGCCCAGTTCTTGTGTACAGGGGTAGTAATTTCTTATCTGGAGATAATCCTTATCTGGAGCGGTCGAATTTAAATCCAACCCAGTTGTTATAAAGCGTATGTAGGCTTAACTGGCAAGAGATTTTGTATTGCTATCGCTGTCACTTAAGCTGTTTCTTTGTCAGTTGACTTAATTGCAATCTCAACTTGTTCAACCGTCTGGTTTTAGCTCTGAATTTGTTTAAAATGTGGGTGAAATCAAGCATAGTTTCTATGGCATGGTCGTGTGGCTGGTCAAATGGTGTATGATTGGAGTAATGGAAGAGATATATATGGTGTGTGAAATAATGGTACAAAAAAAAGGATTATTATACTCACAATATGAATGTAGACGTCCTGTTTTGGGATAAATAGTACATAGGTAATAATGAGATGACATTGGTGGGAATTCTTTCTTGAAAGAAAAAAAATGTGTGAAGAATACTCTGAAAATGAATAAATGAGGTTAGTTAGACATAAATCGGTAGAGCTATACTCTGAAAATGAATAAATTAGATTAGTTAAATATTGATTGGAGATGGTGAATAAATCAGTAAATGGAGTGTCAAATTGGTAAATGATGTCATACATCGGTAATGCACATCTTCCGCGTCTGACGCTTGGTGGCGCTGTTAACTCTGTCCTCAAAAATCTACTCTGATTTTCCGCAGGCAAACATGATGTTAAATTTCACTTTATTTGGAAATCGAGGAGCCTTTGATCCAAGTAATTTTACAGTATCATAAGTCTTCCCATCCTTACGTGCGACTTTTGGCTTGTGGGAAGTTTTGGTTAAGGCAGCTGTTGGTGGGATGTTTTGTCGAGAGGAAGTATTTGCATGGGCAGGGGCAGTTTCGAATGACTGTTTGCATGTACCGTGTCGGGGAGGAGACTTAGTGTGTTGACAGTGTTTGCCGCGGAGGGTGTTGAAGGGGTCGTGTGGACAATGCTGGGGGTGGCGAATTTGTCAGAATTCCGATCGACTCGGGATTGAGGGGATCTGGGACATCGTTCGATACCTGTATTTCCCAGAAGGTGCGATAAACCCAGGTTTATCCCTGGACTTGGGATTTGATGGATCCCTTCGAGTTCAATAAATGAAAAGTACTGGGGTTTATTCTCACCTACACAATCGAACACTTTATCTAACCTGGGAATCCCAAGGACTGGAGGGATGGCTACCGCATTAAGACCTCTGTAATCAATTACAAGTCTTAGACCACCACCGGCTTTCTTAACTAAAAGGGCCGGCGAAGCCCAGCCTCCGTTGTGAGCTTCCTCTATTAGTCCTTGTTGGATTTTACGTTCAATGATTTCGTCCATTTCCTGTCTGCCCTGAGGAGTAATTCTATAGGTCTTTAAGCGTTGGCACTCACCTGAGACTGGCCCCAGTCTACATTTGGTACATAGCATGCATTCAATTGAACATCCTCACTTTCACCAACATTCACAGTGTCATCAATTTTGTACTGGAAGGTTTCTACATAATTGTCCCAGCGATCAAATGTGGCAATTCTCTCACCCTTGGTAATGTACTTTGCAATAGAGGTAGTGTTAAACAATCTTACTAGCACGCAGTTGTCATTAACGGTTATTGCTGAGCGGGCTTACAGAAAACCTTTAGCATTTAAATGCGGGAAAACTAAACATTCTCCTCTTGTATGGTTTTCGGTATTACCGAAAAGATTTCCTGCACATATAATTTCAGAAAAGGGATCAATTGTAATAGTCTGTGCAGAGGGTACAGGAATATTGGTTGTAATTGAAACGGTACTGGTTCCGAAATTCATTACTGCCAAATGTTTTTTTAGAAATGGAATGCCTAAGTTCATTGGGGAGCGAGAGTCAGAGTTTGGTTACGTACATAAATTGGTCAGGTAATGGTACCTAGAATTGTTACCTGAGTGTTGTTGGCACGCACACATTTTCTAATCTTAGACTTAAATCTGTTTCATGTATGTTGGTGCCAATTTGGCCAATACGTCTACAGATATGAAATTTAGATCAGCTCCTGAGTCGACTTTAGCTTTGTATTGCTTATTTTATAGCGTTATGGTCAACTCATTGTTGTGTAAAATGTGAGTGCCGTACTTACCAGTGGTCATTGAAGTGGATCCATTGTTGTCAACTTGAAGGTTTGGCCCGTTAATCACAGAGTCAGCAATGGACTATGCCAGTTTTCCTGATAGTTCCATATGAGAATGCGTTACCATAATCAAGATGGCTGTTGTGACTTTGATCGTCCGCTGCCTCGCTCATCCCATCGGTTGTAAACTGTTTCTGGGCCATGGAAAGCTGCAAAATATGCATTTGTTCTTTGAGGTCATTTATGTCTTGTGCCTGTGGAGAAGGTGGTGGGGGAACGGAATCTCTCTTGCCTTGTTCACGGTCGCAAAGACGAGAGAGTTGATTTCACTGTTCCTACTTGGCAAAATGTAGGTGCATCGCGGCCGTCAGGTTAACATCTTTTGCGACGTTGGTGGGTAACGAGCAGTACCAGTTGTATGCCCTACCTGTGAGCCCTGTGCTGAGGAAATATCCTGAAACTGGTGAGGCACCTTGTTTAGCCTCATGTAAGTTGCGGATCTGTGGAGGATATCCTCCACGTTTTCCCGATAACTTTCCCTCATAGGTTATCCGGTCGGGCAGAGAGGATAACCTATGAGGGTGGATGACTGGAGCTGGTGCAGCGTGGATTCATGTGCCAAGGAGGTGGAAGGCTCCGGCAATGACAGATGACATGTCTGTGGTGGCCATCGCATCAAGGTTTGCCCGTCTCTCCTCGGTGTGTGTGGGCTGCTCGTGGGTCTCAGGCTCGCAGTTGGATTCCGTCCCAAACCACTCAATCAGCCGACCCGTTCCACATAGGTCTTGACCCAACGGTCCACATGGGGTGTGGATTCGTAAGGTCATTGGCCATTGGAAATGGTACCAGCCAAGACTACTTATCAGGGTCACATCAGCACCATATGGGCGGAGGGTGACACGGGCTAGTGTAGACATGTCGTACTGATAATTAAAAGGGGGGGAGATTGATATCTTAACAGTAGTCGCCCATGTTTCTATATCCGAACATGTCCGAGACCTTCTGCGCATGTTTATAGTCTGCAACAGATATGCCTTGCTCAGACATCTTACTGTAGCACTATGGATTGGTGGCAGCGGGCCATCAAACTTATCCCAGCCATCCATAAACTCATAGGGATACACTCCCTTGTGCAGTAAGTAGCAGCCGGCGCCTTGTTTCGGTGGGCTCATACTTAGCTGTTACTGCAAAGACGTCTGGGTTGTTTGCAGAGACCAGCTTGTCAAGCAAGGCCAAGAGGAACTGTGCACTATCAATTAAGCGTTACTGTTTGATTGAAAGGGATATGTACTTCTCCATGTTGTTTGGGATACAGTTGATTTGGCCTTTCGCCTTGCTGATGGCCTGCATCAAGAGGTGGGAGTCATAGCCCTGTAGGTGGTGTAAGATCACAGGTACGGCCGTTGTCAAAGGACTCAGCCGCAGTTTCATGTTGTAGGCGTTATTGGCTGGTCCCAAGTAGTTACCAGTTACATGGCAGTGGTCGCGGACAGAGTCGCTACCCAGTTCATTTTTACACACATGACAGCAGGTTGCCCCTTTGTGCACTCATTTATCCTCACGCGTCATGTGCATTGGAGCAGGCTTTGACAGAACTGTTTTTATCTTGCGCTCTTCCTGTTGCAGGGCTCGCAAGAATTTCTCCACAGTGCTTCCTCCTCTGTACACCACAGGCGGTTCGGTCTCACCATCACACCAGATTACGACATGGCTCATGTTCCTCTGTCTTTTGCGTGTTGCTCTTAGTAGGATCAGGTGCAGGGCAGGAAGCTTCACCATGAGCGCCTCAAAATCGGCGTGGATAAAATACGGCGATGCCAGCTGCTTGTGCCAGTTCTGGAAGGATAATATGTTCTTCCCTCCCTCCGGCATGTTAACTCACACAGAGGCCTGCCCGATCCTCATGCACTCAGGCTTGTGCACCGGGAGCAATTTCGCCGTTGTATAGCCATGCAGGCATAGCTCACAAAAGAACTTGCGCTCTTTGTGTTTACTCTGATCATACAGCATACGGTATAGATCTTTGATATGTGTGTAGTTGAATGGCATGAGGTTTCTACGTGGAATATATAACTTAAATTTCCAGCTGGAACCTCTGTTGGTCCACTTCTCCAACCGCTCTTTGATAGTTGCATTGCTCTCGTTCGGGATATCGCTAACATCTTCTGCAGAGAGAACCACCTCCTGATTATTACGCAGTACAGACTCAACATAATCAGTGCTTCATGAGTCTCACCTGCAGGGCAAACTGATACTTAATTCCGTCCAACTCCTTAAGCTCATCAGTCAAAATTTTACACATCTGTTTATGAATCCTCTTAAGAGCATGATAGCTTAGGCGACGAGGGGGTGACCCTCAGAAACGCTCATCACCCACCCGAGCAAATAGTTTTTCAGAGTCCACTTAGTCTTCTTAAACTTCAGGCGTGGTGTGGAAACGGGAGGCGCTTTGCTTGAAACCACTAGTTTCAGATTTCGTGTGAGAGTTGGGCTGGAAGCTATGCTTCAAATCAAATGTAGGGCGGTTTAATCCTATGAGCTGCAAGGTAATTGCTCTGGGCTTTACGTGCTCGCATATGGTGAGCCATGTTTGAAACTCTGTTTCCTATACAGATCTATGTGTCTAAAAGGGAAATTTTGTTAATAGTGAAAGCAACAGCAGAGCGAAAAGGGTTCTATTGTTCTACAGGAGGGACGTTTTGTTGACAGTGGGAAGTCTCACTTCTATTTCTAGATAATGGCTTAAACAGTGGCGCTAGTAAACCAACGAGCCATTGTACACTGGGCTGTTGGGCTTTTGTGCAGCAATTTTTTTCTGTTGGCACACAAGCCTGTGGTTGATCTTATCACACCCACAATCCATGCACACTCCTAGTTGATTTTTTATACCCTTCTGACAAACAGTACAAAGACGATTAACGACACTGTGTTTCATCTTATGTCTGTGTCAGTTACAAAACTTTTGTGGGTATTTCTTTGCGAGCAATATTCAGGGGAGCTTGTTTGCAAATTCTACCATTCTTTGGAGTTTCCTATATAATGTCTTATGTCTTTTTGAGAACAGCGGCAGCTGAGGGTAAGGTGGCACTACAAGCAGCTCCTCCTTTACAAATCCACGGGTAGGTGCATCCAACAAATAGTAGGTAGACGGTAGACATTGAGTGACCACACAGGGTCAGTTGCAAGACGGCGGCCCTGCTCCAGCTCACCAGGCTTGTAGAAGCTAAGGCTAACACCAGAGGTAATCTTTTGCTCTTTGAGCCCTACCAAGCATCTGGGGACCAAGGAAGAGGGATTTTGTGCGACTTGTTTTGCCTTTATAGCATCTTTCGGGTTTTTTCCAGTCAAGTGGGTGACTTCATTGTTTTATAGCAGAGACAGCAGCTTGCATCTGAGAAACCACTCGGTCAATCGTTCCCCAGATGAAAGTTTTAACTCCACAGTGTATTTCAACAAGAGTGTGGTTAAAGCATTCCACTATAGCCTGGTCTCGATGGACATCCACACAGCCATGCCAGACGGATATCCCACAGCTGATCCTTAATGTTAGGCTGTGCTTCTATAACAAAATACATATAGACGTTCAATGCACCATCTGCCTCTGCTTTTTTGTGATCTGAATGGTGACACTTTCAGATGCAATCTCCACGCTCCTACCACTACCATGGAGCTGGTCGTCGTCACTCGTCCTCAAGTCGAGCCACAGGGCATACTTGCTGGTTAGGAACTCTCCTAGGGACACGTCCGCTAATACCAGGTCTTATACAGCTATTGCTACACTGGAGTCTCATTTACTCGTTGCCGCAAAGGCCTTCTTTACCTCATCCCACTGCTGGTAGCCCGGCATGCCCTGGGCATGGAGTCTTGGTTGGGTAAACATATCATACTCCAAGGAGACGCCATCGATTGTGTAGCTGGCGTGTGGAATTTCCGTTGCGTGAATCAAACGACTGAAGTCGTTGAATGTGAGCTCGTAATACAGTCTGTCATCAAGCTTACTCTGGTAGAATGGCATGTGGCTCTCGAGGAGTCCAAAGTTCCACTTGATATCAAATCGGTTGAAATAAGTATCGGCTATTGTCCTCTACCTCGGTGTCATCCTTGTGTCCTGCCCCCACTCGTATCTTAGTCTAATACTCGTCATCTGATGTGTCAATGCCCTGATACTGGGCCTTAGCTCTCTCCTGTGCATTTTTTCCATAGGTCGCCATAACAGTGGTGCTCATCGCTGTCATCGATCAACATGACAAGATTGCCAGAAATCTTGATGGTCGTTTTCTAAACCACGGTGCGACCCAAGTTTTGCACAACGCTGCAGTAAGCGTCGGTCGAGGTCAGTGTGCTTGTAAAGGTAAGCCGGACTGTACCCAGAACAATGACGTCTTCTGCTCCCAGGTTGGGGAAGGGGACCAGCAGTTGTTGGTTCTGTTCAATAGTGTTTGGGTTGTTAGTAATAACCACACACTGCCGCATGCCCTCTACCACGAGAGGCTCGCATATCCGACGATATGGATTTAGCTAGCCTACAATGTTTTAGCTGAAAAAAATCAGACACCAGCCCTCGGCCGCGAATATACAAAGTTTGAGCTTGATGGAGGAGAGTTACGATTGTAGGACTTCCCTGACATAAGGATCGTAAATTCTCGTGACAGAAACCGCTCATGCTTGGAACAATAGCTGGGTTTGGCGAGGCTAGGGCCATCCTTGATGGTTTGGGATCATTGAGTGGACCCAAGAAGCAGTGTTGCAAAACGCGGTCGCAGCCCTTATGGTCATTAACCAAGCTGCTGCTAAAGCTGGAGAGGAATTAAAAATGAGCAACCCTGAAGTGGCAACTGCAACAGGTGGTAGGGAAAAAACAAGCTTCATATAGGGCGTTCATACCCTATAGTAGAAGTGGGTACACAAACAGATGATCAGCCACTCCGAGAGCCTATAGGGCTTGACAAGGCTATGCAGACCCAAAGGGGAAAGTTGGTCAACAACTTTGCGTGGCTCAGCAAAATAGACAAGCATATAGAAAGTTGGGAGCGTAAGCTGGAGGAGCTGCCAGACGAGGCTGAGAGGAAACTCAAAGAGCGTGAGCTTGCAAATCTGTGGGAAGAAAAACAAGTAATACTAGAAGCTGCCTCTATAAACCGGAAACAGCTGTGGACCCAAATCAATCGCATCAGGGAAACTATCAACAAACGAGGACAAAACGCCAGCCGAGCGTATCCGCACCTTATTGCTGGAGCAAGGTATTACAATCGCCTCCATCATCATTACGATTGGGATGGCAATTTCATCCCTGTTACATGCTCTGACAGGCAGGGGACAAGTACTCACACACGGGCACCAGCCTTAACCCCGACACCAGCCCACAAGCCCGGTCTGAAGGAATGGATAAAACAACAGTTGAAATCCTTGGCAAACGGGCCTAGCCGGTAAGGCAGCAGCTGCCCTTCCAGGGATCATTGGCTCCATCGTGGCTGCTCAAGTTATCTGCTAAGGTAGCTGGTTGAATGGCAGAACATGTATGGGCCGCAGCAGTGGCGGTGGGAGGAGTTATCCTCATGATGCTATGTGATCTACTACGTAGCAAGCCAAAGCACAACTAAGCCTATCGCGATGCCGCCCACAATTCATCCTCGTGCACCTAACCCACAGATGTACTATCAAATTGTGGAGAGGGTCCGATGGGGCAGCAGCACTTTCAACCGCATCTTCAACGTTGATCAAGAACTGCTTCATGGCGTCAAATGCAGTGCCGGTACCTAGAATGCGGCTACGAGTCTGTGCCTGTGCCCCCAGCAGTGCCAAGACATAGGTTCTAATGCTGTTATTCATGCGCTTAACGCCGGGCTGTGCGAAGTCAAGGGTGAAGGTACTCCAGGCCTCGTCTGCCTCAGAGCCCTGAACTTGGTGTAGAACAACACCCATTTGCTCCTGAAAGTATTGGAGGTTGCTCGCGTGGACAAATCATGGCATTTTAGCCTTTTCCGCCTCAAAAGCCATCCGTCTAGAGTCATAACGGACGTCCCGGCCAGCAACCTTAACGACGCTCCCGTAACCATATGCATCATGTGCATATAACACCCAAAGACCTTTGTTAGGAGCTGTTGCTTTCTAGCACCAGTCCGTGGTCCGTGGTACACCAAACTCAATACAGAGTCTCTCATATACCCTGCAATCTTATGGATTGTTATGGGGGTCATGGGCATGATCCTGAGGTAGAGGCGCTTGTAGTTCTGCCAATAAGCGCCGCATCGTGTAATATACGTGAAAGATGTAGAGAGCTTGGACGAGGGAATCCTCAGCCTCAAGGTGGTCGTGGAATGACACGCCGCAGCCACCTGTTGCATACCGCACTGCAAAGTTGATCTGGTTCTGTCAGAACTGCATTGGCTGTGACGCCCAGGCTAGCACTGTCTCATCTTTAGTTACCGGCTGCATCTTATAATAACTGAACACCTCAGGAAAGTTTACCCTGAATGTACCACCGCTGTGAGCGACTTGGATGCTTGGTTTTGTTAAGCCCTATGCCCCCTCACTGGCCGGATATACCCGACCTGCTTCATATGTGGTTTTTCTTTTGAATTGATAAGCCAACATAGTTAACTATGTTTCAAACTCTGACAAATATTCAAAGCGTCGAGGCTGTGTCCCTGCAATATCCTATTGACAACACTGCTGGCGATCTATGTGTTGGCCTAAGGACAATCACGTATACTTTGGGCTGGTACAATCTCGAATCCAAAGAGAGCATTGTATGGCAGTCAATGTCTGTAGGAAGAGTAAAAATTGCCCCTTTAAAACCAGGCCTCAGGAGCTTCAGCTTTCTTCAAATGCAGATTGCACTATTAGGTCTCAGTTTGGAGGTTGATGCTGGAAATGTGGTTATTAGCCTCACATTTCCTGATAATGGGGCTGTGCATATATTAGACGGAGTGTCAACCAACGTTGGGTCGTGATGACGGCCTCGGTAGGCGGTGGATACCTTCAGGTACTTACTAAGGTGACCAGCCCATCAACTTTAGCATCTTCAACACGCTTTATGTTCACCTCGATCAAGTCAGTACCACGCACAACATGCTAGATGGTGCGCCCACTACGCTTCTTGAAGTTGTTGGCTTAGAGGGCGGTGATATTATTACCATGAGCATCGCCAATCCTGTCTCTAAGCGTGTTAGCTTTGTCCTTTACTATGTCAATAAAAAACTGTGCATCAGTTGAAGGCCTTTCAGCAACAAACAACTGCCAATCAGAGAATTAACAAACAGCCAATGATTACGCTTGGGGTTATAAAAAGGGACGGCTATTTTGGACTGGTGGCTCACTCGAAACCACGATCGCCTTCCTGTTGACTGCTTTGTCCTTTAATTTACAAGATGTCAATAAAAACGAGCATAAATGGACCTCAACACTAAAAAGACGGACCCAGACCTCTCAGAATATGCAGAAGACCTTATATATAGATACATATATATATATATATATATATATATATATATATATATATATATATATATATATATATATATATTCTCTTCGTTTATATTAATTTTTCAGCCTGTTCACGTGGATTCTACGGAGTGAACTGTACATTTAGTTGCCATTGCCACAATGGATCAGCCTGCCTGGCTCAAGATGGCCGATGTCCGTATGGAAGATGTTCCCCTGGATGGCGAGGCTTTCCCAGCTGCAATTATTCTGAACACCTGTGTCACAGATTGTGCGTTAAATAACGGCGGCTGCCAGCAACGATGTGAGAGTGGGCAAGAATGGGACTGGTGTAGTTGCTGGAAGGGCTATATATTACTCGAGGATGGCACGACATGCACAGGTAAGTAAGGGCTTCTGGAGGGTAAATTAATGCCTGTTGGCTGACTCAGTGTGTGCTACATACGATTAGATTGATGCGACCTTTAACGTGCATTTCATGCACCGGCAATTGACAAAAGGCACCAACTACATTGAGTCAGCTTGTTTGTTACGTACAAATGTGGCTTGGTCCTAGCTAGCTAATAAGTTGCAGACTATATTCGCTAGGTGCTAGTTGGCTAATATGTCGCATACTAAAGTAGGTAGGTGCTAGATAGCTAATATGTTGCATTCTTAAGTAGGTAGGTGCTAGTTGGCTAGTATGTTGCTTACTAAGGTAGGTGCTAGATGGTTAGTACGCAGCATACATAGATAGGTAGGTACGAGTTGGCTCAAATGTTTCATACTAAAGTAGGTAGGTGCTAGTTGGCTAGTATGTTGCATACTAAGGTAGGTAGGTGGTGGTGGTTGGCTAATAGTTTGCATACTTTAGTAGGTAGGTGCTAGTTGGCTAGTACGCTGTATAGTAAGGTAAGTAGGTGCTAGTGTTACTAGCGGAACTGTGCATCAGTTGAAGTTTCAGTTAGGGGTTATAAGGGACGACTATTGGACAACCACGACCTTCCTGTTAGCTTTGTCCTTTAATTTACAAGATGTCAATAAAAACGAGCATAAATGGACCTCAACACTAAAAAGACGGACCCAGACCTCTCAGAATATGCAGAAGACCTTTGTAGTGTCCACCGTATGCCTTTTTCGAAAACAGCCTTGGAAGAGCAGGAGGCGCAGTTGACGGCCCTAGGCAATTCTGACCCCCAACCTGCTCGAGAGACACGCAAAATGAAGGCCCTAGATCTGCAATAGGTGGTCCCGAAAGTCTGTAATGAGATACCGCCTCCATACGACGCTCCTTGGACACAAGCAAACGAAACTGCCAAAGATGAGTTTGACCTAGATGACGTGTCGATGCTTTAGACAACCTGGAGCACCAACGCGGGAATCCTCGAGAAGCTCTAATCAGGCAAACATCTACTATGAATCAAGTTTCTGCAGGAAGTCCGAGGGGGCGAGTGGGAGCTCAGAGATAAATGACTGCCCGTGCGGGATAAGAATAAGAAAATCGTTCTGCTGACAAAAAACACACGCCCAATGGTCTTGGTAGGAATCAAGCAGAAAAACTATGGGCATGCATATCCGGTGACGGCAGTCATTTACGTCACATATGCGGTCCGTGAGGCAGATGTCCAAAAGCTGACCCCAATGTCAACTGCGTGGCCAAGCGAGTCCTGGAGCATTTCGTGCGGTAGCAGATTGCCAACGGATTGACTGAGAAAAGAAAAGAAAATATTCTAGAATGGGAAGAAAGGGTGCACGACACCGGAGCACGGTTAGGTGATCTACATGTGTTAGAAAGCATCCTTTCTCGCAGCATTGTCGTTCGTAACATTGCCGGCAGCAAAATATACCAGGGTACAAGATATAAGCACTGGGCTACCATTCACATTGTTCTTCACAATGGCCATGCCTGGTCGGCCAATCTCTCGTTTCCACGCACCCGCACCGTAAACTTCTATGAAAGCAACATCTGGCAATCAATTCAGGAAACCGCCAGGGATTGACCTTGCGCAGTGTGGCTACTGGGGCCTGGTGACGCCAACCTGACCATTGACCAGTACGTACTCAGGACGGCACTCTCTATCAACCTCGGGCTCTACAAAAGCATATACAGACTGTGTGCACATCTCTTGGGGTCTCTGATCTCTCCAGTCGGGCTGTAGGTGCTAACCACGCAACCAGCATACATGCACGTGAGAAAAACCAATAGCGACCTACACCTTCTGGATATCTCCCCAACGTTCAGACTGCTTGTGTGGAGTATAGTCACGGCGGGGTGTGGAACAGCATGGATTACAAAACAAAGGATGTGACGGAGATCGACATGAAACACTGCTATCCAGCGTCCATCAAAGTACTGGGTGATTGCGCTCCCTGGGGTGCCTGCTTCGGTCACCTACGCCACCGGTTCCGACGGACCACTGCCTGGGCACGAGGCAACAGGATTTGCAGAAGTGGTTGCATGGGAATTTGCAGCAGGAGTACTTCCAGTGGTCGTGTACTGGATTGGCGGTCATTTCAGAGAAAAGAAATGGGTGCCACTGGCGCTACTTGCCTTCCTAGTGGAACGCCGGGTCTTCGTCTCATTCCACCTGCGAGAGGCCATCATATCCTTTGAAAAGCAAACAGAAGTGTGGATGCCTTCCAACAACTTGGACCGTAACTTGATCGGGAAGCTCACACAGTGACAAAGCGTAGAGTGCAAAAACCTTACCCGACGCCTGGTCTGTTATGAGGCTGATAAAGACTTCCTAGTGCGTGATATGACCGCCAAGGGAACTCTTGTTGGTCCCGATAAATGTCCACTTGGCTGGGTGCTGACATACTACGATGGCAACCATGCTCAATATACTCATCTGAGGGCCAGCATGCTAGGCTATGTGTACATCAACCTGCTATCCATGCTACAGCGCTTCCAGCCGGACGAAGTGGTGCAAGTGGCCACCGACTCCATCTACATCTACAAAGAAAGCCTGGTAAAGATCAGCGACCGGGTGCCAGCAATGCCACCAAGGCCCTACCTGGTCAGTGGCGAGATAAGGGCGATATACCCAAACGGGCAGCCGAATATGCTTGTTATTCTCCTAGTATAGGAATGCAGGTGGCATTGGAAGGGAGGCTTTCACCGCATTCGCTGTCCCCCTCCATCTACAATCCCCTGTCCACAAAGAAGCTCTCCTACCTGGCGGGTGATGGTGGCAGTGGAAAGACCCTACGGGCAATAGATCTATTCAAAGACGTTCAGCCACTGGTGCTCACGACTACTCATCGCCTAGCCAAAGAGCGTGACAGAGTGGGGCACAGATGCACAAACCTATCATAGCTTTTTCCGGTGGTGTGGTGATAAAAAGAAGTGATGGGGAAGAAGTGGATTCCCCCTAGTTTTTTATCTGGGATGAGTTCTGCACTGTGCCTAGAGCCTAGCTTGAAATCTTCCTTTGGTGGCTCCGAGAGAAAGGCGCGCAGGTCGTATGCTATGGGGACCCAGGACAGCCTCCTCCTATCTCTGGCGAGCCCACACACCAATGGCTGAGAAACGGTGCTTACAGACTTTAGAGTCAAGGATTCGACACTACAAAAACTAAAGCAATCCATGCGGCTCAAATCCAACACCACACAGTGTAGACTGACATGGAAAGCAACGAACCTGTTGAAATTGGATCACTTTATCCAGCGGGAGCATCCAAGGGATATGGTCCTAGCCTCACGTAAAAGGATACGCGACCAGATCACAGACATCCTCTTGGAACGGCGGAGAGTTCTGTTCCCCACCATACCGGTGCCACTGATATATCACCCAAAGAGCATTCGTCATCAGAACAGGCTTGTTGCCATACCCGGCGGTGGTAGTTCCAGCCTTGTTGTCAACGACGTGGTTCATGTGCCGCTTTCTGTGGTAGGAACGCCGGCCTGCCCCGAACCTGGCATCCCGTCAAAATGGGGATATGGTTACGCCAACACAATTCATAGCTCCCAGGGCCTTACCATCCTATCACCGCAGGAGGTGTGGCTCGTTGACGACTACCTCGGCTGGGCAAACGTGGCGTATGTGGCCGTATCCAGGGTCGAGTATACGGAGCAGCTGGCAAGGGTGTGTGTGCCACCAAAATCCGGAACCACGGTCGCCACAACCGCTACCGTCTCCACCAGACAGGGGTGTGGTTGCAGCGAAGGTAAAAAAATATAAAAAGCAAAATGCAAAGCGGGGGCGCCAGACGGACGCGGATGTGGATGATGTGCTGGCCATGTGCGAGGCGAAAGAAGGGCGGTGTGCCAACTGCAACATTCCTGTGTTGTGGGAGGGCTATTCGCGGTGGGAAGAAGAGCAGTGGACGCTGGACAGAAAAAATAACTCAGAGGGTCACTGTATTGGTAACCTGAGTTGTAATAGGTCGCGTGGGTGGAGCCACGTTGGGGGCGGGCCCCGGAGACTAGTTGCTGGAGTACAATCTCTGGGCCATGTATATACTTGTTGGCCTCGGCAGGTGGGCGTGGGAGTGTGGTAGGAGTTATAGTATAGTCCTAGGTATTTCCTGCTGCTGGACATAGCCTAGCATCTACATAGCTTGTGGAGTGTGTGTGGTATAGTATGGTAGGTGGTATAGTATGGTAGGTGGTCTAGTATGGTTGCTGGTATAGTATGGTGGTGGTATAGTATGGTTGGTGGTATAGTATGGTTGGTGGTATAGTATGGTAGGAAAACGTGCCATGTATTGAACTTTGGTGCTGGTACATGGTATACACCATGCAAAAACAACATCTATCCAAGAAATCCGCGATTTGCAAAGGAAGGTTCAGGCAGAGCAGATTCGAAAAAACTATGGTATTTGTACTAGTAGACTCCTTAGAATATGGAATACGGCAACAAGCTCTATGGCGGAGAGTGGCTCTCAGCCCCCAACCCCCCAAGAATCTACCTATATGGTTTCCGAGAGTAGGGTACTCCAAGAGGCGCCGCTAATGGCTATGGGAAGTAGCCCCCAAGAAATACTACCGCCACGATATGGACTCTCTCTGTACGATTTATACTATACAATGCAAAATATAGAGAACGATATGGAAAAAAGGCGGGCGATATAGAAGAGGTTGGAACCAATGTAGGAACGAATGCGGACCTAGCGTCATTTTCTGCAAGATTGCAAATGGTGGGATCCGTAGGAGTTGCCGCATTTCTTGCATGGAAGGTCTGGAAAATTACAAAGAATTGGAAGCCGGGTTTCCAACCACCACCAAAACCAGAACCGGCCCCCAAGCCTACCCAAAGTCGGGATATTAGACCCTGGCCTACTCTAGCTGGGCAGGACCCTTTCTACATGGAATAGTGCAAGCTGTTTGAGCACCTGTGGAAAGATTTGTCTACATCGTTTTTCTGTCCAGCGTAGCACGTCGCGTTTCCGCTTAAAACCACAAGATGTGCAAATCTGCAAACTCGAGATGGCTGCGCGTCCACGGTGTATACAGGAGGCCGGTGGCTTAATCCCTTTGCTTGCTCGCCACCGGTGCTGCTTACAGTATTCAAATTTGCAAGCCTTTCCACATAGCTCCTGTGACCCCAATCTAGGCCATGCACAAGTGTTGATAGCGCAGTGGGTAGGTTTCCGTAATCCGTATGCTATTGTGTATACCATATGAGTTTCCATTAGTCTAAATGCTTGTCAAATATGGTCACAGAGGATCGGACTTTGACCCGTGCATTGGCTGACTGGTGCTGTATATATGTATGTGGCTGGTGGTGCTATATGTGGTGCTGCTGCGCCCGGAGGACGTTGGCTATATATTTGGTGTGCCTGTTCAAAAAGGCTTCTTAGACCCCTTGGGGGTAGCCTTAGCCGTAAAACGATAGTAGCTATTGTGCATAGGCCACAAATGTATGACCAAAAGTACGCTCTCAAAGAAGGTTGGCTTCAGATTTGTAGGTTTTTTCATGAACAAAGGCTTCTTCGACCCTCGAGTCCCCCCGGGGATAGTCTATGCCAAAAACGACAGTACCCCCTGTGCTGCTTAGGTGCTTATGGGCTAATATGTTGCATACCCCGGCAGTATGGTTGTAGTTGGCTGTATGATGTATTCTGAGGTAGATTTATGTTAGTTTGTTAGCATATTGCATGCTAACGAATCTTGGCGTTAGGTTGCTTATATGGTGCATACCAATATAGCTTGATAGTAGTTGGATAGAATGTTGCATAATAATATAGCTTGGTGCTATTGACTAGAATGTTGCATTGTAAATTAGCTTGGTGCTAGTTGAGTAGTATGTTGCATTCTAAATTAGCTTGATGCTAGTTGGCTTGTATGATACAAACTAATATAACTTGGTGCTAGTTGGCTAGTATGCTGCATTCTAATATAATTCGGTGCTGGTATGTTGTGCACTAATATAGCTTGATGCTAATTGGATAGTATGTTGCATTCTGATAACACTTGGGGCTAGTTGGTTAGCAGGTGGCTTACAGAGGTAGCCACATGACAGTTGGCAACTTTGTGCTTGGTATGTTGCTTACTTAGCTAGTTTGATGCTATTGTGCCATTATGTCGCTTACAATGATTTCTTGATGATAGCAGGCTAGTATGTTGCTCACTGAGGTAGCTTGATGATACCTGGCTGGTGTGTTGGATACCAAGGTAACTTGGTGCTAGAAGGCTAGTATTGTACACACTTTACATGTTGCGGGTTGGCTGGTTTGTTGTTGAACTGAAAACATTGTATGTATCGTTGCGTTCTGCATGAAATAATCTCATGTAAAACGGACAAAATTTGAATATACCATTCCTTCAGCGGATGACTCAATCTGTCTTCGTGATGCTAACGGCTTGGAATATAACGGCACGTTGTCCGTGAGTTCAACTGGCAAGAATTGTCGACCGTGGAATTCCGTAGACTACCCCGAGTACGGACACAAGTTCTGCCGTAACCAAGCGGAATCACTTCCGAAACAACCATGGTGTTTTTCGGCTCAAGGTCAACCGGTGACTTGCAGCATTCCAATTTGCTCAGGTACTGATGATACTGACTAAATAGAAAAGTGATAAATGATAAATAGAAAATATTTTGGAGGGAATTAAATAAATTCGTTCAAGTACTTACATTTAGTGTAAAGAATACAGCGTAACAGCTATCAATGCTTCAGATCTGAACACAGACTAACTCATTAACAATTACAAATACCTACATGCACCTGTATACTCATTATCTCCCTCACTCTTACTCCCTCTCTCCCTCACACTCATTCGCACTCATTCATTCTATCGGTCTCACTCACTCTTTCATTTGCTCTCACTTACTTTCTTCTCTCTCTCTTCTCTCTCTCTCTCTCTCTCTCTCTCTCTCTCTCTCTCTCTCTCTCTCTCTCTCTCTCTCTCTCTCTCTCTCTCTCTCTCTTTCTCACTCTTTCATCCACCCACCCTCTCTTTCTACAAATATATCAATACCGTAGATAGTCTACTAATCCGCCCATTAACTGCCAATAAGTACTTTAATCAGCTTTCAAAATATCAACCTTGAAGGACATTATATTTCAGAGTTGGACCAGTGTGCGGATGGTAATGGGGGATGTCAGCAGGAGTGCAGCAGCTCTGCACAAAAACCCCATCACTGTAACCGCTTTCCTGGTTATCAAGGAGTTGATGCCTTAATTAGAAACTGTGCAGGTGGGCACTTAATCCATCTTATCATTAAACACATTGAAATGGAATTAAGAGTGGCGCAGAAAAAGCCGCGGAATCAAATTGCCCTCGGTTACCATTATCCTATCACACGACAGATATCGACGAGTGTTCAGAAGGCAGTCACAGCTGTACGGATGGGGAATGCTGTGTCAACACTGACGGTGGGTATTACTGTGAGTGCGCCGCCGGATATCTCCTCGACATGGACACATATCAGTGCACAGGTAAAGGAAGAAATAATGGGGTTTATCCAGATAGAAGTGAATGTCATTACCGGAAATGCATCATTCGACTTATAAGTGTCAAATTGCTAATAATCGAGTCTAATGTGTGGTGGATGGGTGGATCGACAGTGTATGTTTTACGTAGACATAACTCCCTGCTTTCAATATTTCACAACATTGTATTATTCGTTTGCGTATGCAATTGGCCACTAGCCTGGTATTTTTACATGGGCAGCTTCGGCAACTGATTCGTCATTAGGCGCATGTGGACATCAATATAATATAAGTTCTCTGGCACCGGCAGGTAAGTTTCCAGCTCATGAAATTGTAACTGGCAATACCTTACGAAGAGATGACAGAAGGGTAGCTAGCTTTAGGACAAAGATATAATATAATGTAATATTCATTGCTATGTTGTGCGATCTACATACCACGGAGCAGCCATCGGTGGAGGGCTTGGTGGATTGGCTTTCATCGTTCTTCTTGCTGTAGTGCTGATCATGGTCTACCGCAAACGTCGTAGTCAAAGTGCGCAATCAGGTAACGAATTCTAAATGGAGATGATAAAGTATATGTCAATGTAGCTTTTTCGTGCCCATTTGTTCTTGTATTGTTGTATTGGTCAATAGACGCGTGGCTATTTTTGAATGCATTCCTTCTATTTCATTGGTAAAAGGAATCGAAACATTTCACATAAAGTTATTATCTTATGATACTATAAAGACAAATGGCATTAATGTTCAGGGCGACATAAGCAATAATGCTTATTATCTTATTCAAACATAACCGATAGACGCATTTACTTTGTGTTTGTACTGCAATCGGCATTTGTATGTGATATGAAGGATCAGACGGGGAGCAGAGGGTTGACTATGTGAACGTCACTTCCAATGATCAAGCAACCGATGGCAAATGTGAGTCGCCCATGCTGCATGACGAGATGGAAGGTAGTGTGTATGATGAGATAGCAGATCCACAGCTGACGAGAAGTTCAGTGCTTGGTACTGAGCCCAAAGAAGGCATGTACACGGTGCCTCCTATTTCTGCAAGCTCTCCTGTCCACAGCTGTTACGATGCTCTTCTCCATGCACCGATTGCTGATGCTGTAGAGACCTCCGTTGTATAAATGTGATAATATGTCCGACAGCATCTGTAGTATTTTTATTGGAAGGCACTTTATTTTATAATCACGTTATGATGAAGCTCAATCAGATGCAATGCTTTCTTAATATATTTTATTTCAAATGAAGAAGAGTTTTATTTGGTGTAAATATGGATACGTTTAGGTTCATTAATGTCGCATCGATTTTAATTTGTTAATTGGTGAATTCGCGTATGGAGTGCTATTTGAAGAATAATAAATATATGTACGAATGAAAAATCCATCAATATTGTCAGGCAATGGATTCGTGAATACACATATCTTACACACGCGTTTGTGTGAGTTATGTTTATTTGAGTAAATGACATGCACTCTCCTTAATAAATTATAACCGAAGTGCCATCGATATGTAACACTTAACGGGTGCTTTCTTGTTACCTAGATCAGGATCTAGGACTAGGATGCGTCTGTTCGCGTTGTATTGTTCTATGTGTAACATTTCTATTATTTTATCTTTAAACATACTGTATAGCTTATAATGATTTTTATGATTATTGGCTGATTTTATAGCAGACGTAATCCGTGGCTTCATATGTCTTTGTTTTCTATTTGGTATCATTATAGACCAATGTAAAAATAATTTCAAACAAAAACAACCCCTTTTGTGTTCTGTACTGTGCCGTAACGACATTCCACTTTATATTTTGAATTTTAGAACACAATAATTGTTACCGTTTTTCATTGATTCATCTGCTCCCAATCACTTCATTTTGAATTGAAGAGTGCTGTCAATGTGCGCAATCGAAAATATCGGATAATGGATGAAAAGTCAGTACGTATTATTCCTTGCTAATGCTCTACGTTATGATTGATATCATTGTAAAAGAAAATCAAGCAATCAAGAAGATTGCATATATACTCTGGTGGGTCTAGTAATAAGGGTGTACGTGAGTTTGAAAACAAAGTATCAAGAAATTGGCTGTATCATTTTGCCTGTAATTGTTTATCAAATTAATATTTAAAAAACTTATGCAGTTTTTCTTCAATTTTCTTTCTTTTGTTAGCGCATCCAGAATCATTTATTCGTTAAAAGAATTTATATCTGTATTCGGTTGACTGTATACCTCACCGACAATTACATTGATTAAGTAACCAACAGATTGCCCCTTTATTCCAACAATATGCATCAATCAATTTCTTTCATGATATCTAGCTTAATTATTCTAGTATCTCCGATATTTGGCCATTTTCATAAAGTAAACATGCCATTATGTAGCGGGCTGTAGTATCAGGGTGTTTCTTCGAAATGCTCTCTGATATGCTCATTAATATTTTATCAACAAAGTCTACGGGACAAATTGGTGCAGAGGATATATCGATCTCTCTCAATTTACGCAGCTAACAAAATAGAGATTCATGTATAATTAAGCATAAAGTGATTCTAGAACTTTTGTAAGCACTGCCAAATGCGTACAACACAGTTCGAATTGGAACCTTGAGCGATCACACAAGGTCCCCGCTGATTACTTGGAGAGCCTGTAGGCAATCAGACCAGTTGCGGCTATGTCATTATTGATAATGAATGTCACCTCGTAATCTGACAGTTCAAAGGAGTCTGAAGCAGAGGTGCGGGATCCAGTATCTCAAAGTAATGGTCTAGATGACCAAGAGGGATTTGCAAGAGCATTATTGAGCTCAGAATTCTTTGCCAACATTCTTAGCTGTAAGACATATGTAATTAGAACAAGCCATTCAGGCGCTATACACAAAATCACTAGACGAGCAGTCTAGGGCTAACTCCAGATACTGTAGAAAGATCAAAGATGAAAAGGTAAGAAATCAACGTAATAGATGATACAGATGAAGCCACGAAGTCTTCAACAACAGTTGTTGGTTCATAACCGCCTGCTGAGGACTATTTATTCATAAAGCATTCCATGTCGTATGAATCGATTGATATTCATCTATTTGTTCAGCATATATGAGAGAATTTAGCCATTCAGATGATATCAGAGAGCGTCGTTAAATTGCCGAGTTGGCTGGCAACACATGGCCTTTTGGCTAGAGTGATGTATAACTTATCAGTGATATTTCAATCATCCTTTCCAGCCAGTATTTAAAATATATATTATCAAAGGGAGCCACCAAATGCTAATTAACTTAACTTTCTATTGTCGACAGATGAAGGCAAACTTATCTTGGACATACATTGTGGGCTGTGGTCATATTGCTGTAATGCATCACCGCCATATTTGCATAAAACACTAATGATATATAAACACAGTGATACATGTACTGACGTGCAAAAGAGCAAACCCTCCCCAAGCACTAGAAGTTGATCAATTATGAAACATTACACATGCTTATTGACAGCTTTGAGTAATACAAGATTCCACAAAGGCGATGCGACATTACTGGGTAGAATCGCATGTTTGAAATGAGTAAGCCAAAAGGCTCACAGCTAGTTGGCGCCAAGCTACTCTGCTGGCGACAATAACCTCCACATGGACTGGCAAATGAGGCTAATGCAGTAATAAACACCAAGGTAAGGGAGTTGCAATGTTTGATTTCAAACGTTTACTATTTCCGTGGTCTAAATGGACACTTCCATAAAATGTACCCAATGCCATTATACGAGTTGCTATTTATGAAAACGACACCCATAGCGGACATTCTGTATCACACGAATCGTTGTCATCGACTGGTAAACAGACAATGTAAGGAACTGCGTTTGTTATCACAACATATGCACTTATTTCCAAGTATTTACTAAAGGTAAATATTATTAATGATTATGTATATAATTCTACAAATGGATAGCATATTAAGCATAGTTAACTGACGCAAGAGGCCGTGATGCAATTTTTATCATTATACGCGGGTGAAGACGTCACTGATATTGACATTTTTTGAAATGCCATAGTCGGGCAATTGATAGTCACGATAGTATCATAAATATTGACACAAATAACCAGATTTAGGGATACCTATAATAATTTAGCCCGTGCAATATGGCCATAAACCTTTTTATTGTATGGCAAATCTATGTCTGGCTGTGCAATCTCTATCATGTAATAACGAGTCAACGAACAAATAGGAGATTAACCAATGAGCAACACATTAACTTGCAGCTGAATTGTCAAAACCTTCTAGTGTTGACAATAAAGAAATTATATCGCTCTAGTAATGAATATTATCGCTACTGCGTAGCTTAATGTTAACCGTACGCTACTTTATAACCAACACCTTGACAAATCCCACCTGCTGACGACGCATATTGGTGATTAAGACCCACTCGTCACCATCAGTAGGAGACCTATAATAATAGCCAGTCAATTACCCCTTCTAGCCTAGCAAAGTTTATTATTCGAAACTGTAATTTTTTTTTGTAGCTGACAGTTCAGAGTTTGGATGGAGTAATATCAAAGCAACCAATCCCTTTGAAACTGCAAAGCTTATCAATTACAAATAATTACTTGCAATGCTTCTCGCAAGTTGTTCTGTAAACTAAAACCAATGTTCATGTTCACATTGATCTTGATAACTCCGTATATTATCCATCCAGATGCCCGTAAACTACAACTTAACGAACTAAACCTTGATATCTGACTAAGTTGCACTGAGCAAAATATATATGATTAAGTGATGTTAACATGTTACTTCCACGCACCCATACACACACGCATAAATACTCACGCGTATACACATTCAAATTAAACTTCGTACTGAGTATCCCCAAGAATATTCAATGTATCTAAGGTTGCTTCAAAAACATCAGGTCAAATTAAGACGAAACTATCACTATCGGTCGCACTGGGTCAATTTGGACAAGAAAAACACACACACCCGCACAAACACACACTTATATATTTATACCCAAGATCCCACCCCTTGTTGTGTCTTTGTAGCGCTGTTGATAATTAACAAGTAATACAGGGCCAAAGTTTGGAGAGTGCCCTACTCCAAGACCTTTTAGCATCACACAACAGCCATACCCCGGGCATTTGCCTTAGAGCATGGCGCTTGTGCAAGTGACGATTGGACATCCAATAATTATATATATCATCATGTTGCTCAACACAATAGGATAAAAGAGTATCATATATTATATATCATACTTAACCATTCTGTTATACAAATGATCAAGTGATTGTGTACCTTGGAGTGGCTCGGCAGTCTTGCTCATCTAATGATGACGACCTGGAATAATAATTCACATGTTACACTGGTTTATTGTCCAATCAGGACTCACCGCTTCCCGGACCCTTGAGAGATTGAAGATACACTTGGTGGAGTGCTGTTACACTAAATAAAATATCATAAAAGCAAATTGCATGCGGCCAAGGTTCTCTCATTATTCTTTCCCTGTTCATAAACAGCAAGCAGGGGTTATACTTATCAGTAGCACTGCTATAACTTTTCCATTTTTTTACCATACTATAAGTATGCGCCAGAATATAGTTTAGTAGAAGGTTTAAATTATTTGTGATAATTTGATATTTCCATATATATAATTGGTTCAGAAGGGTTGATGAAGGAAGGTGCCAATAAGAATTCACTGGTTTTGCTGGCTGGACTCTGGAGATACTGCGGATGAATTGGGAGGAGTGCTTTAACATTCAATAAATAGCATAAAATAAATATACTTATGGTAATGACCTTAGTAATTGTCATTCTACATGGGTTTATTGTCCAATCAGGACGCACATATTTTACACAGCGAATTTCATGTTTCAAATATTGTATTTAAACGTTCTATAAAATTATTCAAGTGTTTATGCACTGGGAGTGGGTTGCCATTCGTAATTATCCTTTAGCGATGACTTAGGACGGTAAAAAAGACAACATCAAATAGACATAAATATATGAATTGACAATCAGTGCAATATTGTGTGTTTGAGCGCATTGGATCATGACACAGCCCCAAAGGGGTCACAAAGAAGGTATTAATTGATTATATCAACTTCATCCAAGTCCAGATAATTGTCATACTTTATTCATTTATTGCCAACACGGACTCACCACTTCTGGTTCCTGGACCCTTGCTAGACAGCATATACACTGGGCATAGTGCTGTTTCATTCAATACTATAACATGTTTTGCATTGGTACAAAATAATCCCAACATCTCTATCAGATTCTGTAACAACAAACTGGGGTTATACTCTGTTGCATTGTTATAACCCAACCACTTTAATTTCTACAGTTATGATATTGGTAAGCAATACATAGTTATCGTTATATATATATAGTAAGGATAATGTAGAATGTTTTAATATTTCCTCCGTGTCACTCGTTCAGAGTGGGGAATGAGATGGGGGGAACAATGATCCTATCTATTTGTACATAGGCAATTACCATGCCATACTGATTTATGATGCCAATCAGAACTCACCGGTTCTCCTGACATGGGAGGGACTGGTAGTGTACTGGGTGTAGTGCTGCTACTGCAAAGTAAATATTATAAATAAATGCAACAATTGAATTTGTAACAAGATTCGCCGATCATTCTATTCATGTTATTCAGTAACAACAAGAAGGGATTATCTTATCTGCTGCAACATTTCTTAATCATATAGTTTTAGTAATTGTGTGCCAAAGCATAGATGAGTCAAAAAATTTATATCTAAGAAATTGACTGGACAATCCTCATTTATAGTGCCTATAGGAAACAATCGTTGCAATAAAAAATCAAGACTCACTTATTATAAAGCTTGGCACTCAAAATACGATCTAATATCACATGTGAAACACGGTTCAATAATAAAAAAAATTTCTAATGGATTCCAGCATCAATTCCACAAAATCTACTCTAATTTTCACCATTGAATGACTGTCCGAGCATGTATCAAAATAGCTCCGGTCGAACGGTAATATAACACGTCTACTCGGACATCTTGTAGGGCTACTCGTGCGTCTTGTAGGGCTAGTATCAATATTGACGTATATAGAGTGGGCTTAGGTTAAATTTGGATGGCAATAATTGATTCTTTCACACAAACACCGTCGCTGCGCCTGGTAATGAATCCGCCATTTTTTTGGGGGGATGGAACCAACCGGAGGGTTGGCTGTGTAACAAATAATCCAAGAGCTTATGGGCTTTTGCAGCGAATTGGTTGTTTCGTATCTAGTACGAATATAACGTGGTGCAGTGCTGGAACCAACATTTGATGAAAAATGGCAAGGGAAAAGCCAAGGTTTCTTTTATTAAGTTCCCCAGTCAAAACAAAGAGTCTGAACGAAGTGTCAAGTGGACGAAAGCTTGTGCTCAAACTGATCCTGTCACCCTAAAGCCATGACAGCCGAAGGATGACGTTCTCCACACCTACATTTGCTCAGCACATTTCGTTTCTTGTGAGTTGTTTTTTTAATAACCCTTAGATTGTGATGTATGGGTAAGTTTGTGATACATGTATCCACGCCCGGCGGGGTTTTAGTTTTGATTTGGCGAGAAGAAGGGTTTGTCTTGTTTGGACATTTGTCCAACTACTGGAGTGCATAAGGTTTATCATTATATAAATTGAAAAGTCCACTAAATCATGTGTAACGCTTTGCCATTAACAATAAATTGTTGTGCCATTTTCAGGGTTGGGAAAGAGGACCTCATCAGGGTCATGCCAAGAGTAGATTTGTTGTGTGACAGTTTACAGACAAATTGATGTGTGATGATGTATTATTAATCTCATTTTACAGGTCAGCCATCAAAGGAACCTAGCCGTCCCGACTAGATTCCCACAAAATTTCTAAAGCTGACAACAAAGACAACCCTTCGATTGACAAAAGTTACAAGCAACTTGAAAAGGTGTGTTGTCATTCAGGTGGATTATTCGCTTGCTTTATTTTGATTACTACATTTTGACATGGTATTCATCATTCGTATTTGTAATTGCGTTAAATGTGATGGTTATGTGTGTTTCAGATTCCAGAATGCGATCTCACGTCATGGCAACAAGTTGCTAGGAAAGGAGAACCACACCTTAAAAAGACGCAGAGTAGCATATGCTGCTTCTGTTGGTGCTGAGGATGACAGCTGCCCTGTAGATTCTAAAATGGATGTGCCGCTATCAGCAATTGATAGTTATCAAAGTGTCCCTGCAACAGTATCATCGACTGAGTACCATCTGCAGTTAGCCTGTGTGCCTGATCATACCCCCTCAACGTGTCATCACAACTCTCCATCACACATCGTCTTCCCTCACAAATAGCACTGTCTCACAAGGATCAACTTCTAGCCCCACAGAATGCAGTGTCCAGCAAGGCATCTCCTTAAACAAACCATCTCAAGAGGATATATCCAGTCCACCTCCCTTATGGGTGCTTTGAATTTTAAAGGCGTCCCTTCTGTTCCCCACATTGATCAATTCTTTTACAAGTTGGTGAAATTGAAGCATGGCATGAATTTTCAATACATGGTAGACCAGGTTTGCATTCCTCAAAGCACTCTCATTGATCACTTTTGGAAGTGGTTGGACTTAACATGTGTGCAGCTCAAGGGTCTTATGATGTGGCTGGAAAGGGAAAGCATCTTCATCTTAATCCCCCCAGCATTTAAGGCACTGTATCCAAGGATGACGTGTGTAATAGACTGCTTTGAGGTTTTCATAGAGTCTCCGGGCAATCTAAACGCTCGTGCCCAAGTTTGGTCAAATTATAAGCGTCATACCACCATGACATTTTTAATTGAAGCGATTTGTTTTTTTATCAGAAACATGGGGTGGGAGGGTTAGTGGTGTATAACTTGTAAATAAGAGTGGTTTTTTGACCAAATGTGATCATCACCCAGGCGACCAGATACTTACAGACAAAGGTTATACGATGAAGGAACAATTTCGGGTATCCCTCGCGTTGAACTATGTGTGCTTGCGTTCACTCAAGGGCAGAATCAGCTACCAGCCAAAGACCTTGTATCCTCTAGGAAACTGTCATCAGTAAGAATTCACGTGGATCGTGATTTTGGTCTTATGAAAAATAGATTTTGTATTTTACTCTACCAATTAGGCATATAAAATCGCTCAAAAATGAGGCACATCAGGTTGCTCATCGAAGTCCAGACATGCTTGTTGGTGTATGTACTATCTTGACAAACCTCGGTGATGGAACTGTATATAAGGAGTGATTGATCAGGTGAGCTTATTTGTTTTTTATGTATATTATGTGATTGATTCAAAGTATGTAGTGTGTGTTATTTAATCCGTGTAAAATAAGATTCGAGGTGGATGTACTGTGATATCCCATACATGGTTTCCTTATTCGTCCTTCTGTTCGTCCAAGTAATATGGTTCTATTTCTATACAATATAGAACATGGCAAACACTTTCTGATTTGTCTACCTGGATTGTTTGGTTCAATGCTTTAAAAAACAACTTAAAAAATGTTTGATCTGTTATGAGAAACATCCATTTAATTTCAACATATATACAGATATTGCATCAACATTAGGAAATTCATATAGGAAAATAACAAACATGAAGTTACTGTCTCCTCTGTCGCTTTCTGTTTGTGTTCTTTTGTTTGCAGTTGTCGCAATACCACATTTTGGATCTCGTTCTGTTGGTATCCCGACGCAAGGCCAATCAGTAATATCAGTTTGAGTATAAAAGGGATGGGACTCCTTTAGCTTGAGAGCCAGGTCCAGGCAGCTGTCCTTCTCTTTGACCATTTCTAGAATGGTCATGTCACGGAATTTGTATGAACACTTCCAATACTCCTATCCAGTGACATGAACACACCACTTTGCTATCTAGTGAGATAGCCAGGAATGGCTGTTCTCTCAGAACAGTTAGACGACAGTTTTGAACCTGAAGCTCACAGTGTCCCGATGGAATGACAGGGTCTGCGTATTGCTGTCTGGCAACACTTTCATGGGTATTGCCCCATGAAATTGCGCTCGTCTTCAAGTTTGAGGGACGGTCACTACAGATCGATCTGATGAGAGACGGTGACGGTCTTGTTGTGCTGTAGTGAAGGGCAGTGTGAGCAGTGGTTGAGGTGATAAGGCCTGCATTTCAGTTGCTCAAAGGAGTTGGAGCTTTCCACACCTTGGTAAATAGTTCTCAACCCTGATGGATTTTTCTTAGTGTTTGCGATAGTTCTCTTGGGCACAAAGTTGCAGTTACTTGAAGAAATGTAGCTGAGTGCGACAGGCATGACTGGGTTAGAGGCTGCAAGAAGAGTAACAAGAAAATCCTGGAGACCATCATTGGACAGAGACTGGGGCTCTGCTCTATGAGCTGGTGGGTTATTCGAAGTAATCTCGCCCTTTGGTTTGTCAACATAGAAGTTGATGTCTTGCGGGTTGTACCCCTTTCATATTGGCCTCATTCCAAGAGCAGGCAGGCTCTCTTGCGCAAACACACATTACTGTAATATACTGCAGATCAGTAATGTTGTTTTCATAACAAACACACCAGTGATTTTTCAAATTAAAAAAATTGCCTCTTTCTGAGTTCCTCCTGTTAATGGAGTATTCACAATAATAAAATGATAAATAAGCTATTAATTGTCAGATACATATGTCCCATAAGCCATTATAGCTTATTATTCCATTATAGTGCATCAAATATAAACCAGAATCTACATAAACAGCTTTGCAGTCACAGTGAGCAGCATCCACCTTGCCACACTGTGTAATGGCAGCCCAAGGATGGTAAAGCTGTTCATTGACACGAAAGGTGAGTGTCACGTCAGCTCTCAACACAGAAATGCTGGTGCCTCTGGGGTTCATATATGTGACTGTCTGCACCCAGCCAGATTCCAGCAGCTTGTAGGAGGCCAGTGCCTTGTACTTTTCCATAGCTTCTCTGCTGTGGACACCTGGTTAAAACATAACCATAATAAATAACAGGGGCTACCCAATGATAATCAAACATTGATCATTACAGATTTATTTGAAATTCAATGACGATGGGCGATACAAGTAAGTAACAAGGGAATAACAGTAGTTACCTGGTGTTTCAATGAGATAGATGTAGATGTTTCCGAAATCCATGCAGGGCCATTTTCTTGGGTCGTTTCTCCAAATATCTGCGGGCAGTTTTTAAGGACAATCTGATAACCCACATAGCTCTAGTTTACGCTTGTAACGATCTAGAGTACTGCCTTCAAGTCCTGAGATATAATCAGCCGACATTGTGATCAAATATCGATCAAAAGTTAGAGAAAACACAGTACGCCTGTAAGATTTAGTTGTAACGCTGTTTAAATTCCCACCTCCGACAAAAAGGCGGATTTCGCGCGTTGCATTGTTGGTCGCGTGTGACGTCACTGTGTGTGAAAAAATCAACAGATAAGGGATAACATCAACTAAGTTTAAATGCATCGTGAGTTGATTAGGCAATGACATATTGAAATATATTTGTTGGGTAAGAAAGCGTGTACTACTTACCGCGTATCATTCTAATTACACTTTTTGTAACAAGTGTTCTTTAAATGAAGAGACACGTGTTGAGGTTATGGCGTGTCAGGCCGAACTACTTTTATTTGTATAGTACAGTCGCAGATGTAACAAATATTGTCACATCCCCCTTTCTCTATATAGTTCTAGGAATCAGCAAAAGTTTGAAAAAATAAAGGGAGAGAAACAGTGTTATGATACAACTTAACTTCAAACCAACTGATTCTGTATTACTACTCTTAACAAAATGAAATAGGCTTACAATAGGGTTAACTTCGTGTAAAATGCATCAAGGTACTGAGGAGCCTTCACTACTCTACGACTTGTCCCTCTTTTCGTCGGAGTCATTACTTGAGCCTTAGGGTTGATTGGGTCTAACGTGTCTGATACAGATTTCTTTGGTGGCTTCGTTTCATCGGAAACCTGATGTTTAGTTGATTTTGCCCATTTAGTCATCTATCGGGTGCCCGGCGTTGATGGGTGTTTGAATATGTGTCGCCTTGAACGAACATCTGGCCGTCTGTGTTTTGGGCTGATGTGTTATTTTTCATCTTTTATTTGGGCTGGCACGACAGTGTGTCCTGGAGTGATGTGTTGTGATTCTGTCCTGATGTCAGGTTCTGGCGCTTCATATGTCTTGCGTAAATCAACCCTGTTTCTGATGTAGGTGTTTCCTTCTCTGGTTTCCACTGCATATGCTCTTGAGTTAAGTCTTTCTCTAATGACAACTCTCCTCCATTCGCCTTCACCATGCTGGGGTTTCATTCTCACTGTATCTCCTTCATTCAACTTTGGTAGGTCTTTCGCGTTTTGATCATAAGATTTCTTCTGCCGAGCTTGTCTGTTCTTAAGCAGCGTCTTTTTCTATTCATTGTATGTGGTTCTGGACATCAGGAGCTTGTTGGACATAGGGATGAGTGATCTTGTTTAGACGTTACATTGGGCTGGAGATGGGCGGGAGTGTTCCTTATCTTGAGGAGTGCTCGGTAAGGATCTTTGTTTGCTTTCTTGCACTTCTTTAACATCCTCATTGCTGCTTTTACAGCAGATTTTGCTTTACCATTTGAGCAGCTGTGGTATGGACTACAGTTCACGTGTTCGAAATCCCAGTCAGTAGCAAACTGTTTGAATTTTTCTGATGTTAAGTTTTTGGCATTGTCGCTGATGATTTGTTCTGGTATGCCATGTCTTGCAAAGTGGGATTTCAATTTCTGTATGATAGTGTAAGAATCTCTTTTCTTTAGCTTATCAAACTCCCAAAAGTCACTAAAGTTATCAACTTTGACCAAGTAGTCATTGCTGTTCCAGGTAAGAAGGTATATTCCTATCTTCTGCCATGGTCGATGAGGGATGTCATGCGGTATTATTAGAGTCTCCTTGCATTGCACTCTCTCAAAGGTGCGACATTCATCACATTGAGATATGTATTGCTTCAGCTCATCGTTCATTCCAGGCCAATAGATAGCTTCCCTGGCTCTTCTCAAACATGCTTCAACACCTAGATGCGAGGAGTGGATTGCTTCCTTTATCGTCTTCATCATGCTATGTGGCACGACTAGTCTCCCATCACGAAAAATTAGACTGTCTTGCACACTCAGCTCGTCTCTCATTTTGAAGAGCTGTGTTATGTGAGACACACTCATTCTTACGAGGCCATCCGTGTAAGATCGTCTCTTTCAGTAGGCAGAGCGACTAGTCTGTTTCAGTAGCTGCTTTAAGCCTTTAATGTATTTCTTTTTGTATTGGTAAGTATTCCACCATGTTCACATTTTCTATGTCCATAGACTCTCCCACTCGGGTTTGAATGGGATAGTAGATCAGCTATACTGACTTCCGTTCCAGGCATCCAATGCATTTGTATGTTATATACCATAATCTTCATCAGGATACCTTGTAGACGTCTTGGAGCTCTGTGTAATGGCTTTAGCAGTATATGTTCAAGCGGTTTTTGATCATTGTAAACGATGATCTTCCGCCCATACGTGTAATGACGAAAGTGTTCAAGAGCCCATGCTACTGACAGGGCCTCTTTTTCTATCTGGGCATATCGGGTTTCATATCCAGTTAGTGTATGGCTGGCATATGCAACAGGTCTACATCTTGCAGAAAAGTTGCTCCCAGAGCGGACTTACTGGCATCACACTGTAATTCCAATCCTTTGTTGCTGTCGTAGAATGCTAGTACTGGTGTCATAGACATGTCCGTCTCATATCCAACCATGCCACGTAGTGTTCGGACTTCTGCTACATTGGTGGGTGACTGTATATCACGTACAGCTTTGATCTTTATAGGGTCTGGTTTAAGTCCATCCTTGGTGATTAAGTGGCCTTGGAATTCAGTCGCTGTTGTCTTGAATTCACACTTGGACACTTGGTATATGTGGCCATTCTCCGTGGCTTTTTTTAACAGAGCCTCGAGGTTCTTGTCTTGGTCTGCTTCTGCTTCCGTGACGGTGTCACCGGATACCCAAACAAGAATATCATCTGCAGATCACAGCATTGACATTCAATCTAAAAGGGATGCCGTAGATCTCCATTCTTCTTTGTGGTTACAGCCATTTGGCTGACCTAAGTGGATGGTTCATCAGCTCGTTCAATGATATCTTTCTTCACCATGTCCTATAGCTTGTCTTGAACTTTCCTCTTAATGGACACTGGTATACATCTGTGAGGGCATATGATTGGTGGTATGGTCTGGTCTACATCTAGACGTACTGTACCAGGGAACTTTCCCATTGTACCACTGAATAAGTCCGGGTACTGTTCCTGTGGGCTGGTTAGGGCTGTGACACTGTTGACATTCTTGAAGTTGTCATAGTTTACTGTCAACAGATTAATCGCTTCTGAAATTGGTCTTGCTGATTATGGGCGTGAAATTTTCTTCAACCCAATGAAGCAGACTCTGTGTTTCTTCTTAGTCTTGGGGTTGTTTAGCTTCAAGGTGGTCTGAGGTTTCACAAAAGTCTTATTCCACATTCTGAACTGCACTTCAGTCGGCTTGAGCCTAGTTGAAACAGTAAGGAGCGAGTATGGTACGACATTGACAGTAGCTCCACAATCTTGTACTTCTTGGGTTTGTGATTCATCATCATATCGCAGTAGACTCCTTTGCGGGACTGTTCGCCATCAAAGGCCAATACTTCCTCAGTGTCCGAGTTCACTCCTGAATCCACGTATGAAGAGTAGGAGCTACTGCACGAGCTGGTATCTTCCCGGTCATCTACCATGTGCACTCGTCTCTCTTTGCCTCGAAATCGTTTCTTGTATCTTGGACACATTTTGGTGTTACTGAAGTGATTGAAGTCTTTGCAAACATTACACCTTTTAGGCGGGGCATTCTTCATTCACCATTTCATGGTATTTGGAAAGAATAAACATTTCCTGGTCTCTGAATTGATTTTCTTTGTTACATTTTTCTTGGGCTTGTGGTCCTGTCAACTATGGTGGTCATCATTATCTTTTGCTCTGCCATGTTTCTGTAGTTTGTCATACCTAAGCTTATCTTTTGCTCTGCCATGTTTCTGTAGTTTGTCATACATAAGCTTCTTACCATGTTGTGTCTTGGATGTGATCTTGTGCACTGCTTCCTGTGTTGAGTTCATTGTTTTCAGGTAGTATTTTGTGGCTTCACAGGCCTTTGCTATTTCAATAACTCGATCAAGGGTTGGGCTGCCTTCATCGAGCTTCTTCTCTTGGGCCTCCCTGTCGAGGGTGCCACACATGATCCTGTTTCGAAGGGCCACCTGGTTTGGTGTCATAGTTTGGTGTGTGAAGGATGCGTAATATTGCTTGATACGGAGGTCGGCTATCCATGCATCCAGTTTCCCCCTTCTTCTAGTCTCGCATGGCGAAGAGGTAATGTGATTTAGCATCATTTGATGTGCCAATACAAAACGAGTCCATCTTGGTTATGGTGGCCGCTACATCATTAGTTTCCTGTATACCAAGGCCATTTACAGTACGTAGGGTCTCTGGTCCCAAGCTGTTGAAGAAATCAGCACATTGTTTGCTGATCCTCAAGCTCAAGGCGAGATGCTATGCAATCGTTTCTCCACATTTGTTTGTGAATCTCCCAGTTGGTTTTCTTTTCATCTCTAGTTATGTCAACTTGGCCAGGTAGTTTGATGTTAGATCTGTAGTGATAGCTCCTTCCACCAGATGCAGGAGCAATCCCACGCGGAGCATCCTGTGCGGGTTGTGGAACATAACTCTCAGTATCAGTCATTTTAGTAAAAAATGGAAAAGCGCAAGATTTAATTACGTAACAATCTCTCAAAATAACGAGGCAAACACGCGGAACCAGCAGCGCGCGCTGATGTTGTTGTTGATGCAAGACCAATGCATTTTAAACAAAACTCTGCTGCGAAGACTTGACCGCGCTCTCTGGTCTGCGAGCTTCAGCTACGGCCAGTGTGTAGGCAAAAAAACTCCGCCTCTGACAGCGCCGCGCTATTTACAACTGTAGGTGGCATCAGAAAAAAACCAGGGGCGAGTGCCTTGCCTAGGCCAGTGTGAAGCTGGCGCAAAATAACAGATGTCAGAACCACATAAGACGAGATCTCTTGAGATCAAAAATAAGCAAATACCTTATTGCAGATGTTGTTATACTTCCGAGATAGCTTGATATTATCGTCTGCAACAATATGCTATTTTTCAATTTTCGTTTCATACTGGTAATTGTGCCCAAATGTTGAATATGACTAGAGCGCTGTGAGAAATAATAACCAGTGCATCTACGATCACCCGCGTAGTTGTTCTCATACTAACATAGTATGTATATTGAGTTGCAAATGTTCATTCGAAAGGGATCATGGTTCCCGATGATGCTTAATTATAGTTGCTTATTTATGTTAGAAAGGAAATAAAATATTTCTACATGTCTGTAGTAGATCATTCTGTTTAAATATGTTTTGAATCTTTATATTCGGTTCCAGCCGACCGATCAGCTGATCTGTGTTTACACGGTAAAGTTCGGCATAAGCTATTTGCTGCTCATCTGTACCAGATATAGGTTGTCCCGATGGGCTCTTATTTGGTTCTTCTATTTTGCGCCAACTTCACACTGGTTCAGAGCTGATCAACACTCATCGCCTCAACCTGTCAACCCCTCCCCTGCTTTCCCCACCAAAACAAACCCAGGAGTGGATTGATGATAAAGCGAAGTTGAAACTATGGTCATACCTGGTGATTTTCTGGGACGATGAGGTTAGCCCATTAATAATATTTTACTTTCCAGCCCAGTTATAAAAGATCACGAAAATATGAAGAGATAATGTTTTTTTTACGGACTGGGTCAATGCATTTGGGTTAAGTGGGTGTGGTCCTACGCTCGTAACCCAGTGTTGTTTACCCCACAAAAAGCTACCAAAAAACTCAAGGAAGGAAAAATTTATACTTGTTTTTATCTATGGCTGTACTGTTCTTATTTTGCTAGACACTTATTGGGCTAAGAAGCTTCGCCTCCCCGAAACCTGCGCACTGTTGACATAAAGCTCCCAATCATAACGTGCTGTGTGAGATGACATCTGATCTTCGTAAACCACCAAGAAAAGTTGACTCGTAAACACTGAATATGGCTGGCAGAGACGATACTGCAGCATGTGTGACAGAACCTCTCAACGAAAACATAGCATATGTAAATGAAACTAAGAACAGTTTAAAGAAGAATCCCCAGAAATATCCCATTGATCGGAAGGATAGTGTGGAAGCAATGCGGCGTAAACCACCACCTGCTAAAAACGGCAAGGAAGTGGCTTCCACAGAGTGTCATGCCACTTCCACTTGTACTGAGGCTGTTGAACAAGAAGTACATGTGGTATGTAACTGAATTAATGTGATTATACTAATATACACATACTATATATATCCCCCCACACATACACATACATATATATACACATGTACTATATATGTGTGAGTGTATGTGTGTAATCGATTAAAGTTTATCGTGTTAAAGAGTACTTCATTCAGTTTCTTTATGTAATAAGCATTTGCATGCAATCATCCATTAGTATGTTTTCGTACATTTATCATTTGTTATCTTTGATTTATTGTGACAAAATGGTCTGCTATGTATTTTTCTATATGTATATTTTCAGATTGAACCCAGAAGCAAGAAAAAACAAATTCCTGTAATCAATAGTCACGAATTAGCTCTTAAGTTACTACTTGTGATTGGCTTTGTTCTCATGGTGACTTGCATAGCCATCATTTTCCATTTCTATAACCAACAGCAGTATGATCTCAGTGTTGGCCGCCAGATCCACTTCAATGAAATGACGCGGGTGATCAGCATTATGAATACAAACAGAGACCTACTACTGCTCGGTCACCTTGGCCGTAAAATCACAGACTGGAAGCAACCATTTGTCTGCACAGATGAGATGGAAACATTTTCCACTTTGTGTCTCAATTGGCCTGATCAAGCACAACTCAGGATCATATACCACGAGGAAAATGACACTAATTGCTATGATGTTTCCTGGATCACTCATGATGATGCTGTAACCCCAGAAGATTGTTTTGATCTGGATTCGGGTTTGTGGTATGGTGGAGCCTTGTTACCCTCTCAGCCCTGGGCCCTCAACAACTACACCCTTCCCAAAACACACTTTGTACCTGGGTCTGAGTTTGTCAGCAGCGGTCTTGGGCCTGTGATTGAGAGATACTGGCTCATGTCAAGTGGTGTTGGGATCTACATCCACCTTGGATCTCCCCTCTCCTTCAGCATCAATGATAAGGACCCTGTAACAAACACCAGCAATAACAAGATATGCTTTTTCTCGGACTACCCACCGCTTCCCTTTCAAAATCTCCCTGAAAGCGCTGCCAATCTAAACTACACAGTTTGTGTAGCTAAATCGATGCGGCAAGTCCATGATGTCTTTCTCAAGCAAGTTACACAACAACCTACCCGATCACCACCTCCTGTTATATTCACATCCCCAGTGTGGTCCACTGAAGTAAAACTAAGACCCAACATCAGCCAAGATAGTATCCTACAGTTTTCCTCAGACATAATCAATCATGAATACACACATGGATTACTGCTTATTGAGAATCAATGGGAAAAAGCTAAAGGAGATTTTATATTTGATGACTCAAAGTTTCCTGCACCCTATGAGATGGTAGAGCAATTACAATCTGATGGATTTATGCCTTTCTTTGCCATGCACCCTTACAGCAGTACTCAGTCCCTGTCATTCCAACATATGATCCGCAATAAGTATTACTTGATGGATTTGAGTGGTAAGGCTCCTGGTCTGATCCAGTGGGACAACAGCCCGCCGGGTACCCTGAACTCGGAGGCCGACATTGCTGCTGTTGTTGATATGACCCCAAGATCACAGGCTTGGTTTAGGGAAAGACTGAATCATTTCCAACACAATTTTTCTCTGAATACTTATTATTTAGCAGGGGGTGATGTTGATAATTTGCCATTTCTTACTGGGCTTGGAGGTAATGACCCCAGTATATATGTATCTAAGTACAACCAATTTGCATCTGAGTTAAGCTCAGCGGCTCTGATGCCAGTTGCTTACCGAGGACAAGGATATGGCATAACTATTGCTCTGTGTGGATCCACCTCCTCCTGGGATGGACCATCTGGACTGGTCACTATCATTCCTCGAGTACTCACCCTAGGATTACTCGGTTATCCCTTCATTTTATCGGATGTTATTGGAGGATCTGCATACAGCTCCCCACCACCAAAAGAGCTTTACATTCGATGGTTACAGCTTTCAACATTTTTACCCACAATGCACTTCTCTTTTCCGCCCCATTTCTACACTGATGACGTTGTGGTAATAGCTAAGGAAATGATAGACTTACATCAAGCTTATGTGGCCAAAGAAGTGATGAGAATTGTGAAGGAATCGGTGGGATCTCTTCACCCAATCATTCGTCCCCTCTGGTGGATTGCTCCACATGACAAACAGGCCCACCTCTGTGACTCACAGTTTCTCGTGGGCAATGATATTCTTGTTGCACCTATCCTTGTTGATGGAGGCAGATCACGGGATATCTATCTCCCACAGTCACTGTGGACTGATCATCTCACTGGCTCCACCCACCAAGGTCCTGTATGGCTCTACAATCACTCAGTGCCTATCCACAAAATAGCCTACTTCACCAGAAATTCATAACAATATAAGAGATAATATGCCTTTGTCTTGCCTATAAATTGTATCATTGGAATAACAAATTTATCAATTTCACCAGAATGTGGTTCTCTCTGATAAATTCAACTCAGTATTATGACCAATATTGTGCTATTTTGTACACTTATGTATGCTAAAACCCACTTCTTTCTTCTTATGAGACACTTTTGTGTTAAATGCATTTTACAGCTCAAGACTACCATAGTTTTGTTTTGTACAGTTCGTTGGGGTTAAATTGTATGTTGTAGTCATAATGATCTTATGCTAAATGATTCTATATATCTACCATTAAGATATGTATTTTTTGCGATCATAATGGTTCACTGTATATAACAACATTTTAAGCCTGTTTTGGGGCTAAATATTCTATTTTCACTGGAACATGGCACATTCCTGAAATTGCTCTTTCTCTTGAAGCCTATAATATTGAAATCCCTACCTTGAATCAGAGCTCCAGATGTAGACTTTACATGTGACAAATGTGACTGTACATGGCCTGATGTGACACAACATGGCCAAATGTGAAGGTGGATGTCCTAATGTGACAGTGCACAATCCAATGTGACAATACATTACCCAATATGACATTACTTGTCCCAATGTGACACTACATGGCCCTTTGCTGTCCTCCATATCATCTCTGTGATAACTTGTGTTTCTTGAAGCCTTAAACCAACCGTTAAACGTAAACCCTTTTCTGCAATTTCATGTATATTGTGGCCTCTGATATATATAGTCTGCATCCATTTTGTTTTCATAATTTGGTCCAATTACTTTCTCAACGTTTTGATAGGATGTAATTGTCAAAACAAATTCTAGAATTGAAAAGGGTTTTTATCTGTAAGACAACACTGTCACTTCACATTCATACCCTTTACTGGACATGTGAGCCCAAAGCCAACATTTGCTTGTAGCTATACACATAAGGGGATTTGTCAGGCTGATTAATTATTTTATTTTGATATTAAATTATTGATATGTGAGTTAATTCATTGTGTCGTTGATTAAGTATCCCAAATAAGATTCTGATTGCATTCCAATTGCACTAGTTGATATTTTGTTATGTTGTTAGTGCTTGTAATTTGATGCTGTACTGTATATTACCTGTGTGATTTTGTTTTAAAGATTATGTTATTAATTGGTCACATGTTTAACACCTTGTCCACGAGGAATGCCACCTTTGGTGCTATCAATATTTAATATTGTACGTTTATTTGGGATTTGCGCAAACCATTCTCTGTTTTGCCAACAAATGTAGCTAAAAATATAAGTGCTCTGAAATAAACAGTTACCATATTGAACAGATGGCATATCATTAAGTACAAAAAGAAATATAGCTGTCACAGGGGTGCTTGATAGTCATATTGTACAAAGGTGCAGGTTAAAATGCTTTTGGAGAGGATATGGCATAGATAATGGATAATGTGAGTTATTTCAAATGATGAGATTGAAAGAATTCTTCCAAGATGGTAACATGGGACTTGTAAGTAGAATGAGGCCGGGGATGAAATGCTAGCACAGCTCTTGAGTTCTATTGCATATGACACCTTGTAAGACTCCGTGATTGATTTGGCTTGAGAAGATAAAATGAATAGCCACTGAGAAGCGCGATGAAAATCTGAGCTACCAATGCAAAGTCAATGAATAGATGAGCAATTCTGTGCCGAGTAATATAGAGGGTCCTGGTCGACATTGTGCTTCTGGATAAAGGGTCACAGAGAGTCCTGTCCCGCATTGTGTCTGTCGATAAAGGGTCACAGAGAGTCCTGTCCCACTTTGTCTCTGTCGATAAATAGTCACAGAGAGTCCTGTCCCACATTGTGTCTGTTGATAAAGGGTCACAGAGAGAATTCATGAAGAGAAAAAAAGAAAAGTACTTTTGTTCTTCTTTGCGAGTTATGGCAGCCTGTTAGTATTGCGCGCGCTGTCATAGAGCAAGATCACGATCTGCATGGTCTTAGGAACTAATTAGCCGGTGATTTACGTAAAGTGTAAGACTAACTAGTTGAAAAACCAATTAAGGCAGACAGACAGACGACCGTCGCATCGTGGCAGCGTGTTACAAAATCTAAGCGAGGTAGTACATATGGCTTAAGGCTTATTCATTGCGCAGTTAGCAAAAAACTGGAGCGGAATATGAGCAAGTTGGGTGGGGCAAAATAGAGGGTCTCCGCTTCAAAATCGGAGAGGACAATGTAGAGATATATATATATATATATATATATATATATATATATATATATATAGATATATATATATATATATATATATATATATATATATATATATATATATATATATA
>CM067354.1:18934996-18949996 GCA_034190875.2 Urechis unicinctus
TGTGTGTGTGTGTGTGTGTGTGTGTGTGTGTGTGTGTGTGTGTGTGTGCGTGTGTGTGTGTGAGCGCATTCAGTCGATCCCGTTGATATGCTTACGTCATGCGGGTTACAACTATGATTGAAGATGATCTTTATTGAACTTTATTGGCAGCTGTGCCTCTCAGCTTTCAGTATTTTTGCGGCGTATCCCGCCTGTTTAGCGGACATTAGGACGTGTGTTGGTCTTGACGTTCTACTTTGTCTTCCCAGGAGAGTGCCGAGATATATAATAACTGGTGTCCCCGGAACGCCCACAGGTGTGACGAGTCTTATTACCAGACAAACTGCCAATTAACCTGCGGCGGCTGCACCACCACCGCCGCCACTACTACCAGCAGCAGCACGACCACCGCCCGAACTGTAACAGGTACATGATTCATCAATACGCCTCGTTATTAAGCAAGCTCATATGCATAACCAAAGTTTGTAGGAACTGATCGAGTTCAATGTTGATCGTTGGTTGTATATAACCACAGAGAAATCCGCGGAGTGTTTTTGTAGGACAACAAGACTATTCTTTGTATATTGTCATCGAAACAAATTTATCTTCGAATTTTGTGTATTGGAATTTGACATCTTTGTGCATTTTCATTTGAGAAAAGGTTCAGATATCAAAGGGATCGATGGATGAGTGACAAATCAGCGAGATGACTTTGCATTAGGCAATGTTTTGCCTGTATTATTTGTATTTGTGATAGAAAGCTTTCATTCAAATCAAATTGTAATCAATGTGATTTTATTTTGATAGAACGCGTAAAATCTTCATGCTTGCAACTACATCATTCAATTACTTAACTGCCATATTTTCGGAGTTTCCCAAAAACTTTTCTCAAACTATAAGCACATGTATCATGTCAAATGGTTTCCGCAGCGGTTGGTACGGGGTGTATTGATGGAAATTGTGACCAACAATGTCCTTGTTACGACCGGAAGGATTGTCCAAAACGAAATGACCGCTGTCCATATGGTAGATGTGCCCTTGGATGGCGCGGTTTTCCTGACTGTTCTCACAGAGGTGAGGTGGAGATAACGAATCCAGCCACTCTTTGTTAACAATGAATAACCGAAAATGTACCCCGTTAATTGTAAGACATAAAGTTGAGCATGCAGATACTTTGACAAGATGTGTGATATATAAAGCTGGATGTATCCGTGTTTACTATGAATACCTGTACTTTTCTTCCTCTCAGACTGTTCCGTGAACAATGGCGGATGTCGACAGAAATGTGTCAGTGGTCGGGTATCCAACTGGTGCGCATGCTGGGAGGGCTACGTTCTACAGGATGACGGCGTCACCTGTGTTGGTCAGTGCTGTTTCATGCTATGAATGGTGGCATCATCTGTAGTTTCGTTATGTTAATCAATGTATATGTTTTATTTCAGAGGATGACAGTTTATGCCTGAGAAACAGGAAGGGGAGTGAGTATAGAGGGACTGTGGCTGTCGATAGGGTAGGACGGACATGTCGCTCATGGGCCGATGTCGGCTATACTCAATACGACCACAACTACTGTCGTAATCCACCCGGAGCCCGGGATCCTCGTCCATGGTGTATGATCTCATCATACCGCTATCATGAACCATGCAATATCGCCTTATGCACAGGTACGACGAATGTATCAAGCCAGGGCTTATCGTGCTAGATATAATTAATTACATAGTAGAAAAACCGTCATCCACCGGTTTTCTTCTCTTTTGGTTATGCTGGCTATGTTTGTGGCCTTTGTAGAGTCCCATCGCTTATTTATAACATGAAATGAAAATTAAAAGAAATATGGCACATGGTAGACGCAACAATACACCCAAAGTTACAAGTGGCAGAGTTCGAGTGATATAACCAGAAAATGGTGCAGTTGCGCATGCGTAGTTACTGGTCCAGGCCGCTAATATGCATACCATTGTAAACAAAGTTCGGAGGCTTTTTTTTAGGTGCCTATGTCAATAAATTATCGATAGTTCGGTGTTCTGATACTATGCATGCATTCGGATATTCTCTATAATCTAATAATAGATCTGCCGTTTACACATGACTGACTCTTCACTGCTGAAAAGTCATCCATTTCCATATATGGTTGTTGGAGAAATATTACGACCAGAAAAACTTATGTAAACAGGGATCCTCTTGGGCTGAGGTAACCCGGATAGGCACAAATTATGTTACAATTCGTGAATTTACGTGCTTTGTAGATGCTTTAAGTCCAATATTCGGTACTTAAGTCGGCTGACGACATAGGTGCAAAATTTGACAACCTTTTTTGATACATACACGAGAAGCGTTTATGAAGCTAACAACGCTGTTAAATCTAGCATCGCTGATAACATCACACCTTCCCCAACCTGTAAAATACATGGACAATTGTTATATCGTTGGGAGACCAATCCTAAGACTACATATAAGTCGACCGTTCTATACACCAATCAAGTCGTCACCATCCATGTTCATATGACAGCACCAAGTCAACGCGGGCAGACTGCTGTTTGATCTGTCATGCCAATCAGTCAGCTTTTTCAGTGTTCGCAGACGATAATACACATCCACATTTTCGTTATGAGGACAGAGATTAGTGCTTGTTTCAGCTGTAGATCCATGTCATACCAGCAACCATGAGTGTCCCCAGGAGTGTGTAAGTCTCCAGGCTACGTCGTATTCCTGTCGCTGCTACCCCGGCTATAGCGGTAATGACCAAGTCTGCAACGGTGAGTGGCACTCTATTATAAGAGCATATCGCCAATCAAACTGCTATCTATATCTATCTAATTTTTTCTTTGAACGCGATTAACTGTGTGTTCCACAGATATTGACGAGTGTACCGGAGACTCTCACGAGTGTTCATCGCGTGAGCAGTGTGTCAATATAGCCGGCGGGTATTACTGCGAATGCGCCACCGGATATCGCCTGGATACGGACACCAATCAATGCACAGGTAATGATCAAAGCACTTCTTCTTATGTTCGTTCGCAATTACTACCTCACTTTACCTTGTATAGAGGCGGTAACTTCTTCTTATTCTGCCTGGCATAGTTTGATTTCCATCCGTTGCTTAAATTTTCTGAATTATGGCGATAAACCTGTCTTACCACGATCACCTATGATGTACCCGTATCACTGCGCCTTTCTTTATGACAATAGCCTGTACGTCTGGGACCTTCGGGGAGTCATGCAGCGGGACGTGTCACTGTCTTGATAACTCGAGCTGTAACCATACTACCGGAGAATGCCTTGACGGTCAATGCGCAGCCGGGTGGACCGGATACAATTGCCAAAGTCGTGAGTTTCTATCGCTCACTGGATCTACCTGAATTTCTCTGTCGTATTGCTTTGATTGCGGTTTATCGCATTATCATATGTTGACCTAATGGTTATCGGTATAAGAGCCCCAGTCACAAATGTGTCTTGTGTTTTACGTGTAGCGTGTACGCAAGGAAGCTTCGGGCCGTCCTGTGGAGGCGTGTGTCACTGTCTGTACGATCGTTACTGTGACCGTGTTGATGGAACTTGTTCTCTCTACGGCTGTGAGGCTGGCTGGAGGGGCGATACATGCCAACAAGGTCAGAATCAGTGGATACTGATATTCACAGCTAAATCGGAAGGAGATCGACAGAGAGGCTGTTCGATGGGCAGACGAACACGCACAGGAACAGCCAGTCAAACACACTCTCTCGCTCATGTACACACGCGGACAACATATATGTGTATATACAACATACGACTCATCGAAAGATGCACCATTGATCATTCTAATATACTAAACACATACATCTCTCGTCTTGAAATTGATACACACCTTCTCCGTATTGAACATCTGCCTTGTGTTGATGTAGCATAGATACGAATTATCGCTCCCCAGTTTAGAACCGGTGTTCGTATTCAGATAAAGCAGTGGTTTTCGTTTTGTGATGTAGATGTAGATGAATGCGCCGATAGAGAACAACACGGAGTTGACTCGCGATGCCATGTATGTATCAACACAGACGGAAGCTATACATGTGATTGTAATACCGGATACCAACTCCACATAACAGGGAGATATTGCGTGGGTCAGTGACACGAGATGGGTTGTAGCCCGGCCATCTTACTCATTGTTGTACTGATTAGGTTTTTATTTTGAGATAAAACCCATTCAATGCAAGGATAATTGATAATGATGAATACAGAAGCTTGTAATTCATAGCTGCTTTGTTTTTATAGACATTAACGAGTGCTACAACAGAGAGGAAAGCGGTGTCCCAGCAAGTTGTTACAGATGTGATAACCTGCCAGGAAGTTACGAGTGTCGTTGTGATACAGGTTATGAGCCTTCAGACGACCGCAAATCTTGCGATGGTGAGTTCGGATTTGGTAAAACGGTATCAGGATCCGCTCAGTCATGCACGTTTTCTGCATATTAAGTTCTGAGTTTCAGCGTGATACATCCAAATGGACTGTAGCTTCCATTTGTTACTAAGTCATCCGGGGAGGTGGGGGTTGTTACTGGGTCATCAAGGTAGGGCTATAACTGTGTCATCAGGGAATTGTTGCTGTGTGAACGGGGTAGTTACTGCGTCATTGTGGTGAGTGTTGTTACTGGATCATCGCTAGGTAGGGGATTTCTTGGTCATCAGGGGTAGGGGTTGTTGCTGTGTCATCGGTTGGGTTGTAACTGGGTCATGGGTGTAGGGGTTGTAGCCGGATGATATTGGGTTGTTATTGGTCATCAGTGGGAGGGCCGTGTCAATGGAATATCTGGGTGGGACGCTGTTACTGGATCATCCGCGTTTGTTACTTGGTCATCGAGGTATCGGGGTCACTGTCGGTACGTTAGTTACTGTGACCGTGTTGATGGAACTTGTTCTGTATACGGCTGTAAGGCTGGCTGGAATGGCGATACATGCCAACAAGGTCAGAATCAGTGGATACTGATATTCACTGCTAAATCGTAAGGAGATCGACAGAGAGGCCGTTCGATGGGCAGACGAACACGCACAGGAACAGCCAGTCAAACACACGCTCTCGCTCATGTACACACGCGCACAACATATATGTGCATATACAACATAGAACTCATCGACAGATGCACTACTTGATCATTCTAATATACTAAACACATACATCTCTCGTCTTGAAATTGATACGCATCTTCTCCGAGTTGAACACCTGCTTTGTGTTGATGTAGCATAGATACGAATGATCTCTCCCCAGTTTAGAACCCGTGTTCGTAATTAGATAAACCAGTTGTTTTCGTTTTGTGATGTAGATGTAGATGAATGCGCCGATAGAATACATCACAGAGTTGACTCGCGATGCCATGAGTGTACCAACACAGACGGAAGCTATACATGTGATTGTGATACCGGATACCAACTATACAGAAGAGGGAGATATTGCGTGGGTCAGTGACACGAGATGGATTGTAGCCCGGCCATCTTACTCATTGTTGTACTGTTTATGTTTCTATTTTGAGATAAACCCCATTCTGTGCAAGAATAATTGATAATGATGAATACAGAAGCTTGTAATTCGTAGCTGTTTTGTTTTATAGACATTGACGAGTGCAACAACAGAGAGGAAAGCGGTGTCCCAGCAAGTTGTTACAGATGTGATAACCTGCAAGGAAGTTACGAGTGTCGATGTTATACAGGTTATGAGCCTTCAGACGACCGCAAATCTTGCGTTGGTGAGCTCGGATTTGGTAAAACGGGAACGTTTTCTACATATTAAGTTCTGAGTTTCAGCGTGATACTATGACCATTTGGGTCACGGTGTTTGAGTCGGGGATGTTGATGAGAGACGAAAGACGATTATTCGTTGGTCGCCTACGTTGTAGGTAGCTGAGGGTTGATGTCCTGCTAAATAATACCCGAGACTTTATATGAATTTCTATTTTCTTTATTCGTCTCTGCTGGCTGGCAAGCTCGGGTTCTGATTCTGATTCTTGTTGTGGCAAGAATATGTCTCTGGAATACTGTATATATTTTGTGTATCTGATGCTGTCGTATTTATAGTGAAAGATGGGGGTGGCTTGATGTGGTGAGCTGTGATTGGTCAATCGGGGGCTTGGGGTCATTCGGAGCTTTTAATTGGAGATCAAACGGGTCTTAGTTTATTGTTAAGGGAATAGACAGGATTCGAATGTTTACATCAAAGGGTTGGATTTAGTAAAGGACTATATAATTTGGAAACTGACCCGTTCGGAACTTAAAGGGATTCTAAAGGTTTATGTAAATTGGGCAACAATTAATCTGATACGAGTGAAAAGGGGTGAATTTCATTTGCTTAATTTGGTTTAGTGTTCATGTCCCGAGTGGCCGAAAGGTTGTAAATCTAACTTAAACTTTTGGGGTGTGGCGGGGGGGGGGGGGGGGGGGGGGGGGGGGGGAGGTGGAGAGGTGGTGTGTGTATGTGTTCGCAAGTTCATGCGTGCATGTATACGTTTGTTGGGGGTGAAAATACATACAAATGGACTGTAGCTTCCATTTGTTACTGAATCATCTGGGGAGGTAGGGGTTTTTCCTGGGTCATCAAGAGGGTAACTGGATCATTGGGTTGGTTTGTTACTCGGTCATTGGGACTGTTACGAGGTCATCATGGGGGAGTGGGGCTGTTACTGGGTCATCGGAGTGGGGGTTGTTAATGGATCATAGCTATGCAGGAATATTTTATAATGCTGAATACAGGAGCTTGTAATTCTTAGCTGTTTTGTTTTTATAGACATCGACGAGTGCAACAGGAGAGAGGAAAGCGGTGTCCCAGCAAGTTGTCAGATATGTGAAAACCTGCCAGGAAGTTACGAGTGTCGATGTGATACAGGTTATGGGCTTTCAAGCGACCGCGAATCTTGCGTAGGTGAGTTCGGAATTGGTAAAACGGTATCAGGATCCGTCCAGTCATGCACGTTTTCTACAAATTAAGTTATGAGTTTCAGCGTGATACATCCAAATGGACTGCATTTGTTACTGAGTCATCGGGGGAGGTGGGGGTTGTTACTGGATCATCGGGGTGTGAGTTATTACTGGGTCATTGGGGTTTGTTACTTTGTAGCATGCGAGTGGGAGGGTTCAAATAGCGAAATGGAATCGTTATCAGACTTTCCGTTAGCTTAACTACAGTTATGATTCAGCCACAACTATTGGCGATAATACGAGGCAGTCGATGATGCCGTTTATACTTCCCGCTTTACAGGACCTCCATAACACCTCTGACTTACCCGAATACCCGCAATATGGTTCCACTAAATGGAACTCACCAATAAAACTTCAGGAAGGCTTTCGCGACAAACTACTAGTCTTTATTTCATATAAGTCCCAATATGCTATCTGCTATCTGCCGTTGGCGGACGCCACCGCTTATATATACAAGTTCACGTGACCACGCGGTTTTCAATGCTAAATGTCAACACCATAATAAATGCATAGACATATAAATACTATACAAGTTACATATTATATTAAAACACAGGAAACATCAATATACACAGGAAACATCAGTATACACAGGAAACATCAATATACACAGGAAACATCAATATTAAAGTACATTAATTCGCAAGTGAACAAAATATCTCACCCATCATTCACTGCGCGAGTCAGGCCTCCCACTTAGAGCGAGGGGCAGCTTGGCGCGAAAACCCGTTTCTGCCACAACTGGGTCATTGGGTGGGTTTTTAGTGGGTCATCAGGTGAGTTGTAACTAGGTCATCGGGTGGGTAGTCACTAGATCATCGGATTGGTTGTCACTGGGTCATCAGAATAGGAGTTGTAAGTACATTCATCGCTATGCAGGAATATTTTGTAAAGATGGATACAGTAGCTTGTAATTCAAAGCTGTTTTGTTTCTATAGACATCGACGAGTGCAACAGCAAAGAGGAAAGCGGTGTCCCAGCAAGTTGTCACAGATGTGATAACCTGCCAGGAAGTTACGAGTGTCAATGTGATACAGGTTATGAGCCTTCAGACGACCGCAAATCTTGCGATGGTGAGTTCGGATTTGGTAAAACGGCATCAGGTAAAACGTTTTCTGCATCTGAGTTTCAGCGTGATCCGCTCAGCGGCTTCCATTTGTTACTACGTTTTTGCATAATAAGTTCTGAGTTTCAGCGTGATAGGGGTCTAATACTGGGTCCAAATGGACTGCACACACACACTTCCATTTGTTATATATAAGTCCATCTGGGGAGGTAGTGGTTTGTTATTTATATAATCGGGTGGGGTTTATATATACTGGGTCATTATAGCTTGTTATGGCCATATATATATATATTTATTATTTACTCGTCGTCGTCGTCATCATGATATATATATATACACACATTTATTATTTACTCGTCGTCGTCGTTTGCAAGACTCACATATATATATACAATACATTTATTATTACTCGTCCATAATCATTGTTATAATTTTCGACATCAACATTCATCATCTGTACCAGCATAATTTACAATCTATATGTGTCACTATAGTAACTAATCGCGTATCATCATCATCATCATCAACAACATCAACTACGCTATCATTATCATTATCACCACTGTCGTCATCTCCACCATTTTGACGAATGACAATCGACCCTAGATGATCCTGTTATCTCTTGTCATTATTATGGCAATCATGAAGGCAGTTTTCTCTGTGGATGCCAGAGCTGTTACGAACCCAGACCAGACAACACATCATGCACCGATCTCTTCCTCATCATCACCTCGATCACAATTGTCACCCCCATCATCATCATCATCATCATCATCATCATCTTTGTCGTAGCCCTGACCCCATGACAGCGTGATCGTCGTTCATCCCATGGGACGGGGTTTCGCTGTCCTGTATCAGAGAAGTCATGTGGAAAAACGACAATAAATCCATCGCACTTCCAATACGACCCGGCGTGCTAAGAAGCAACAAGTTAAATACCCCAAATTCATCCAATCGTTCCATTTCAAAATGTCCTCTGTGGTTGGTTTACATATGTTAACACAATACATGCGTGTAGAATGTACTTCCGGGAAGTTTGGCGTCTCGTGTGGGGAAGACTGTCACTGTTTGGATGACAAAGCATGCAACAAGACGGATGGCGCGTGCCCGGGTAACCTCTGTGCGGTGGGGTGGACGGGCCCCAGCTGCAAGAAGCGTGAGAACAATTGCTCAATATCTTTAACAATTATTGAAAAAAAAAATTATTATCTGGAAGGTGAATGTTATGACTGACATTGCATTTATTATTGAATATCATCCGGGTTCAAATCCACTTATGTTAACATGTATATATTCATTTACACTATTTGTATACCATGCACCATCTTACGTCAGGTGACTCGTCAACAAGAGGCGGTCCGGTCGGCCAAGGTGGGGATGTACCCACTGACAGCAACGGCAAAACAACGAAAATTATCCTCGCTGTAATCATCACAATTTTGGTCATAGCTGCCGCCGTCATCGGCGTCATCATCATCGGGCGCAGGTATGTTACGATGACGTCGTCATTATCATGATCACTATTCTAAAGGGTGCAGGGCTTGGAAAGCAACCACAAACGATTTCAGGTTTTATCCGATTCTTTGACCATTATGTTCGTTATAAATGCCCCTGAGTAAGATAGACTTTTCAACTGTCTCCCTACATTGATGGTCGTATTTAATTTGTTGTTGGCAGATACAAAACTGGATTTTGGTGGAAACCTAGTCCCCAGCACTGGCCGACAACTGGAGGTATTATTCCCATATATCTGTTTGGCATTATATTACTTATTTTGTATCGCAGGCCAACCCGATTATATAGTTATATTGTACACGCAAAGGCTATTACTTTATAAGTCGGCAGACTATTCGGTTCTTATAATGCAGCCATAAGTCCGGTCATATATTAGCTAAGTCTGCGCAAATCTTTTCAATGCAAAATGGTTTTACACATAAGTCACAATTATGTCATCTGTGATGTGACTTGACGTATCATTGCCGTATCTTTTAACAATGACAATTATTTTTTCCCCCGAAACAAGCTGGTTTGCAGAGACATGGTTCTGATGACATGATTATGACTGTGTCGTCACCACCCCCCGCGACGACCCTGACCACGCCCCCAGAAGTTGCCGTAGTACTGACTAACGGCGCGCCGGACTCCAATGGTGAAGATGACAGTAACATCTACAGCAACGAATGCAGATTCCCTGGTAACACCTGGATAGCTGTAGACCAACTTGAAAAACATGTGGGAACCTTTGACCAAAGCTTGGAATCTGTCAAGGCAGAATATAAAGTAGGAATTTTTATTTCCGGTTGAAGACGAGTTAGTTGTCAAGAACAGTGATTTGTTTCTTTGATAAAACATGTCTGTTTGTTTTGCTTAGTCAATTCCTACGGAGAAGGACCACCCACGTACGATTGGGCAGAACCCGGAACTATCAAAAAAGAATCGTTTTAAAAATATTCAGCCGTGTGAGTGTTTATTACCATAACATCGGAATAAATTGAATGATTGGTTGGCTTTCAACAACGAGGTGATATCGCGAGGGTGATAGGTGGCAGTGTGCACTCATAATAACCAATCCCCAGCTTAGCAAAAATCAGCCGCCCACTCCTGGTTCAAACCAGTTGATAGTTATAGCGAAATATAGCTGGTGTGGAAGATGTTTATGGCTTTGTTGTTATTGTTAATGATAAAAATGATAAAGATCTGGCTGATGATGCTGTGGTTGTTGTTAATGATGATGATGATGATGGTGATGATGATGATGATAACGACGATGATGATTAAAGAAATGATGACAACATCTTTTTCAGATGATCACAATATCGTGAAGCTGTCACTTGAGAATAACGATGACGCAAACACGGGTTACGTCAACGCCAGCTGGGTGGAGGTATGTACACACAACTACAATGCGTTATTGCATGTTTGACAATTCGTATTCTGCTGTAAATTAAATATACGTCTCTATTTGATTCAGGACCATACGGGCGCTAGAAAATACATAGCAAGCCAAGGTAGGCTTGCCATATCCTTCCTTTTCTTTATATCTCTTTTGATTCACCCGTCATACACATACACACACATACATACACACACACACATATACACACATATATATACACATACACACACATACATCTCCACTCACACCCAAATCCCTCTCATTCTCTCACCTCTCGTCTTTCTCTCTCTTGCAAACTATTCTGCTCTCTCTCTCTCTATCTCGGGGTCACTGGCATATAATACATTCATTCAGGCGAAACCGAAAACTGCCAAATGCACTCGTTGAATATTATTGATCTTATGGAAATAGATCCTGTGTTCTCATCACTCTATGCCGTCTCTCTCGCACACTTCTGGTATTTAAAGATTGACGTGCATATATTGCCGGATGTGATCACATAAACCATTGCATAGCTGAAATAGAGACAACACTGAAGATAGGTACAATAAGCAAAATGGGGGGGGGGGGAGGTGGTGATATGATGCACTATGACATAATTACATGTAGAATTATGTAATCACGTCATAGTACATCGTATTCCTTATCTATTATTTTTTTCACACCCACTCTCTATTTCTATTAGTCTTTTAACATCAACACCCCCTCCCCAGTCGTCTTTTAACATCAACACCCCCTCCCCCATCGTCTTTTAACATCAACATCCCCTCCCCCATCGTCTTTCAAGCTTTTAATATAAATTTCTTGGATTGTCTATATATACTTAACTCGTTGTTGGCTCTGCAATTATACAGGCCCTGTTAAGCAAACAGTGAACGACTTTTGGAAAATGGTGTGGGAACACAATGTTTGTGTAATTGCCATGCTCACCAACCTGTTTGAAAACACCAAGGTACTGTGAGGATTTCATTTGAGCCATCACTTATGTTGATTTATGCAGGTTAACTTCATATTTTTGGGTGGATATTAATGGTTAGATGTCTGAACGTATGGATAGACAAATAGGCAGAATTGTATACGTGGAATTCTTTGTATGGATAGATGACTATAGCAATTTAGATTGAGCAATACACCGTGGTAATTTGATACCGATGTTAAATGGTAGATTCTTGTTGATATCTGGAATGTAATGTAACTGTAAAAGACGCCTGTGTTGTACAGAGGAAGTGCGAGGTATATTGGCCGGATGATGGTTGTATTACTAAAGGTCAAGTCACCGTGACCTTCGTCCACCAAGATATCTATCCACTCATGGCTGTCAGAAACTTCCTGGTTTCCCATGTCTGTATTGTTTACTGACTTTGGTTTATAATTATATACGTATTTTTTTACATTACAAAGAATCTCTGAATCATAAATCTGAGTAAATCGCTTTTGCGACTGCAGAATATACTGGACTGGAATGAATTAGCCATGTGTGGTCGTAAAAAATGGTTGTTAGTTTGTTCATGTGGGTTTGTTTGCATTGCGTTGCTAATGTCAGGCGAGCAATCCTACCCTATCGAGGTCAGTCACTCAATACCACTTCACAAGCTGGCCTGACCACGGAGTACCTGACCAGTGCACAAGTCTAATCCGCTTCTGTAACAAGGTCAGAGCAGCGGAAGTTGCCGGGTGCCCTACACTCGTGCACTGCAGGTAGATAGATATGCACACATAGTCACATACACTGATATTTTATTATTATTATTATTATTATGCTTATCGACGGCTCAGTCGATGCAAATGCAGTACTATTTAAGTATTATTATTAATAGGAGCATTGTTTTGTTCTGTAATATGAAGTGCGGGTGTTGGAAGAACTGGAACATACCTCGGCTTAGATTTGTCCATGCGACAGGCTGCGTCAGAGGGGGGCATCGACATCCGCGCATGCGTAGATCGCATGCGCGAATATCGCATGAACATGGTGCAGAATGTGGTGGGTGATTAATAATGAAGTGATATGGAGAGAATTTTGTGATACGCACGAGCGTATACTAAGTGAAGGTTTAATGACACACCAACAACAAACACATATCCGCTATGTGGTGGGTTAAACTACGTTGGGAAAAATAACCACGCATTTGTTATGAATAAGGTAACAGCTTCCATGAATGTCAATAATAAATAAATTAACACATATGATTGGGCCTAGCATGCATGTGATAAAAGTTTACAGTCAATTGATATGATTTATTTACCCACAGGATCAGTATATCTTTTTGTACCGCGTCGTGAGTGAGGGTCTCTTGCTGGCCGGGTCAACCATCCCATGTCACCTCCTTGAAGAGAGTTACTTGAGGAAAAAACGCGAGCATTGTTTAGACGGGTCGATGACACAACTGCGTAAGGAAATCCAGGTTGGTAATGTTTTCTTATGTTAAGCCAATCTTCATCAGCTGCAGTAGTTGATGTAGGTATGATTATTTTGTCAGATGCTGAATACGTCCATCGACAGTGAAGACGATTACAAAGAGGCCAACTTGGCCGTAAACAAAAAACTGAACCGGACCAAGATTATTCCAAGTAGGTATTTCAGAATACAAACCGAGAGATCAATTAAAACATAGATATCATAGAAACATTATAATGTCAGAGCTGACTTAATGTTTATCCTGGTATTATTGCCTCCGTTAGAGGACAAAGCGAGGGTGCGTCTGATGGTCCCAGTCCAAGGCCGCGGCAACTACATCAACGCCGTATTCGTCAAGGTGTGGCTATATTTATTCACTGTGTTAGCGAAACAGAAAAGAATTACAATGGGAAACACGAGAATAACAAACGGACGTATTGATACGCGTCTGTTATCAGTTGCATTGTAACCATACATTAACCTCTGTTTAAGTTGATTTTGAAAGTGACAAAGGGGTTATTGAGAATCTAATACTGTTTATCCTATCCTTATCTACTCGTAATAAGCGATGTAGCATTATGGTCTTGGCTGGTTAATCTCAGCGATTGAATATCTTGCATTAGGGTTACAAGGCACGTGTCGGTACAATAGCCACACAGTACCCGCTACCCGACTCGGTGGTCGATTTCTGGATGATAACAGACTATCGTGTCAGCATCGTCGTCATCCTCGAAGAGCCGGATGTGAGAACACTACACCAAACATATATAGGGGGGTTAACTTTAAATTTAAATGCACCACCCATATGTGATGATTCAGTAAATTAACAAAACCCCATGAAAACTAAACCCATCGAGCAGTATATCCGTAATCGATATTTGCTGTTTTATCGCATAGTATCGGGCTGGATTTAACTAGACTGTAAATATCGATATGCTTGTCGCCTGTGTTAGTCCACTGAGATCGCACCATGTAAAAGTAAACGGGTTCTGAAGCTCCCCCACGTGACAATCCATTGGCAAGGTCACTCAGACAAGGGTCTCTACTCGCAGACGACTGTGTCTGTCCTTGCCACAAAACGCAAGAAATCGTCGTCTGAAGAGGAACCCACGTACACGAACAACGAGCAGGCTGGACGCCAAGTACGGTTGTTCACTGCGAGGACGAGGTCTGATAATACCCACGGCATCCCGCTGGCAACGCTGTTAGAGTTGAGACGCGAAACCGAATCATGGCAAGCCGAAAAGAAAACCAGCAACTCGCCAATTGTTGTCGTATGCAGGTAATGCAATATTTCCCAATATGTAACGGTTATAGATATTCCGGAAATGTGAGCTCAAGGGTTCGTGTTTGAAAAACAAATCCAGGCTAACAATATGAGGGTGATGGGGATGTTATGTTGATGCGGATTTCGTTTAGATGACAATTTCTGAACAATAGCTTTGACTATACATAGCCATATACAAAGCACACGCATACATATAGCAGAGTTCGAAAGTGGTGGCAGCCGGGGAGCCCTGGCCGCCAAAATTCGTCTTGAGCCTCCTAACTTTCTTGAACAGATGGCCATCACAGGTCCAAGCCACAAGCAATCTACTGTCGATAATACGATACTATGACTCAGGATAATTGCCCTGAACAGTTCAGTTTTGTTATTGCTATATATGACTACACCTGAAACATAAACAAAGGACATGAAAGTATTCAATTAAGTAAAATATCGTAT
>CM067354.1:18952496-19069996 GCA_034190875.2 Urechis unicinctus
GGCAGCTAAAAATACTGATATGAAAGTACCATACAACTACACAAGGCAGTACTCCTTTTCACTTACCCTATGCAGGTATGGTGCCAGTACCTCCTTAGCTTCATCACATAAAGGGCACACTTCCTTTGTATATAAGGTCAGTTGAGGGATATTTCTGTTACCAGGACACTTGTGGGAAAATGTTGTTGCTTGTGCATGTATTGGTTTGCACTGGATATAGAATAGTTTCAGGAGATTAGATCGAACTACCCTTGTCAGCATTGCAAAATATTCTGAAACAAAATATAACTTTATTAATTCTAGGACACTCAAACAAAACAAACATAATTCAACTCATCATACATCTATTTGACAATGTTTGTGCATCTGTCTGTATGCTTATCATTCACCCCACTTCAAAAATGGGCCCATTGATATAATGAACAAGCAAAAATCTCCATATAAAACAAAATTCTTATATGACTGCTATTTATAGATAGCGGCTCGGCGCTCGGAAGCTTGGCATCGAAAACCGAGCGCCTGTGTGTATACATATATATATGTGTGCGTGTATGTGTGTTTGTGTATATATACCCGCTTTGATTGCACGGGGACATCCGGTGCATACTGTCGCTGAGACGAAAAGACGGTATATACACAGACCGAGGATAGCTGGTAACGCGCACTATTATAGGATAAATGTCACAAGCTGCTGCCGCTTAGATTTTTTGACATGACCCCTTAGCCAAGTCAGTACAGAGCCGACGAAAGCGATGAATACCGCTGGTCGATAACGTAAGGTTTGGCCTGTTTTGACATGACCCCTTAGCCAAGTCAATGCAAAACCAGCCAAGGTAAGCGATGAATGCCTCTGGTCGATTACGTAAGGTTTGGCCTACTTGGAGCCTGCAGAAAGCCTACTCGCTAAGCTGCCGCAGTAGAAAACATTCAAACTAATCGTCCTTTTTACTGTTTTTTGTTACGGTTAATGCTAAAATTACTGTTACAATCATTATCACGAGGCCAAGTTCTAATTACTGACAAAATTTCATTACAGCCATTTCAGAGATATCAGCGAGGAGAGAACTCGTAGCAAAAATCGCGATAGGTTCTCTAAAATACATGCCATTATACATAGTACAAAAGGATAAAACAAGTATTTTTTTCGCCTATTCCATGCTACGATAATTGCTTGTTACAACCATATAATTCATATGTTCGTAACTGCAGTAGTTATGGAAGAGATAGTCGTAGAAAATGGGGGGAAAAATCGACGAAAAATCGATCACATAAGCCTCCAACACTGCGCATGAGCGTCAAACTGGATCGGCAGTTGTGTCCCAACTTGATCTATCATTCCCCAAAATTTCATGTTGATATGTTTAACCATTCCGGAGAAAAGCCCGAAACACCTAGGATGGAGAAAGAGCGGGGTTTAAATGGCCATGATTGATATAAAAATACATCAGAAATGGAGAAAATGAGTGAAAAAAGCATAGTGAACGCATAGTGAAAGCTATCAAATGTTTTAAAATATTGAAAACAGTTTTAAGATATGAAGCATTTGATTTATAGACATAATTTGCAATTATATTCACCACCATACAGCAATTTGACAGAAGTAATAAAATATGTAGATTGTATTTAACATTTTGCATGATAGTCATCCATAATATGGGCCATAATTGAAAAAATGGCTGTCACAAGTAAAAAAAAACCGTCCAGAGCACAAAATAAATATTTTGGTCACCTGTACCTCAAATAATCACTTTAAATGTGGATTTCTTAGTACAGTATATAATATCTTCAAGGAGGCTACAAATAACTCAGTTTAAGGTTTACATCTGTAAGTTACTGTCTAATATAGCCCTACAAGACGTCTGAGTAGACTTATATTACCATCCAACCGGGGCTAGGTTTAATATTGACATAATCACACATCAATTGTTCCTCATACTGGAAAGTCAACTTGAGGCTGTGTCCATATTGAACCCCAAATTTTTACTACAAAATATACTAACTTTTAACTTTAAGACTGATTCCAAAACATATGCTCACAGTAAGCTCTTTCCAATGAACTATATACATATGCTCTGTTCGAACGGTAATATAAATATAAACCGCTCTGCTCTGATATTTTGTGCGCACATTAAAACATGCGTTTGACTACAGCGCTGGGTTTGGCATCTAAAAACAACATAAATCATGAGTCTGTGAAAAAAAATAAGTCAAAGCGCACCAAAAGCTTACCCCTGATCGATGTGATTCTTGAAGAAATGCCATTTATATCTTTACCGAAAAATCTCGATGCGATGACCGCCATTTTGGAAAATATTGGGTCGCATTGCTTCCTTGCTAAGCTTGCAAAGCATGATGACGCACTTTTAATACAATCTGCTGTATCTTATCGAGTTCAGACGCAGGAAGCAATATTCGTCGATGGGTCACGTCATTCCAAGCATGCGCGATGTACGTGGTCTTGAACATTTATAACATTGCGTCGTTTTCAAACATAGTAAGACGTCTACTCGGACGTCTCGTACTTGAAGTTGAAGTTGTAGGGCTAGTAGTAGTAAGTAGCTCTTATGAACCAAGAAGGGAGTACCCGATCGACTCTTGGTCTGTTGGGCTAGTACTAGTAGTAGTAAGTAGTATATACAATACAACGTACCTCTCTTAATTTGACCCATGACGATATTTTAATTTTCTTACAAGCTTATCCTCTTTCAACCTGATCAGGTGTCTCCATATAGAAAAGAGAGATCGACATTGGTAATAAAAGTAAAGAGAGGAGAAGTTTATTTACTTACTAAAAAATGAAATGGTCAATGTCAAAGTTAAGAGTTACTGTATTATCGGCCAACTATCTGGCTTTGGGGAGCCAAACCATAATTCGATTAACAAAAAACACACCAGATAAGTTAAGACAAACGAATAAACATAAGCATCCATCCTGGCACTTACTGCGTGTGTGAATACTAAACGAACAAGACGAGTCGCCGTTGTTATTTTATGGTCTCGCAGCCGCTTACCTACTTACCAGTGAGCTTGAAATATATAAACAAACGCACGTGTTTAATGACACAGGATGTTGGCACTGCGCACGCATAGAAAGCAACCAGACGAGAGCTTAGCGAGCTCAAATCATTGACAGATAATGCTCATTTGTTGACACTTTGTGCATGGAAATTTAGTAATGATGAGCTTTTCCATTACCGCTGCTATTGATTGATTATAATAGGTACAGCTTTACTGAACTTTTGGCTTATTAAGACCGAAGTTTATTCTCAATCTTAATGGATGCATGGACTTTGTTCCTGCAGCAACCCGAACTAGCTGACTCTCGATTTGGACTGGAGATCTATCAGTCTATCCCCGGTCGGACCGTAATATAAATATCGGACGTCTTGTAAGGCTACTGGAGATCATGCCTGTCCCTGATCGGACGTCTTTGTCTGCTCAGAAGTCCTCTAATGCTAGCTATGATAGTCGTTTGACTGTTGCTTGATCAGCTGTTTCGTGCATTGGACTTCAGTTTAGCCTAAACTTTAGGCCATGAGTCATTGAGTGTAATATTAATAACGGAAGGCTGGTATCCCAGTGACCTAGCTTTGCCGTAAAATCTTGGAAAATATCGCTTTGTTGGCCGGTGGTTTGAAATGTCACTACATTGTCATTTCATAAACGTCCTGCTGCCCTCACATTACCCTCACATAGGTCATTGCCCCTGACCTGTTTTCTTTCGTTTGTTTTTTTATCATTTTCATCGTCTGGTACTAGATCACCTTCATCCAAGTGTATTTCCCTCTTTTTCCCATTTATCCTATAAGTGCTAAATCAGGTCAATCCTATTTACTCATATTTATAGGCACAATATAGCACGTTGGTGTTGGTGTGCTGTTAAACCCTATTCTTAATATTACCTTACCTTGCAATTAAATTAATTTATGGCACCAGGCTGCAGGCATTGTCCAAACATCCCTGCGATGCCCACACTGAACGGTTTCGCAACACTTGTTGGAGGATGATATTGTTCAATACATAGTGTTGAGGAATTATAGGACGTATGGTTATTGCTCACCAGGGTACCTCTGTTGCTGTTTACTCACCTTTGCTGAATGTCAGCAATATCAATCGTATTTAAAAGCCCAGTGGAAATGCCTTGGGACAGATCTAGTCATAATATGGATAGCTCAAATATGATGGTTTAGGGTTTCGATGGGTTGCATGTGTTTACCATGAATGCTTATTAAAGAATAAAATATGTTCATGATGCTCACTGCCAGTGAATGTGATATTAAAAATTATCTCCCTTTTTCTTACAAACAGTAGCCATTTTTAAGTCATTAAGAGGCAGTCCAGTAATTTATGTTTTTATGATTATAGACCGCATCCTTTAATGATTCTTCGCATCTCTTTGTCAAAATAGTTGGATTTTTGTGCTTTCAGAAACTTGTGATTTGTTTAAAACCATCAAACAAGATGTCTGCCAGTCCTCAAGTAAAGCTAAAGTTTATGGAACACCTGAACACATCATGGGTTGGGGAGAACTGCAGTGAAGTAGCATCACGGGAAGGTGTGTCTACTTTGTACGAGCGCCTGCTGACCAATCAGGAGTTAGTCATTACCCCCCAGCAGGTAACATCTGATTTCCTGATTTGGAGATATATGTCATTCACGAGGAATATGTTTACTCATCAAGTTAGCAATACACTGGCAAAAAATCAGTTTGAATGTGATGTGAGAAAGAAGCAGAAAAAAGTCATTGCAGTGGTCATTCATGCTGTTACTTAAGTATGTGTTCCATGCAAATCATCATAATGTGATACTAGCAATATCAAAATTTTTTATCATGATTGTTCTTTTAAGAAATGTTTAATGCTGTGAATAATTTAGAAGCGATTATCAGTACAAGCCGATTATATTGGTGCTACATATATTCTTATTAATTTGGATTTGTGTGAATTGAATACAAAGGACGTGCATTTGTTTGAATTGATTGTTAGGTGCTCCATCTGAAAGGACCACCTCTGCCAGAATTTGATCACGAACAACCAGGTTTAGAAGAACAAGAACACTACATAAAATCATTACTAACGTCACAAATCACGCTGGCCAGGTCCGTCTGTGCTGATTCACCTTTCTCATCCCTTCTACAAAAGCGTCTGACCGTCTTGAGAAGAATATTTCATGCAGTGACCGTCAAGTACCATGACAGGAGCCTTGGAAGGTTGCAGCCAGGGAGTGAAGAGAACCATGGTAGCCCTGGTGACGATGCACACAATATTGATGGAGCTTCTTCAGGCACAGATGCACTTATAGAGATGGGCGTACGTACTGGGCTGAGTCTCATTTTCTCGCTCCTCAAGCAAAACTGGCTCATGACACATCAGGGGCTTGGGGGCAATATGACGTTATGCAATGACGTCCTCCAAACTGCCCTTACTGTCATATCCACACTGCCACCTCTGTCATTGTCGAACGAGGCAAAGCTTCCGACGTTAGGCCTAACCTCACTTAGCCAAGTCACACAGTTTCTTAAGAGTGTCACCATGCCTAACTCCGGAGCAGATGTTATTGGGAAGAGGCTAGCTTGTGAGTTGGTGCTAGCGTTATCTGCTCAGCGTGGGTCCCTACGCTATTTGCTTGAGTGGATTGAGGTAGCACTGTGTGCCTCGGTGGTGTGCCGTGAAGACCATGAGTCACGGATGGGAGGTGCAGAACCACCAGGCTGCATCACCCACTCCGTCTTCTCTAATGTGCTACAACAGATGAAGAAGTCAGCAGTGAGTGTATTCAGTGTGTATTCGCAACTAATGATGTCTCTGTATATCTTACATAGATTTACTCAAGCGTGCTTTATTGGATTACATTGTGAAGGCAAAAATTTGATCTGTCAACCTTCCAGTGAAGGTTTTGAGCAAAATTCCCCACTTTAGACTAACATGTGTAATAGGGCATAATAATCCTTCTGTTAAACCCCATCCTATGAGCTCATGTTACAGACAACTGATCATGACACCCAGATCTTCTCTCCTGTCCCCCAGGTGTCTCTACCAGGTGTGATTCACTGCATTGTATTATGTTGTTATGTTTTGCAAAATCCAGGGTGGGCCAGAGAGGAGCTACAACTCTCTGCTGAGGTTGTCTAAAGATGACTCTGGACTTACTCCCATCTACCAGACTGCCATGTGCCTCATGGAAGAAGTATGTTTTCCCTTAGCATCTTCATTTTACCCATTTAATAAGTGGCGTCCAATTTTGTTTTGTATTGCATAATGTGCTTTCTCTGTTAGTTTTTCAATTCTTGGACTTATAAGGATTTATCACATCCAGTGCTCAGCTAAAAACTTTAATATGATCTTTCTTCTTTGAAAAAAAACCCACAAAAATTCAGGTGAATAAAGCTTTGATGGGTTGCATGTAGCTGTGTCAGTTGGCATGTGATTACGCAACCACTTCCATCCACCCTGACGAGAACTCTAACCGACTGAGTGAAGAGAACAGTAACACAGGAGGTGAGGCTGCCTGTGAGGTGTACATCTGGGGCAGCAACAGCAGTCATCAGCTGGCAGAGGGAACACAGGAGAAGATACTGCAACCCAAGCTGGCTACGGCATTCCATGATACCAATCAGGTAGGATGGAGCACTGAAAGGGATACTGTTTTTCTTGATTCAGTTATTATTGTGGGGAAAATGTGTATCTGGATATACATTTTTTCATACCCACTTGATTTTGTACAAAGAAATTGATGAAATGGAACTTTAATAGAACTTGCCTAGATGTATATTTAAGTTCACATTTCTATTAAAAACAAATCATCATCATCATCTTCATCATTATCCTCTTTATTGTAGTCAATATCATCATCATCATCATCATTAACAATGTCATCATCATTATCATAATGACATCAATTTCCATTAAATCAACTTCATAATTTATTATCCTCATCATCACTGCTTCAGTCCCTGAGTGTTGATCAGTAGTCCTTCACGTAAGCAAGTCGTCAGATGTGTGTTGATGTCCATGCAGTTGGAGGCGGGTCAGTACTGTACCTTTATGATTCACACGGATGGCTCTGTAAGTGCCTGTGGTAAGGGAAGCTATGGTCGTCTTGGCCTCGGAGACTCCAGCAACCAAACCACTCCAAAGAAACTCGCCTTTGATTCCCAACATGCTATGAAGAAAATATCTTCGTCTAAAGGCTCCGATGGCCACACACTGGCTCTCACAGTCAATGGAGGTGTCTTCAGCTGGGGTGACGGTAAAAAAACACACTTCCTTTTGTTTAGTTGGGATCTGCACTCATGATTGTTGTTTCTGTGTAGGTTGTGTTGTGTTCTAGAACTCAACTACCGTTTTATAATCCTCAAACTCTATAGAAGGAACTGATGTACAACAATTGCTAACATTTTATGGCTTTATGATTGTTTAATTACATTTGACTCTAACCATTTTGTATCATGAGTGTGTTGTATTTGTGGATAATGGTTGTAACAGGGGACTATGGCAAGCTGGGACATGGGAACAGTGCCACCCAAAAGTACCCTAAACAAGTCCAGGGAGCTCTATGTGGAAAGGTGAGTTCTGCATAAACATAATGATGGCTCTTATTCGATACGGAAATTTCTCCAGCCTAGTATAGTGTGTCTGCTGACATGGTATTGGTTGTGATTTCATTCATACGTGTTAACCTGGTATATATTTGTGTCAGAATGTACGGTGTATATCAACGGGTTATCGACACAGTGCCGCTGTCACAGAGGAGGGGGAGCTATACACGTGGGGGGAGGGTGACTTTGGCAGACTTGGTGAGTAGAGGAGGCTGTCCACTGCCACTCATTACCGTCTATTGATGTGGATGCTATTCTGATCAGCATTTTTTCCCCATGAATCTTTCCCAATTATTTACTGAATATCACTGGTTTATGCTTTATACCAGCCTACCTTCTTCTCTGTATTGTTGTTGATGTGGCTCTGTGTGTTGAGGTCATGGAGACAGCAATGGTAGGAACTTGCCCACACTGGTGAAGGATCTATGTGGTGTAGGACAGGTGGCTTGTGGCAGCTCTCACACGGTGGCTGTGTCCCAGGACGGGAGAACCGTGTGGTCATTCGGTGGAGGTGGGTAACTCTGTGTCATTACAGGGAATGGGATCAAGCAAGGTGAATTAATCTTTTATTATGGATTTTATAATGGTGAAATCTAATAAATGTCAAACGAGTGAAGATATTTTCCAAATATGATGTACTGTCCATGTGACATTGTTAGCAGAAATTCTGCTAGCCATTGAGGCTTTTGGTACCAATTAATGGTCTTGTGTCCCTGGTTAGAGACTGATAATTCACCAACTTACAGCCCAGTAAACATTAGATGTAATGCATATCAGAAACTGTGAGACTGATAACTCATGACTGCGGTGGCCGTCTAGGTAAACTAGGTCACGATGACACCAACCGAGTGTACAGACCCAAGGTAGTAGAGGCACTGGTGGGCATGTATGTGCGTAAAGTGTCCTGCACCAGCCAGACTACACTGGTACTCATCTCCTCTGGACAGGTAAACTCATGTCATTTCACATGTTACACACTTGTTACTTCTAAATATGCTTCATTGGTTGAGCTTGCTATGAGCTGCTGTAGCCAGATAAATGTTAGAGCCATATGTGGTTGTTATGTGGCTAGGCCTGGTGGTGTGTCAGAGCCTTGTGGTGATGTACATTGCTAGGCTGTTGGTGTGTCAGAGCCCTGTGGTGATGTACATTGCTAGGCCTGGTGGCGTGTTAGAGCCCTGTGGTGATGTACATTGCTAGGCCTGGTGGCGTGTTTGAACCCTGTGGTGATGTACATTGCTAGGCCTGGTGGTGTGTTAGAGCCCTGTGGTGATGTACATTGCTAGGCCTGGTGGCATGTTAGAGCCCTGTGGTGATGTACATTGCTAGGCCTGGTGGCATGTTAGAGCCCTGTGGTGATGTACATTGCTAGGCCTGGTGGTGTGTTAGAGCCCTGTGGTTATGTACATTGCTAGGCCTGGTGGTGTGTTAGAGCCCTGTGGTGATGTACATTGCTAGGCCTGACATCATCCTTATCAACACCAATCACCCATGATAGATTGATGAAATTGAAAGTGTTGCATCCCCCATGCATTGCCATAACTTCTAGGTTTAATGTGAAATGGCAACTATCATGTATGTTATGTGAGTAGGGGATATGTTTGGTTTGTTTACAGGTGTATGTATGGGGAAGTGGTTCATGTCTTGGCTGTGGAAGTGCTGAGTCGACATTTCTAAAGCCACGACTTATTGAAGATCTTCACAACATCCGTATTGTTGACATAGCATGTGGAGACAGCCATTGTCTAGCTCTCAGCCATGGTTAGTATCTGTTACAATGCAATTTACACTGGCTCAGGTCTGTAGCACTTTTTACATCAGTTGAATTTTATATTGCAATCATGTTCCCAAGGTTTACAATCATGGTGATTGAATTATTTGTAAGGATTCTGACTAATTCTGCTGTCACATGCATTGAAGTTGTACATTATAACACCATCTTGGGTCAAAGTTATTTTTACAAATTGTAATTTAATAATTTGTTCTCTTATTTCAGAGAATGAAGTGTATGCATGGGGGAATAATGCCATGGGTCAGTGTGGGCAGACCCACAGTCACAGCCCTGTCACAAGACCGAGGCGTGTCGTGGGATTAGAAGGGTTCAACATCCAACAGATATCTGCTGGGACATCCCATAGTGTGGCATGGACTGCCATGCCTCATGACAGGTTCAATATAATATGGAGCAGTTGTAACTTGAGATTAATCTGGTTAGCGGGGTTAACAGTGCACAGAGCTGGAAATGAGGAGCATTTATATGGAGAACTGATGGTTCATGCTTGTTATACTTGACTTTAGTTGGGAGTTTAGCCCAGGTTTTTTTCTTGTCATGACACTATATCGGGATATATACTGGTTAAAGATGTAGTTAAGATGACTGTGTTTTTTACCAGAAGTACTTTTATAGCCAGAATAATCAGATTATAGTTGGTTAAAGCCTGGCCTGAGCTGGTCAAAGTTTCAGTTGATTGAGGGTGTTTGTGCATGTACAGGCAGGTTGTAGCATGGCATCGCCCCTTCTGTGTGGACCTCCAAGAAGCCACGTTCTCTCTATTGAGGACCTTCTTGGAGAGGTACTCAGATGGCTTTGAAGCAGACAACCCTCCTCTGCCATTTCCTCAAAAACAGTAAGTTATGATCTATTCCAAGAGGTTGATGCCTTCTGCATGCTCTTCTGTATCGTGTTATAAAGTGGTATAACGTCCCATGTTTGCTTTGCTAGGGGTGTCTGGAGATATATTTGAAGTATTTGAATGCTCCAATCAATATCCAAATTCAGTCTCTGCCTATAGATGGAATCATGTTACATCTGGTATTTGCGTGGATGTTTCAGGGACCAGGAGCGGTTTGTCTTGCTCTGTCTGCGCCTTCTTACGACCCACCTGTCTCTGTCTCTGGTTGTCGGTGTCTCTCCCACTCTCCTTGGCTCCCAGGCCACCAAGCTACGTAACCTGCTCTTCAGACTCATGGATATGAACACTCCTGCCTCCATTCAAGATGTATGTGTATCATTCTGTGTGGGATGGCAATTCAAATTCATGAATATCAACTTAAATATTTGTTGAGCTATTTGTAATTTTGTATTTTAGGCACTTTCATTCCTGTAAGCCATTTTAGATGAAATGATTTATTACTGGTTACAAAAAAACTACAACATCATTTTACTTCAATATTACATGAAAATGATTCCAAAATTGGCCATCTGTGGGTATTGCTATGAAAATGTATTGTTCCAAAATTGGCCATCTGTGGGTATTGCTATCAGCTACTGGTCGTGGTATGTATTGTAAGAGAAGACTCAGTTGTTATATGTCATTAATCCCTTACGGACTCTTACATGTTGGACATTGTATGTGTGTGAGGCTGGATGTTGTACATGTGTGGTGAACAGGCTGTTGTTGTACATGGGTGGTGTACAGACTGTGCATGAGGCTGGTTGTTGTATATGTGTGGTGTACAGGCTGTGTATGAGCTGGTTGGTTTTACATGTGTGGTGTACAGGCTGTTGTTGTACATGTGTGATGTGCAGGCTTTGTATGAGGCTGGTTGTTGTACATGTGTGGTGTACAGGCTGTATGTGAGGCTCTGTCAACTGGAGCATCTTTGCTGTTGCCTCCGCTACGAGAAAGGATGGAGCTACTTCACACCCTTCTACCACAAGGCCCTGACTGCTGGCAAGCTCTCACACGAGGACAGGTGCTCTACAACTTCTAACAAGATAATTGTTCATACCAATGACACCTATTGTTTACGGTGCTCTGGGCTGTGTAAGATGGCATCCATTGTTGTCTTTGTTTACAGAGGATGCAGTTGGATATCATATTGACCAGTCTACAGGATCACACTCATGTGGCATCTATCCTCGGCTTTGTTTCCCCACCAGAGGGGGTAGCCGTGAATGAAGTGTCTTATGTTTCCAACACTCAACTGGCTCAAATCCTTATGAAAACTCTGCTCAGGAACTTAGGTTTCCATACAGTAAGATACATATTTTCTTTTATATTTCAATAACTGATGACAGATGTTGCAAGTTGTGTGTATTATTTTGTCTTTGTATTTTGTCTTTACTGCTATTACTAATGGAACAGACAAATTAATCACTGGTTTTTATTTTGTTGGAACTCAACAGCATCGTCAGTTCTAGATCTTATGGACAAACATTGTGCATTGGATTCACTTTTACCAATTCCACTTGATCACTTATGTTGGCCATTCTTCAAATGACATTTCTTTGCCTATTTCTTCAGCCATTATTCATTGTGTCATTCACTGATTTGTTTGTCCTCATTCAGTTATTCCTTTGGATGACCCAAGTATTACAATCATTTGTTGTATCATTCATCGTAAAGTCAACCTCTGCGCATTTTTGGCTTTAGATTGATAAATGCACATAATCGCCTCTGTTGTCACAGGAGGAATGCTTTGGTGTATTTGAGAAGAACTGTGACAAGTGCGGCCCTGATGGCAGTAACTCCGCCCCCAGTGGAGGTGCCACGCCCCCTTCCCACCTCCATCACCTCCTCTCCTCTCTACATGAGCACCTCTTGGCTTACTGCTATGCTCGTGCTGACAATCACACCATGGTACATACTCATGTATTATCACAAACTTATCAGAGATTTTATACGTCTTGAAACTGTTGTTTCTAATTAATCAGAAGAACTTTCAGGCCAAATTTTAGTCCCAAAATCACGCCACTTATTAAGAATATCCTTTAGTTGGTATATTTTGTAATATTATGAATGCACTAACCAACACATAGCATGTCTCTCTCATTAGGATTCATTGGCTGATATGAATACTTTGAGGGTCTGTGAAATGTGCCATTGAGTATCATGAAATAACATAAACATACGTTTAGTTGTAAATGGGCAAAAGCTGCAGAGCTCTGAGTGCTATGGGCCTCTTGGTATATTGCGTCTTGCTGTAAAAACCACAGGAGGGGTAGGGCCGCAATCTGAGCATTTACCTTAACTGTAGTGTAGCACAGGTAGGCAAAACTAATGTACCAGAGTGCTGATCAAGGCCCTACTTGTGCTACGTATCCATGCATCTTACCTACAGTTTAATGCCCATGAGAGCCAAAGACTTAGCTTCACCTTCATTTCTGACAGGAAATCCATCTCTGTACCAATGAAGCTTTTATAAATTTCACTACTTCCTGCTCAAAGCTGTGACTGGAACAATATATGTACTCAGTCAGTGAACAATATTATTTGTGTTTTGAAGCTGATGCCAGCGCTGACATTGCTTCATCAGCATCTCTCATTAATGCTTCCTCTGGCCAGCGACATACTCTCTCGCTCTCTTGTCTTGCTGCAAGACAAGGACATGACAGCAACTGTCAGAACGAGGCTAAGAGGTAAAGTGTGCATTTGTGATTGTGAATCATGGGACTCGATGTCTCAGTCAGTCACTTGCACAACAAACTATATATATATGCCCCATTTATGTTATATGCTTCAGTGTTTTATCCTAGTTATCTTATAACCATGTCTTCTTTAAAATTGTCTTAAAATAAATACTGTGGTAAGTCTACCATTGCTGGTCTATCTATTACATGACAAAATCTAATGGGTCTGATGCCCTTCTTATTTAATACCTGTAATATGCCTGTTCATTATCAGATGTCCTCTTCAACTCCCCGGCTGGATCCATGCTGTGCTATTTCCTAAGTGCCCTCCTATTGCTCCCTGTCCACACGATACGCCCGCTGTTACATGAGCTGCTCTCACTCCTACCGCACATGGACAGTCTGAATAAGCTACTGCCGGCTGTCCAGTCGCTGGAAGAACAGGAGCTGGAGTGGCCATTGCATGGTGAAACACTTTCCATGAAATCTTGCGGATAAGTCGCAGTATTTATACCCAAAAATCAGTTGCTAAAGAGGGGTGCGTCTTATATTTGAGATTTTTGAAAACATGCCCCATGGTATCTGAACATTGACATTGATACCATGCCATACCACTACCGGGAGCTCTTAATTGTAATCGTTGACATGAATTCTGAGCGCAAATCATTTAGGAGCCTTAGTCTCAACCAACTTGGCTCATTACCGACCTTCAGCATACAGTATGCAAACTTGAAAAAAAGGTCATTAACTGTGTAATATTCCATGATACCCAAATGTCATCTCCAAAGGTGCGTCTTATGAATGGCACGTGGTATACTAGAGATCTATGACTTAATGTTATTGCTATGACATTCCTTAAAATTCGAATCACTTACATTTGCATTTATTTACCATATTGTGTTTTTTTATAACTAATCACTATTCTTTCAAATTAGATCATTACAAATTCATTTTTCACCACTTAGTATATGTCATTGTAACACAGTATTATATCAGTTGCTTCATGTTCTGTGATAACAATACATATCTATATGTATATGTGATAATGAAGTCTCTGTGCAGTTTTTCACGTGGCGATACACACTATATCTAACAGTTGAGTAACTGTGCTGTCATTGCAACAAATTCATATTCCCATCGTTCTACTGCACCATATTCTATAATGTTCTTGCTATTCAGGTACCCCTGGTGGTATTAATCCCAGTTCACTACCACTGCCCCAACCCTGCAAATCATGGGTGTGGCTTGTTGACATGGAGAGGACATGTGCTCTTCTGATTGGTCGCTGCCTGGGTGGCATGGTGGTAGGCCCAGCCTATTCTGAAGAAGAGAGAGCCACAGAGGCTTGGCTCAGTAGCCCCCTATGCAGCAATGGACTGCAGCTCAAAGTTCAGGAAATAGGTTTGAGCATTTTATTTCATACTTGGAATAGTCTCAACCATTAATCCAAACCAGTTAGTTCAAGTGTATAGTTATGTCTTCAGACATGATTGTTGCATTAAAATTTACACAATGTACGTAGCAAAATCTCAATATAATGAAGCATTGTGTCATATTGATTGTTTTCTCATGTATATATTTAAACTTATTGTTTCATTTATTTAATGATTATTTAATTAGACGAAGTTTTGGATGAGGTGCGTTGCTACACTGAGAAGGGACTGACAGGGGCTGGCGGGATGGATGGGGGCACTCCCTTACCTGGCCTCCTGGAAAACAGACTCAACCAAGCTGAGTTATGGCTGTGGCAGATCTCACAGGGCTCCCTCAGTGAGACACCATGCTCCTTCTGGGTCACCATGCACGAGTATGCCAAGATGAAAGGTGGGTTCACCTTGCATCTTAAATTAGAAGCTAAGCATGTCTTGTAAGATGTTTTCCCGGCCAAACTTTCATGATAACTATGTTTCAGATTGGGATACGTGTGAGATAACTGGAGATTATTTGCTGGACATGGTATCTCGCTATCTCCTAGCCACCTTGCTCAAACACTGTGGGTTGGGACCCTGCCTCCACAAGCTGGCTGGGTGAGCAGGATCAATTTTATCTGGCAACTTTTTTCAGAACTTTGTCACATTTTGCCTTGATGAATTCACTGCAAGCATTTATTCAGGAACCCGACTTCATCTCTTGAAGTGGCAGAAATTTATCGCCATGTATACAAAGTACGACGAAGGCTTTGGTCTATGGATCACAAATCACCATGGCAACAGAGGCAAGCTGAATGTGTGGAGGATGAACTGAGGAAAAGGTCAATGAGGAAGAGGATTCCAAAAAAGGGCGTAGAAGCAGTCGCCAAGATAATGAGACATTGGCAGAAGTCTATGAAAAAGCCGGTATGTTAATAAGTGCATTACAGAGCTGCAACTGGGGATGTTGAAAACTTAAACATTCTTGGTTTGGCATGAGTATTTCAGATGTTTTCTGTGTCATGTCAGAGGTTTATGAGAATGAAAAAGAGGATTATATTGAGAAATCCTCATACCCCCAGTTTTCTGGCTACGAGAAGATGTGCCTGAGAATAGTCTCCAAGTGTGCCATGTTGTTGATTGGGGTGAAGCCTGCCCTGTCTGGTTAGTGTCTGTCAACTCATAGATTACCTGGTTAGGTAAAGCAATACAGTTAATGGCAGGTTCTATTGCTCTGTGTTTATCCATGCTCTTACTGAACATATCAATTAGAATGAACAACAGGCCATCCAGTAGCAGAGAAGTTTATCAAGTTTATTTGTTCTAGTCATAGTGTCTACCTTATGTTTCATTTCCATAGATGATGAATCTGTGCGACTCACCCATCCCAATAACCAGGATGCTGATGAAGTCAGACCAGGTCTGACCCATTTTTTTTCAAGCGCATATCATTTGAAAACAAATGCAAGCATACTGCATCTCTAGTGATTACATATCCAAATAATTTCATCAAGTATTATGAATGGTACCCTGTACATATAAGGTTTTGATGTTGGCTTTTGTTGATGCTGCAGTGAGGGCGATGACCTTGAGCAGCGGTTTGGCATTACAGGCCAGTGTACAGCTGTCGGGTAGTGATACACGCCTGCATTACCTGGGCAGGGACCCCCAGCAGGGCCTGTATGATGATGACAACACTGGGTCACGCACACCTGATGCAAGTCATTCTGTCAATGCTGGTTTCCGTATAACATGCAGCTCATAGACAGGGCTGTGATTTAGCTGGTGCTAACTGGGTCGTGGATGTTCACTGACTGTTGATGAAATAGATTTGTTTAACTAATGGTATTCTTATCTTAATTGATAAAAATGAAAAATTTTCTGTAAGGATTTGCTCAATTCATTGGTGGTATTGTTTTTGATTATTAGGCAATAATGAAGCGACCTATATAATGTGTTGTTTGATTTTCAGGAGGCGTCATTAGGACCAAGAGGTTCCTCAGAGGAAGCAGACAGTGGGTTGTTTGTATTTCTCAGTAAATAATCTCCTGATCAATCCTACAACTCATTCTAACTGAATATCTAGTATAGAAGTCCATTTGAAAGCTTCAGTGATTCCATTTGTCTTTATATATGAGTGACATCTTGTTGCTATATGCCACCAATAAAGCCTTAAACTCAATGTTGTTTGGTAGCTTTTGTGACTGAATTGCCTGTGATATTGATCTTGTAGGGCATCATGTGGGGTCCTTCCTGGTGGTGAAGGAGCGCTTGCGACAAATGCGTTGGTTACGAGATCGCCGGAAAATCCTTGACGGTGATGTCTCCACTTCCATCTCAGAAGACTACGGGTTGGATGCTCGGACTGGTGCAGTACACAAAATAGCTGGGGAGGTAGTGAGGCTGCTCTACGGTACAGAGGCTGAAGGGTGTGGCATCACCAAGACAACGAGGCAGTGTGGGAGGGAGAGTGAGAGTGAGGAAGATGAGGATAGCAGTGGAGGAGAGAAGAATGAGGAGAGTCTGAGTGAGGTCACCCCGCGTGTGCTGGCACTGGCCATGCAGCATCAACAGGACCGAGCCGAGGTCAGCATTGTCGTTCTGTCTGACTGTACTGGTTCTCATGTACGACTGGCCTAACTTTCTATCATCCATGGGCAGTAGTGTGTATTCAATCAAACCTGATATTCCCTATGTTTGTTAGGTTACCTAATTTATGTCAAATGTTCTGTATGTTAAACGAGAGGCATCACACTGATTTTGATTTTTCAAAGCAACCTTTACATTGTCTTTGTTGTGATATTCAACTTGCAGAGTTCAATCAATTTACTTGGTAGTTAAGATGTTTCACTTGAAAGTTAAACTGTATTAAATATTGTATTCCCTCACAGTGTCGCTTGGAGGCTCTCAATCAGATACAAGAGATGCTATCTACAGAACAAGAGAAGGAGTCTGCGTCGGGAAAACAACGAGGATCACTGCTCTAGAGGTCACAGTTCTCTACCGATCTTGACCTCCACCACCTTACTGAGCTCAGTTCACCTTCAGCTTTTGACAGGATGCTTCAGTCTTGGAGTTCTCATTGGTACAGACAGCTCTGACAGCGCCAGTCAACTCTATCATTACCAGGTACCAGTCAAGCTCGTTATATCGTCATAGTGAATGTGTGTCTTATCGTTGTTTCATAAGCTTTTTTCTGTCACTTATTCTGCTAATGGTTTAATCAGTGATAGAAACTTGCTGGTATGTATTTCTTCATAGAAAGATTACTATTAAAATGGAAGTAGACCTTTAATCAACTTCAACCACACACTTTGCATCAACTCCAGTGAGCATGCTAGTGCTTATAAGATGGTTTGTATTGCAGGATGGTATTCGTGCGGCCAGCAGTAAGACACAACCATGTGTTCAGCTAGTGGTACATCGTATCTACGAACACTTAGTGGGAGCTCTGGCTGGTAATAGTGAGAGTCTTCCTAAGCCACTCGGCTCAGGTACGTCAATCACATGTCTTATACTCGTTCAAGTTAATGACGATTGCCATTATTTTACAGGTGCCATACATGTGGTTTTAGCTTACTAGTCTGATACAAGTAGTTGGGCATCAGGGATATTTAGAGTTGATTTTGGTACTTTGCAGTTGATTTGACCTTATTCATATTACTCATATAGGTGGGCATCAGGGATTTGACCTAATTGATATTACTCAAATAGGTGGGCATCAGGGATTTGACCTTATTGATATTACTCAAATAGGTGGGCTTTAGGGATTTGACCTTATTGATATTACTCAAATAGGTGGGCATTAGGGAGTTGACCTTATTGATATTACTCAAATAGGTGGGCATTAGGGATTTGACCTTATTGATATTACTCAAATAGGTGGGCATTAGGGATTTGACCTTATTGATATTACTCAAATAGGTGGGCATCAGGGATTTGACCTAATTGATATTACTCAAATAGGTGGGCATCAGGGATTTGACCTAATTGATATTACTCAAATAGGTGGGCATCAGGGATTTGACCTAATTGATATTACTCAAATAGGTGGGCAGGGCACGAAATTGGCTATTTCTAGTCGGCGCGCGCCGACTAAATGTTAATACCGCCGACTCATTTGTCAAAGTAGTCGGTCCGCCAGGCCGATAACTATTCTGTAACCATACTCGACGTCAAAAGATAAAAATGTTGACGATCGCGCAATCGTTTTAAATTGTGAGCTGACCTAATTGACTTGACCTCTGCTTTCATCCAGAATAGTTCGGTTATTTCCGTATTGACGTAAGCACACGATTATCAATGAGATCGTATAACTCGTTTTTATTGGTCAGTCTATGTCACGTGCACAATGCAAATAAGTGTCGAATTTTCCTAGCGTTACAAGTCTCCTATGCATCGCTGATTTGATACTTCGCGCAAATTATATTTCCAAAGTTTAATAATGGACAAGTTTTTCAAACGTTTATCTAAATGCGACGGTGATGAATTAGAAAAAAGTCCACCTTCATTCAGCTTTTTCACTTCTACTTTCGGCATTGTGAATAACAAGATCACTGAGAGGACCAGTTAAATACTGGAAGGGCCAGTTCATTTTGTTGAAGGGCCAGTTGAAAAAAAATGGAGGGCCAATTCACATATTTGCCAATTTCATACCCTGGGTGGGCATCAGGGATTTGACCTAATTGATATTACTCAAATAGGTGGGCATCAGTGATTTGACCTAATTGATATTACTCAAATAGGTGGGCATCAGGGATTTGACCTAATTGATATTACTCAAATAGGTGGGTATCAGGGACATTTTGCGTTGATTTGGATATTTGCCTGGTGTGATACAGCTAGTGTGACCTAATTAGGCATCAGAGTTGATTTGGTAACTATACAGGTGTGATACTTAATCACTGACCTATGACATCTCTGGCAGGTGGTCATCAGAAGCTACTTCTGCTGACGGTGTTCGCGTTAAGCGTGCGTTACGAGGCCGTGGATGTGTCACTGGCGGTCTCTTGTAGAATCCTATCCCTTCTGGCTCGCATGTGTGGCATGACAAACACACTGCCCCAGTCATGGAACCACGCGGTCGTGTTCAACAGCGGCCAGTCTCACCTGGGCACGGTGCTGCGTGTGGCTAGTGGCAGGCTGTTGCAGGTGCTGGCTGTAACAGCAGGGTAGGTTCCACTTCACTAACACTCAAATGTCACTTCTTTATACACTTATACATCATTGTAAACGTGTGGCCGATGTCAAGAGCTAAGTTGTCTTATAGCTAGATAGCATCATAGTGCCTGTCAATCAATTCATCATCTGCTCCATATGACCTACGATAACTTGATTAATTCATGGGTCAAATTTGGTTTGGTACTGAAAAGCTCCTTTTCTAGGTGGATGACGTAACCCCAATCATTCTGTGCTTGAGTGCATTATTTTCATACAAACTTCTAGATTCCATTTGATATATTCATCTGTACCATTTACAGTTGAATTATGTCTGTATCTGTTGATTGTTTTAGGACATATGCAGATAAGTTGAGTTCTACAGTGATGCAGACTATTGTGGATTTGTTATGGGAACAGCTGCAATCACTTCTGGCCACAGTGTGCCCTAAACTACAACACAAGTTGAACCAGACCTCTGGTTCGCCGACATCGCCCCAAGGTACAGGTAAGCAGAAGGTGGTGTACCAAAAAAAATAAGGGCAGGTGATGATAATTAACCCCATCACACAGGTAAGTTGATGATAATTAACTCAACTCATAGGTAAGTTGATGATGATCAACCCCAACTCACAGGTAAGCTGTTTTGATTAACACCAACACAGGTTTGATTTCACATCACAGTTTTACTCACCCGCTCTCCCTCATGCGTATGCATATTCCTCTTCCACCACAGTCATTCATATGTGACAATATGAATATTGACTCCCATCCCACTCACTAATTACCCACGATATCACGCTATACCTGTGTAGATGGCATAGACCTCAGTGACAGTACCTCACATCACCGGTCTGTTCCCATGGAGACTGTCCTGGGAGATTACCTGGTCTTCCTGAGGCGGGTTGCTTACAGCCAGCCCATTCAATGTGCCATGGCTGCCCCTAAATGGATGGATCTATTGCTCTTCATCATAGGACATGGACCTGCAGGTGGCTTGTTACTGTAGTTCTCTAATGTCTAGTGCAGACACTGTATTGCCTATCAGAAATGTACTGTTTTAGGGAGCTTAAGTATTTTATCCATGATATTTCCCTGTGTCACAGGTGAGCCTCTTCTAAAGAACATGCGATCTAGACTCCTGGCTCTGAGCTTGCTACAGACTGTCCTGCCTCAATGTCATGACTTGGGGGAGTCACAGAGACACTTGGTGAGTCAAACATGCTGCAACTTGTAAATGAAGACAACCAGCTATTGTCTGGTTTTACACACTTGGTCGTTTTGGGTTATGATAAGCTTGCCTTCTTTGTAAAATGCTGTATTCCTGTCCTCATTTACTCAAAAGTCATTGTCGTCAATCACAACAAATCATTCCGCGAGTATTGATGACCTGTTGTTTTCAAGGTGGTGAACTCCTTAATCAACAACATGACTCTAGCCATGTGGGTCAGCCCACAAACAGAGGTGCACCTCAGCTCCCTGCGACCTTACACTGACCTCGAACCCAGTACTCCCCAGGATCCCCCCTCACAACACCTCCATCCAACCACTGCTGATATTCCATCCCCTGGATCCCGGGATCCGGCAAATGAGATGATCATGCAAGAAGTGACGTTTGATCCCCACAAGATGGTATGCTGTTCTATTGAGAATGGCCATAGCCTGGTGCATGGGGCTGGCGGTAAGGGTTATGGGCTTGGAGCACTGGCTGTCTCTTCTGGGTGCTATCAATGGAAAGTGAGTAACTTATACATATAGATTCCATCGTGATTGTCAACTCTTATACCACATGTGCCTATTTCAAGATGTACTGATTCATTCATCTGTTATATGTTTGCATGTGTTGATAATAATGATGATATTTCAAGCAAACATAATTCAGCAGGATTTTTTTTTGTCATGAATTGTGAACTCAAGCATCTTATAAGAATTTATAAGTTAATTGGACAATCACTATTCAAATAGGCATGTGTCTAAGATGCGGAATTACAACATTTCCTATATGAATTTCATAACCCATATTATTGTTTGTTTAAGACATTGTAAATCTTATCTTCAAACTTTCAAGATACTATATTACCCATGGACATACATTAAACCTGCATTTCCTGTGTACATTATGTACAGTTCCTAATCTCCAAGGAGAATAAGGGTAACGAGGGCACCTGTGTGGGCGTGTCCCGCTGGCCAGTCAGTGACTACAGCCATCGTACCACCAGTGACATGTGGCTGTACCGTGCGTACAGCGGTAACCTGTACCACAACGGAGAACAGAGTCTGACGCTTCCTGGTTACACGCAGGGAGACTACATCACATGTGTTCTCGACATGCATGCTCGTACGGTAGCATTTGGTAAAAATGGAGAGGTGAGTCCCGTTGACAATCATAAGTTTACACGACTATTTCTATTTTGTTCCCGATTATTGTGACAATGTATAGGTATGATCCAGGATTTTTTGTGAAGGGCTTCGGCATTAGAACCTCATGTTATTAATGTAATGTAGCTGTCGCACAGATTTAAAGTTGTCAATTATTTATTATTAGTGATGTCTTTTCAGCACAATAATATTGGTGTCAGCTTTGGAGAGGCCTTGATGTGAGCTGTGTGTATTGTGACTGTGTGTGATGGTGGTACAGGAAGCCAGGGTGGCATTTGAGGACGTGGACGCAGCAGAACTCTATCCATGTGTCATGTTCTACAGCAGTAACCCGGGAGAAAAGGTGAGAATTCTGACCATACCTGAGAACAGACGTTTCATGTAAAATCAATGAATGTATAGCGAGTTATACAGGGTTACAGACATCTTCCTTGTATATGGCATTTATGTGGAATCACGAGCAGTGCCAAATACCTGTGCTCAATTAACCTATTTCCCAAATCATAATGTTGTAATACGTTATGATTGCCATCACAGGTAAAGATGACAGACATGCAGTTGAAGGGTACTCCTTCTTCCCTCCACCCTGGGGTTCCCCAATGCGCCCCCCTCCCCGTGGTCATGTCAGAATCCCTCAGCTGTCTCTTACGGACCTTACACCGCCAACCTCATTGGAACAGCGTGGTAAATGCGGCTCTGGTTGATAGGCTACAGTGGGCTGGTGAGCTGGCTGATGCCCTGTCTGAGTGTGAGGGGGTGGAGAGTGGAAGAGGCAGCCCAGACAGGGACACATCTAAGACAGTTATGGAGCAAGGAGAAGTGACCAAATCCAGTGATGCATGTTAGTATGGTTTGCATGGGCTAATCAATGAAGTGTCGCTACCTTTTAAACGTAGATAAGGAGCAGTCGAAAATGGTGAAGGAATGTGTTGAATCAATAAAAGTTAACTATAATTGAGGTAACTATTCTATAGATATTGGAATTCTTATTGACGTAGTGAAGTTGCCAAATAGACTTGCGTGCGGTGAAGTCATAAATGATCCAAAGAGTGACCACTAATTCCTCTTTCTAATGAGGTCATTTTGGGAAGGTTGATTGATGTTGCCTTTGTTGACCACTTCATGAATCCTTCATGGCATGTTGTGGTGTTGTTCAGCTCCTTGTAAGGAACAGAAGGTTCAGGATGAGAGAGTGTGGAAGGACAAGCACTCTGAGAAGGAAGCAAACATACAGGAGCTCTCCAACAAGGTCACCAACCAGGATTCAATTATAATATTGTACTCAATGAACTGTAAAAATTGACTCAATTCAGTTATCTTATTAAAGTAAATCTTCGAAATTGTCATTGTTAAGCTTCATTGTCAATTCTTTTATATAGTACGTCTTTTTGTGACTTATTAATTTTGATCCATTTCCTAACTGAATCCACTCTATGGCAGATGTTGGCATTGTTATCAATGGCTTCTACAAAATATGGCCTGTGCAGGTGTGGGCAGCACTAGCTGTCATTGGGGGTACAGATCGTGGGCTGAGAATGGGGGGACGCTGCCTTCACAAGCCTTCTTCCCGTGTCGGATTCCTACTTGGTGTCCTCAAGGAGGGTGCTACCAATGCTAAAGTCTTATGGGAAGACTCCGATGCTAGCATAGGGTATGTCGGTCTGTGCAATATACAAGGCTGTGCTTGCAATTTCTTTCTGCACTTATGGATGTGGTTTGGTGATGAGAGACTACTTGACATTTCTCTGGTGATTCAATGCATTCAATCATCAATTGATGAAACTTAGATTACTGAATAAATGAATTTGGTAATTGTACCATGAGTTAAATGAAAACAATTCAGTGGCAAAGATTACTATATAGGCAGACTCTGTCAAACTATACCTACATAGTTGGAACTGATTACTGATTCACAAGAACCTCATTTGTAAATTAACATCTTTTCACCTTTGTTTTATTCCAGAGATGTGACCCTGTCATCCCTAGAACCATTAGAATCCATTACATTTGACGCAGCCAGCTTCCATGGACTAACACCAAATCTACTAGAAGACCTCACCAAGCTGACCTTCATAACTGATGACAATATCTCCTCCAACCCTCTCTTTCCAAAGCCCAAGAAGTCCATATCTGATCCAAATGGGACGTTTACCAACAAGAAGGCTCGGGATGAGGGGGAAGAATCAGAGTCTAGGAGACTGGAGAGGAAGTTGGATGAGGATATAGCTAGGGCATTAGGGTCGGAGGAGGGGCGGGACGTGGCGAGTGAGGTGATGGATCATAACGCTGACAAGAAGTACCAGCCGACCTTGCCCGGCGACACACACCGCCATCTCTCGGTGTTATCGAGCAGCGACGATGATGATTCTGAGTTGAGCGAGAGCATGTCTTCATTGATGTCGAGTGTAACTGGCACGGGGAGTCTCATGGCTAGTGCTGACATCGTGGAGCTACAGCAACAGATCCGCCAGTTGGTCCATCTCTGCAGCAGTGGGAGTGACACCAGGATAACTGACACCCCCTCCACCACCACACAAGCCACCCTCCCTACCCCCACAACCAGCATCACCCAGTCAGCCAGTCACCAACAACCAGAACACGACAAAGAGCCCGACCCCGTGTTTGACAAGGAAACCAAATCCAAAACCTCTCAAAAAGACACCCACCCTCCCTCTTGTTTTCCCAACTCCAAATCCTACAGCGAGTTGGCACTGCGCACATCCAATGTGAGTGCCACAGAAATTGACCTCATCCACATTGCAGCACTGCAGGTGGGGGCTCTCAAAGCTCTCACAGTGCTTTTGAGTTCCCCCCTCATCATCGGGTTATTACTGGTGCCAAAATCGAGCAGTTCTGCCTCTCGTAAAAGTGAAAAGTTCACGGTTCAGGATGCTGAGGGTTGTGAGATTCAACCAGCCGTGTGTCGGATCCTGAGGCAGCTGGTAAAGCGATCAGTGATGCCGTCGCCCATCAAACGAGCTGTAGGGCTTGAGGAGTTGGAGCGAGCTCAGAGTATGCTCTACTACATGGCTGTAGCTCAGACAGCTGATGTGGCTCTCAGTGTTAACCTCTCTTAAAGGTAGGCTCTTTTTTTGGCTGACATGTATTGTATACTATATCATTTTGTTTAAGTGGTTGTCATACATGGCTTATTTGCCATGAGATACAACAGAATCCAGAACAAATGACAAAATGTCCTTTTCTATTCAGTCAATGAAATTTGTAAATTGATGTGTGTGGAAAAAAAAATTTGTGCTAGGATGTTTGGTCAACAGGGAAAGCTTTCATTTTTATTAAAAGCTTGTGATAGACCAAGCATTTTCTATTTGTTGACCATTCCACCTATAGCCCATAGTCAGCTATGTGGGGCTCGTTGGCTTATGGCTTTGAATTGCTACTGATATAATTCATCTCATCCTACAAATCGTTTCTCACACACTTATACACTAAAATAAAAACATGTTGTGTAGAGCTTATCTCAACAACAATATAACAGTGACTGTGGAAACAACAGTTAGGGTTTGGGATGAAAGTTCATGCTCTTAAGACCAGGAGGATGGTTCTGTTCTGAATGGACCTCTAGATCACTTGCAACATGTGCACCACAATTAAAAACATGATAATTTTTGATAAGATGCTAGTATTAGTAGTCTGTGTAACATTAGGGATCTGTCCCTTGAACAGCAGATGCCTTTAGATAAGCCCTGTCAGGCCTGCTATTTATACAATTATTGTTGACCCAGAAAAACTTGAAGAAGTAGATCGGGATAAGAAGAAGGATCGCAGTGGAGCTCGGCAAGCAAGCCTCGACAACAATGATGTCCCTGCACCTCCTCAGGGTCAAAGGTTAGTGTGGTGTATATTCTTAGTTTTTAGTTGACCTAATTTTGAAATAATTACTCCCTTCTCCTTGAATTTACCCTGGTAATTGCTCTTCTATGGTTGAAGGTGGTATTATATGCGCTTGATTCATCCCATTTGACCTTGAACTGACCCTTTCCCTGATTTTAAGCATATGCCATCTTTAGTAATTGATTGTATATTCTTTTGACCTTGATATATCCTCTGTTCTTTTTTATTCATGACTAGTATGATACTTTCATCCGCTGTTCCATTTGACCTTGATTTGACCTCTGTGACTGTATCAGGGCCATGTCAGTGGGGAGACTGGAGGACACATTGCCTCCTCCCATGCCTCATCCTGACCCCTCTCTCCACAGTATATTTGCTCCTCCCCAGTTCCGAAGGTCACAGAGTGCGGGGTAACTACCTCATTTATTCACTTCAACACCTGGTATTCTCATATTTCATATTGTATTCTCACTAATTGTACTGAATGCAGTAACACTGGCATTCACATAGCAGTCACTAATTGTATTGCAGTAACCTTGTCACTGTTCAGTCGTAATATCAGATATGTCTGTATAACTAACAGGGTTGGCAGCTCGGACCAGCCACTGCGTGGGGTCCCATCACGCAGTGGTAACAGTAGATTCAGGTTGTACAGCCCCCGCATCTCTTTCCCTGCCCCGCGTGAACCCATTGCGCCTCTGGTGCTGCCAGAAACCATCCTGTCTGTCGGAGAAGAGTCTCCACCAGCCTCACGAACACCCCTCCTTCAGCAAGCAGGTGATAACAATGCAATAGTAAAAGTGTATGAAAAATGTATGTAAATATAGAAAAGATTATGCACACAGATAACTAACTTAACATTGAATTCTACTTGAACCTCAGAGATAATGATTGTGAATGTTCTTATCTTCCAATGATTGGGATCTATATAGATCTAGTGTTATCCGTTGAAATACCTGATGTATTTGTTAATTCCCATATGAAATATGACTTTGTTTAGCTTAGAATTTACAAAATAAATATTTAAGTATATTTTAGCTAATGAGATCATTTATTGTGTGGTATGTCTCAGCACCTCCGCCCATAAGGACACGTTCTCCCTCACCGCCCCCGCCCCCAGTAGGTGCTTCCCTATTAGAAATGGGCTTCACGCTGCGCCACATCAAGCGTGCCGTTGAAGTGACTGGCTCATCAGGAGAAGCTACCGTACACAACATCAGCACCCTGGCTACATGGATGATAGAACACCCTTACGAAGCAAGCCCTGCCGACAACATGGGAGGAGCTTCCCAGACAAGTGGTGATGATGACCAATCATCACCAAGTGCCCCGCCCACTGGGGTGCAGAGTGAACCGCCCACCCCACTGGGATCCAACCGGAATGATATGACCATGCCTACACTCAGCAGAGAGAGGTAAGGCCAGAGCATGGCAATCTAGTTAGACAATATAAATGATATGGGGTCATTAATGGTTCAGGTTGGTTATACTAGCTTCTTCTGTGCTTTTTTTTCAAGATAAATGCAAATTTCACACTGTTAAAAATTGCAGGTCATATAGCTTGATTGTAGAATATGTCATTGTAATTAATATTCAGTGTTAAGCAAGACCTTGTAACACTAGGGCTGGATAAGTTGAGTTGCTTAATCCAGTCAATATGTGGTTTTTGCAATACAGATCAGAGACTCATCTTGATGAGGCCCAACTCTTCTCTGACACTCTTATGAGTGAAGCTGACCAGGAGGAGAGTGTGACCTCGAGTGAAAGGAGGGGAAGCCCTCTGTTGCTACGGAGATACTGCTCGAGGAGACACCCTCGGACAGATATACGCAGATTCTTCAACATCATCCACAGAACATGTTGGTCATCATTGTTGGATTTGGTCATTCTAAATGAGCATTCTGTATTCTGACTGAAAGAGTTACTGTTGATATTGAATCTATGAAGGACTTTGTGATAAGGGTGAGGTCACAGTGGGGCTTATCATGTGAATCCTGTTATCAACTGGCAGGTTATGCTGAATAACCACGCTGAATATGTCTTCATTAACAATAATTCTGGGCAATTTCTTTCTGATTTCACACCTTGGCCATGCTTGTATCAGAGGGGTTTGCTGTGTCCAGCTAACCGTGAACGGGACACAGATGGGGAGGGTATACGAGGACCTCTTATATCCTCCTCCTCACAGAGCAGTACCCTAGGGGAGGGTGAGGACAGTATAGGCTCACTGCTGGCCCGGGTCCGACGAGGCACCTATGAACCTCTCTTCAACATGGACCTCGATGAAGACTTACTGGATGATGAGGCTATGGATGACATGTTCTCCGTGGACCTCGCTGATAGTGACCTCTCTACAGTGAGCTGCATCACTTTGGTGGTTCATGAAAAGATGTTATCAAATTAGTAACTAGTTGACTGCATTGCAGATATGTTGTTAGTGATATTAACCCGTTATATGTTTTTAATTATTATCACGTTATGCATACCTTGGGTTTTATGTATACAACTGGCAAGTGCTAAGAAGACCTGGTATCCCCTGCCTCATAATGCTTCATCAAGCCCTGGATGTTTACTGATTAAAATCAGACCTTTTGATTCCAGCTTTGCTTTATGTGATGAACAGTCTCATAGTGTCCTTAAATTTCATTTCAAAGTTGTTTGTGTTTTGTTTTTGCTGCAGTATGGTCAGGGTAGTACGACAATGTCTGCGTCAGACAGAGGGAGAGAGGGACCTGAGGATGCCACCCAGCTGGACCTGGATCTGTGTGGCCTCTGTCACACACTGGTGCCTAACATCGCACGTCATCTACAGATGCAGCACCCGGGCTGTGGAGGTGAGGAACAGGCTCCTTATTAAGTTCATTCTCACTCAATGGGTGGATGTCAGTTTTTGAATTTTTTTTTATTTACGGTGATTAGTTCATTCTGCTGAATTGTCATGATTGATTAATAAATATTGTAAAAAAATATGTACCAAAAAATGCTGGTGGACATTGACCTCATTGCTTTGTTTACAAACTGGACTGTGTGGATAACAGGTGCTTAGGTAGGCTGAATTATTATGATTGTCCCCATTATAATTTTTCCACCCTGATATATTTGAATATTTATGTATTCAAATATTTATGTATTATTCTATACCTATGGTAATACATACATGAATATGATCCTAATGTTGGGAATAATAAAACCCATAGTACATGTGTGAGGGTGTTTATCTGGACAATGTTGATCTCCCAGCTTAGTATATGTGTGGATGTGTGTATAAGGCCAGTGATGATCTCCCAGCCTAGTATATGTATGGGTGTGTGTATCAGGCCAGTGTGGCTCTCCCTGTTTTGTGCTGCTCGGCTCCTGGTTAGAACCCTGCTCTGGTGGTGCTGGTGTGTGTGTGGCTCCACCAACCCCTACACACTCTGCGCGGCCTGCCGAGATCGCTACTTCATTGAATCCAACAACCAAGCAGCCTCCCTACAGCCCCCCAACCTAGCCACAGCAGCAGCTGCTGCAGCCAGCAAGTCAAGAGAGAAACATGGCAGTCCTGAGGGGCGTGATAAAATGTTCAGCTATGCTAAACTACTACAACTGGCGCCAGATCTTGTTGGCTGTGTTGAATCTACCTTTGAACAAGGTTCCAGCTTAACGTTGCATTGTTTGGTTAGGTCAATATAGTTCTGTAGCAAAACATTTGCCATTTGGATGTGTTATTCTTAACAGTGTATTGCTTGTTATAAGCTCAGAGATTGGATGCTAGGGGTAGGTGGCTAAACTAGGGGGCTACCCAGTTCATTCTTGTCTGATGTGTTTTCAGAGGATCATGATATTCTACAAGAAACGACAGACAACAAGCTACAAGGCCAGGAGAGCTTTGACACAATGATGGGCTCGCTGGGGCTGTCTGACCGGCGCCCTGTAGCTGAGCCAATCAGCTTCCCTGAGTCGGATCCACTAGGAGCTAACCTGATCACCATGCAGACCAACAACCACTATGACTTGTCTCCTGCCAACAGTTAGTCTTAATGGTGTTATTATTGCTTGCTGGTCATGTTGTAGATTGCTCAGTATCTTTTGAAGTTGACTTCCATCGCTGATTTCTCTGTACCTTTACATGGTGGAAATCTAGTCTTTACATGATGTTGTGGGCAAAACGTGGATGATGTTTCTTGATTATAAAAGCCTCGTTAAACCCTGAAGTTCTATTTACGAACCATATTGGTAACTACTGTTACTTTAACTAAGAGGAAATCTAGTCATTACAGGATGTCGTGGATAGAACTTTGATGTTTCTCTTCGTTAAAAGCCTCATCAAACCCTCTCTTCTTATTTTCATTAATTTTCCAGCCAGCAGGTCTTTCAACCAGGCAAGTCGCAGCGATGAGAACAAGAAACGTCAGCTGGGTGAGCAGGCCACGTTACTACGCCAGCCTCAGGATCGCTTGATGGCCCTACGCCGCACCAACGTCGGCCATGCAGGTGCTGCTAGCCCGGTCCATGGTGCTCAGGGCCCTGTCTCTCCTCTCTGTCAGGTCAGGCTCGTTCAGTTTATCATGAATAGTCTCATTATGATGCATCATTTACCATGTATTGACGGGTTATATCAGTGACAGGTTTGGGTGTAGATATATGATATCACAGTTGTTGAATAACTAATTGATTATTGTTATGATATTTTCATGTGGATAATATCTATCAGACCATGAAAAAATCATAATCATTAACAGATTATTTAATTCTGTATATATCTTTTAAGCAAATATACTGGTGTTTATTGAGTTGTTTGCAATAGGACATTGCTACTTACCAGCTTTGCATGGTGATCTGTGTGTAGCTCCTCCACATGCAGTGTATCTCAAGGACTAGAGAGGATTGGCTTGTCAGACATCCGTCTCATCGTTAAGCTCATGTGCCTGTGTGCATCTGGCCGGCTGGATTACCCCTCACCCAGCAGGCACACCATGGACACCTCATCTTATCCTGCAGATGAAATAGATGACACTTATACCAGCCAATCCAGCCTCAAGCACCTCAGCACTGCGGTGGGGGCACTTGTCAAAGATAATGATAAATCATCCAAGTTGCTGGTTCAGCTTTGTACACAGGTGAGAGTATTAGGTGAAAAAACCTACCTGGCTGCCTATCAGACATTGTGAAGGTTTACCAGACACGTCGGACGTCCAGTCAACTCTTCTCTGATCCGATAACAAATGTGATTTTTCACCCGTTGTTGGTCCAGTTATAAATACATCCCAGTACCCCCTCAAAAATGAAAATTAACCCAAGAATTGGCCGTTTAACATCTCTTTCGTCTTTCTCCCAATATTTATATAATTTTCGCGGGTTTGTTAACCATTCGCCAGGCGACTTGCCTTCAGGTGATTCTGTGGTAGATTTCGCCCAGATTTTTTTTGAAAGCACAGCTTTGGTCCAGTGAAAAAAATCTCAGTCCAGTAAGTTTTTCAAAATGCGCTCCATTAAAGTTTGAAATTCCTTCATAATATCTGGTCTATCCATCTATCTTGTTTGTTATTGAACTTCAATGTACGGTACAACTCCATGGTCGGGGATTGTTACTTATGGGGTCAAATAATGCCCTTATCTACCCCCCCCCCCATATTTGTCTCAGTATAAGATGCTATGTTATAAGTAAAGTAAAGTCACAAATTGATAGATGCTTATAAAGTTTGATTAGGATGGCAAATATCCACCATGTACTTAACCAACAGAGATGGGTTATATTTACCTCACTTTGCTGACCAAAGCAATCCTGATTGGTTTGTGGTGTAGGAGTTGATGATGGCAGCGATGGGTCTCAACTCCTCCCTCATAGCTGACCCACGAGCCAGTGTCAAGCGGCACGGTGGCTCCACCTCCTCCTCGACTACGCGCCAGACTGACATCTCCGACCAAAAAGCCCTCTCTAGCCCTAGCTTCTCCGTCACACAAGCTCTTATGGAGCTTCTGGCTCAGACTGATGGTGCAGCTATCCCAAGGTCATCCTCATTTGCTGATAAGGTCAAAGGTGAGTTAAGATGGAACATTTTCCTTCTGTCCCTTGAGATTGTGTCATTAATCTCATTTATGAGAAGTGGATTTCATTGTAGCTGACAATAAAAGGTTATTGTGAACTATGTATCTTACACAAACGCGAAGTGGTCCAAGTTAAGGCATTGATTCACACATGATATTGTGGTTATTATTGTAGATAACCATTTAACTAATCTATTTTTAAATCATCAGATCATACGGGTTTTACAATGTATTGTAGCACAGCCATATTATGAATGTGTCTAGCTGCAGCAGAGTCTCCTACCAACCCAGACTCAAATACAGTCACCTACGGTCCACTACACCTAGCCAATGCCCTGTCTGCTTGCATTCTCTCTGCCAGACTTCACTCGGAACACCGCCAGTGGGCCGCCCAACAGCTGCTTAGGACACTGGCCTGCCTCTGTAACAATACAACCTCAGGTACGTGTAGCATATAACTGTCTTGTGTCAGTGCACATATGCAGGGGTAGAAATATGCTCTCTTGGTCTACGGGCCAAGCAAGTCCCTTGGATAAAGAAATCGAGGAGCCTTCAGGCAAAGTTAGGGGCCACTATTTTTACGACATTTGCAGATCCAAATCCCACAATTAAAGTTATCTTCCAAACATTTTCTTTCCTCCATATGCATAAACAGTAAAAAAAATGAGTGATATGTAGTGATAAGAGGAAGGAAGGGGTTTTTGTCAAACCATCAATTTTGTGGATCATACCTGTGGATAAATTGATAAATACCTGAATTTTAAGTGCTTACTTCAATTTGTCATTATACAATATGTTCACTGCTAGCAGTGCCCAGGTGGTGGTTTTGTGACATGATCCTTGTGACCCTACCTCCTTCTTATAGCTAGATGTACATCAATTTAAGATAACATCCTAAGCAAAGCCTAACATTACCCACAGATCAATGTGTCGACGGCACTGTTATATAACTTGTTACATATGTTCATCTAGCTGCCTCTAAAGGCGTTGAGATGCCAATCAAGTGTAATGTAGTAGCAACGCAATATAGTCTCTATGGTGTATTTGGCTTTTATATACATATATATATATATATATATATATATATATATATATATATATATATATATATATATATGATATATATATATATATATATATATATATATATATATATATATATATATATATATACATATATATATATATATATATATATATATATATATATATATATATATATATATATATATATATATATACATATATATATATACATATATATATATATATATGTGGTCACAATGTCTTAATATGTATTCTGAACAACCTATTAGGTGGTGTGTTTACATGTGGTGAGATTGCCAATGTGACACTGTATGTATGCATATCACAGGCTAGCTATATATGTGTGTTGCAGATGAATGCCTGGTAGACCTAGCAGGAGACTTACCCAGCTGCCCCATGGCGAAATTAGAAGCCCACCAGAACAGAGTCACCAACTGCTGCTTCAACCAGAAGAAAAACCTCCTGGCTTCAAGGTAAGGCACTTAAACCCTCCAGGGTAGAGTTGACATCTTTAGCCAGTCATATGTCAGATGAAGTGGCTGTTATCATCCCCTATGTGGCATTCTCTGTGGGTTGCAGTGGTCAGGATGGTACTGTGAGGGTATGGAACCTACCGAACCGCTCGCACCAATTCCTGCAACAAACCCTCGTCTTCAATGCTGGCACGGCTGAACACAACAGTGATTCCGATGATAAAGGAGGCTCGCTGCAAAACATGCTTCTCTCTCACGTCTCATGGAACTCTCTGGGCAAACTCATGGCTGCCTCTGTCGATAATCTAGTGAATATCTGGGTTGTTTCAGGTCAGAAAATCAGCATCTTTATTGTAAAAAAACTAGCAAGCATGTGAATCAAATATTTTACCATTTTAATATGATACTTTCTTTCAGTTATTTATTGACTCCTAAATTATCTATATTTCATTTTGATGCAAGTTTATACAGTATTTGTCATGATAGCAATGATGCTTCCTGTTGTTAATCCCGTCCAAAAGACCTGTCACTGACCTTTGATAATCACTGTAGGAGGTCATGGTCATCTGGACATACAGCCACACATAGTGACAGCCTTGGCGTGGCCCCAGAATCGTGGTCTGATGGAGGGCTGTATGGGCCTGACCCCAGACACACTGCTGGTTGGAAGGATGGATGGATCCGTAGCTAAGATAGACATCCTTGATTCATCCACGTACACCAGACATGAGCTTGAACACTGTAGTCGTAAACATGGTGAGGTCAAGGTCATACAGGCTACAAACTTGTATGAAGCATCTTTTCACATTCTATGGATGTAATATCAATGTAATACATTTTACATATCGATTTTATATAATTTATAATGTATATTTACCAAGCTTTCTGTTTGAGAAAAGGGCATTCACAGAACTTAAAGGATTCTTATTATCATATAAAGAATAAGGACTTTTACTTTGAACCGCCCACTCGTGTTGTTTTCAGTGGCTGTGTCTGCGATCAGCTGGTTTGATGAGGACAAGAGGTTTGCTGTGGGATTTGCTGATGGCAAACTCTACCTCTGTTCCGTACAGAACTTTCTAGCCACACTGGCTGTAGAAGCCCATCAGGTCAGAACCCACACTAGTTGTCATTCATATCATATGTGATGTTGCTGTTGGAGTTGTAAAGGGCCATGTCAAGCCATATTTTATACTGTACTTTACAAAATAGATCTCATTTAGTATTCTTCCTGATATTTGTCACCATTGATGCCATTGCCTCTTTGTTCAGACTTGACATTCTGTAACCTTGGCCCAACATGTGACCCATGTTATTTGATCCCCGCGCTGGTTTGTGTCAGCAGACGAGTATCAGCCAGTTAGAGTGGGACCCTGCAGGACAGATGCTTCTCTCCTGTGCTGCTGACACACAACTCAAGCTATGGGCTGTCTGTGATGATAGTCTGTCTGGTGTACACAATCTCTCCCACTCTAGTTCTCTGACAGCCGTGCGCTGGTGCGCCCTGCCTGCTAAGCATGACAACCCCTGTCTCATGTTGGCCAGGTCAGCTCTCACCCATTGTTATAGTCATGTTTTTGATTTGTCACCCATGTCCTTGTGGAAGTTCTATATATTTGTCTCATTGAAAATGTTTTGTATAATAAACAAAGTGTACGTTTGTTACTTGACACAATTTTGTCATTGAGTTTCCACCATTGCAATTGAGTTCTTATCACTGATTACAGGTGAGAGTTGTTACTGTTTAAGCAGAACCTCATTGCATCATTGATCCATCAAGTGTGTGTGGTGGTTACAGTGGCTGCTCAGATGGCCTGGTACAAGTGTGGTTGGTGCCAGTTAAAGCTACCTCAACTTCCAGTCATGTTCCACTGTTTGCCAGGAAACCATCCGATGTAAGCTCACATTAGAACATTGCTTGCTGTGAATATTACTGGAGTTTGCTCTCATATTGGTATCATAGTTTAAAAGAAACAACTGCTGTACTATATTTAATTTAAATTTAATGTTTTGTTTGTGTTGAGTGGTGTTTTGTTGTGTATATATGTTGTTTATATATTGTGAGTTTAGTATTTGTTTCCGTATTGATGTTTACGTGAACCTGTTAGCAGACAACCAACACGAGCAATACCCCCCAGGGCCAGCCCACCTTATTGTGCTCTCTCAGAGGTCATCTGGTGAAGGTGACAGCACTAGCATTCAACCCATCAGCCCTACTCCTGGCCACAGGCTGTGCTAAAGGCTGGCTCAACATCTGGGCATTACAAGTGAGTGGCAACTGTTAGGACATGCCTGCTTTGTTCCACTTTGAAGTCTTCCATCTTTCTTATTGTGCCAAAACTACTTTATCATTTCGCAAGTGTTTAAGTTGAAATGTAACTACAGTTTGAATGCTATATATAAGTCACAATCAAGGCAATGAAGTGTATGTGGTGATTTCCTCACGTGTGGGACTAACTGGTTGTGACACTTAGTCTTACCGGTCAAGATGGTCATTAATGTGGCCATTCTGGCTACTCCATTATGTAAGATGATTGCCGTCATGTGAAGCCATTGATTGAGTGAGTAGCCATGTTGTGATGTGTCCAGGACGGCTCGCTGCTACAGACCCTGCCTGGACACGGTACCGTCAGCAGTCTGGTGTGGTACGTGGATCATGGTCTGGCTGCTACCTTCAGTCGGTCCAAGGTACACATTACAATCAATATCTCCTACATCTCTGACTTCAATGCATTGCAATAAGCATAATGTATGGTGCCAAATATCTATTTCATCTTCATATATTCATTGTTATCAAAATAGCTGGAATGATCGAGCCCTAAATATTGGGGATATAGATTTTGCATACAACGGAGAGCAGTCATCAAGCTGTGAATACTTGCTTGCACTTGACAATCAGGCACTCTATTGTACATTTCCATGACAGTCAACCATAAATTAATTTTGACCACTGCATGAATATTACAACTTGCTTGTTGTAACAGGATGTCCATATTGTCCACTTCACCACGGATCATTACCGTAAGAATGCCGTCCTGGCCTCTTGTCGTACGCATCTGAGGCAGAAAGGTGTGGCCGGTTTGAGTAAGGCGCCTTGCATGAAAGCCCTGCTTCACAGGTTGCCCCTGGTACTGATGGAACAGTACCTCAGTGAAAAGGTCAGCATTTTGATCAAAGATGGTCGAACCATGACACAAAGAACATACTTTCAGCTGGGAAACCTCAGGCGACCTTTTTGTTTCATTAGTATTGCCTGGTATTGAGGTGGGTTAATAGAATAAATAGCTTCTTTTTTATGTTGTAGTTGCCTCTTGTGCTGTCTACAGCAGTGTGAACTGATATGGAAGCTTCAATTTTTCCATATGTATGATTTATGAACTGTTTGTTTGTGACGCGCAGTCTGTGGTTGTCAATGGAGACCAGCTTCAACACAGCATCCTGCTACAGAGGCTGGCACTACTGGCGACCAGTCTGGGTGTTGACCGTGTTCTCTGCTTCACAGCTCAGCCTCCCCATCACTCACCATCCCCTAACAGTCAGTCTCATCTCATACCTACCCTATATTCATACTGATATCTAACTAGACAGGACAACGTGTTGGTTCACCCAATAAAAGTGATTGAATATATGCCCGGCTATAGTGGAGGGAGGAGTTTTTACCAACTAATGTTTGTTTATATCTTGGCCTGGTTGGGATTATTATTCGTGATTGTTAGGCAGCTGCTGACACTTTTTAACCAACTGGTAAGACCTTCTACTTGTCATGAATTAGTAAGGCGGGGTTTATATGCGGCCCCGAAAACGCTCAAGGATAGCGAGCATTGACAATGGAGGGTTTATTTTAACGTGTTAGTGATGATATAGAGGTGCTTTACAGGCGTGGTGAATGCGAAGAGTGAGTGGCACTGGCTACATATGTTCTCCATGACCACCAAGGCCTGTATGGCTCTCAGTCGCAGGTGTGCCTTCCCTGAGAGCTTCCACATTCTCGAAGAAAACTGCCTCTTCCATGAGGAGGGAGTCGTATGCCCAGGTGTAAGTTGGGTTAATTATTATGTTTGATTAAGCCATACATATGTAGTCTGAATGATAAACATAGCAGTGTTTAGTTTGTTGACAAGTGATTAGTCATGAACTTGATTGTTGATTTGATTTGATAAACAACTACAACGGGAGTGGATTTATTCTCTGGAAATATCATTACCATAGGTTCATATTTGTGACACATGGGTTGGGTTGATTGGGGCTTGTTTACCTTGTATTAAACTACGAGGATGTACATGTCCATTGCAGTGGACATGGAGGGGGGTGGGGGGGAGGGGGTTTATTATCCCTTCACTACATATGCATGTGTGTATGACAGGACAACAACTCATGGAGTCTGGAACAGGACAAACAAATCCTAGCCTGGTCAACTCAGCGACCCGAGGACTGGCAGCTGGGGGGGCAGTGTGAGGCGTATCTGTGGGGAGGGGGTAGACACGGACAGCTGTGTGAGGGTGGCAGATGTGTCCTCTGCCCCATCAAAGTCACATCATTCTCATCAGCACAACAGGTAGTTCATCAATTACATGTGCTGCACACATCAGTTATGTTGTTCAAGCCGAGCTTTATTGAAAACTTGTTTCTCGCTGTATGATATGTGTCTGATCCATATGTGAGACTGGTGTGTATTTTGTTGATGCTTTTGGATAGGATTGATCTCAGTGTGGTGAATTTGATTGGCAGGCCAGTTATATGTCTTGTTTGTAATGAAATATAGCAGCTGGTCATCTGTCAAGTTCTAAATGTACAGTGATTGATGCAGTATAGGCTAGATTGCTATTTTTCACATGAATTTGTTAGCGCTTTGTTTCGTTTGTCCATCCAACTAGTGATTGAAATGAGCCTGTGATTGATGCTGTTTTATTGTTCGGCTCTCGTCCAGATTGTGTGTGGTCAGAACTGTACGTTTGTCATCCAAGCTAACGGCACCGTGCTCGCCTGTGGTGAAGGCAGTTATGGTCGACTGGGACAGGGCAATTCTGACGACCTTCACTCCCTCATTGTCATCTCTGCTCTACAAGGTGCCATTAGGATTATACATGAATAGATTCATTCATTATGGATGTACATATAGTCTTCTTAGTTACTCTATGAATGATGCTGTTTTGTCATAATTCCAGTCTGATGATTACTGTAAAGAAGAGGTTATTTCTAAGTATAGTATATGCAGTATTGAGGGTGTTTAATGACCTCATCTTGCTTTTTCTTGTTACATCACACTCACACAGTCAACATACCTTCCATGCCCCACAACCAACCTCTCAACTATTCTCTGCATGCAGGTTTTGTGGTGACCCAGTTAGTGACCTCTGTGGGATCTGACGGCCACAGCATGGCCCTGACTGAGAGTGGGGAGGTGTTCAGCTGGGGTGATGGAGACTACGGTAAACTAGGTCACGGTAACAGCGACCGACAGAGGACGCCTCGCCAGATAGCTGCTCTACAGGGCGAGGAAGTTATACAGGTGACATACTTGATTTGAACAATCAGCTCCTTTTGGGGCTCCAATTGAGGATAAAGATGTGTCATAAGAGAAAGTATAGGGTTGACATGTCAACATCATAGACCATAAAGAGAAGCTGGCTTCTGAGGATGGTCAAGGTTTACCAGGTGTAGAAATGTGAAATGGTTGTCTGTTTGTGTCTAGTTGGCTTGTGGGTTCAAGCACAGCGCCGTGGTGACAGCTGATGGCAAGCTGTATACATTTGGTAATGGAGACTACGGTAGGCTGGGACTGGGCAGCACATCCAACAAGAAGCTGCCGGAAAGAGTCACTGCTCTAGACGGCCATCAGATTGCATATGTATGTTATTAGTGCTCTGCTTATATGATATCAGCAGTTATACCTTAGTCTTTTTTTGTGTGGGAAAGACACAAACGATGTACATCATAATTGTCATTACCTTGCTGTTCTTTTATTTGTTCACACTCCTCTATTGATACTGCATTTACCCTCTGACGTGGGATGCTGTAGACGTTGAACTCCCTACTTGATTGCCTCACTTATTCAATTATGTTCCTCTTCTTGCCCTATAGGTGTCATGCGGCTTGAACCATACCGTATGTGTGTCTGCCGACGGAAACACCACCTGGAGTTTTGGTGATGGAGACTATGGTAAACTAGGGCTGGGCAATGCCACTGCTAAGTTCACACCTACCAAAGTGGATGCTCTGGCCGGAGAGGGGGTGAAGAAGGTGGCTTGTGGGGCGTCGTTCACCATAGCACTGACGAGAGATGGTCGTGTTTACACATGGGGCCAAGGTGGGTTCAGTGGTCGTGTTGTCAGCTTCTGTGATTTGGTTCTAATATTACATTGCTGTAGCTCTATGTGACATCATCACGTGTCAGTGTCTTTATGACTGATCATCTAATGATTTAATTTGTAACCCCTGTCATCGTTGGATATTTTGCATGTGGTATTTGTACCAGACCGTTTGATTGGCCAGCCTGATGCACGAGCAAGAGGTCACTTGCGCCCCCAGCTCCTGGAAGCCCTGTCTGGTCACTTCATTGAGGATGTGGTGGTGGGGTCAGAGTTCACACTAGCTCTCAGCAGTGACGGAGATGTTTGGGGTTGGGGTGTGAACGGGGATGGACAGCTGGGTTTGGCTCACTCCGGAGCTGTACGCGAACCTCAACTCACCACTGCTCTTTCTGGAGTTGGTATCAAACAGGTGAGAGTGTCATATGGATGGAATATCATACAGGAGAGATGTAATACAGGTTGGGTGTCATGCCGGTGGGATGTCATACAGGTGGGATGTCATATAGGTGTGGTGTCATACAGATGGGGTGTCATACAGGTGGGATGTCATACAGGTGGGGTGTCATACAGGTGTGGTGTCATACAGGTGGGGTGTTATACAGGTGGGATGTCATACAGGTGGGGTGTCATACAGGTGGGATGTCATACAGGTGGGGTGTCATGCCGGTGGGATGTCATACAGGTGGGATGTCATATAGGTGGGGTGTCATACAGGTGGGATGTCATAAAGGTGGGGTGTCATACAGGTGGGATGTCATACAGGTGGGGTATCATACCGGTGGGATGTCATACAGGTGGGGTGTCATACCGGTGGGATGTCATACTTGTGGGATGCCATACTTGTGGGATGCCATACAGGTGGGATGCCATACAGGTGGGATGTCATACAGGTGGGATGTCATACAGGTGGGATGTCATACAGGTGGGTGTCATACAGGTGGGGTGTCATACAGGTGGGATGTCATACAGGTGGGGTGTCATACCGGTGGGATGATGTCATACATGTAAGGTGCCATACAGGTGGGATGTCATAGTGGTGGGTCAACCATCTCTGAATGGCTTTTATCTGCCTGATGTCGTATCAGATCTCTGCTGGCAGGAGCCACAGCGCTGCCTGGACTGCCCCACGTCCAGTTCAGAGGACCCCTGGTATACCCTCCTCCTCCCTCCAGATAGGCACACCACCTGCCATCCCTCCAGAGTACACTGCCCTCAAGGAACTCAGTGTGGAGGCAATCAAAGCACGTCTCCGATACCTCCATCATTTCTCGGACCTCATTTACTCATCATGGAGGCTCCTCAACCTCACACCAGGGCCGGTGAGTGTTACAGCATAATGATGTTCTGTGGTCTCAAGGTAATTCAATAGTGGCTGACTTAATGTTTTAATTCACTGTGGATGCTGTAAAATATCTCAGACTGAGCCATGTGTATCCAGGTGGACCGGAGTGACCTGGGTGAGAGCTGTAATGCTCTGGTACAGGGTCCACTGCGCTCGCTGCTGGCAGCCCGAGTGTTCACACTTCCTCTAGTCAGGGCCCTAGGTCGTACCATGGTGCGCGGCAAGAACTACGGGCCTCATATCAGTGTCAAGCGCATTGCCACCAGGTAGGTCGTCCCCATGTTGTCATGTTGTGTTTGTTGGTGTGTGGTAGGCTGGGATGGGATGGGTTGCGATCAATTATTTGAATTGTGATGTGCATTCTCGTTTCATACAAAGCCCATATCATCCATTATCCATTTTTTCTCTTACAGAGGCAAGAAGTGTAAGCCAATCTTCACCCAGATCGCTCGCCAGGTGGTGCTACTGAAGCCTGCTGACCTACGTCTACCGGCCCGCGCCTGGAAGGTCAAGTTGATTGGGGAGGGTGCTGATGATGCTGGCGGTGCCTTCGACGATACCATCACCGAAATGTGCCAGGTCAGCAGTTGCCCCACCCCCCCTGCTTTTGCAAAACTGCTCATATATGTTAGGATATTCCTGGTTTGGCTTGCCTTCTGTAGCATATTTACTTGCCATGGTTTTCTATTTCTATGAAAAAAGCTTGTGACTATTTAATTCAATAGCTGACATGTACACTGATAATGTGTTCACAGGAACTTAACTCGGGCGTTGTACCTCTGCTCATCCCCACCCCTAACTCTACCAATGAGGTGGGTTATAACCGAGACCGCTTCCTCCTAAACCCCGCCCTCTCTAGCCCCGCCCACCTGGACCTCTATCGTTTCATGGGCATCCTTCTGGGCGTGGCCATGCGCACTAAGAAACCGCTTGATCTTCACCTTGCACCATTTGTATGGAAACAACTAGCTGGGATGACACTGACAGCTGATGACATTGAAGAGGTGGGTTCACTGTTCTCTCACGGTTTAGTTACCCACATTCTAACAGAATACCATCACATTTAGCCATCATTTGAACGATGTCAGTATTAAATGAATTTAAACTAGTTCATAATTATATGGAACTAACTTGAAGTAGGTCATCTGGTATTGATTGGAACAGTATGATGTTTCATATGGTGTATCTGTACTGTCAGGACTTGTTGTTTGTATGATCCCAGGTGGACTTGTTGTATATGCAAACCCTCAAAGGCATCGACCACATTGATGAGAGCGGTGTCACCGAGGAGACATTTCATGAGGTCTGTCCTAATAGGGGAGGGTGGACAAACTCTCTACCAATCTTATTCTCACTTCTTTATTATCATTCCATTTCTTAGGATGTAGGAGAAAAATATTTGATGATACGAAGAGCTTTAAGATCAGACTTTCTGAAGCTGTTATTTTCTATATCATTGGAATTGATGTCATGATCTGTTGGCTTAGTTTGAATGCCAGATGGGTTTGCTACCTGTGTGATTACATCAGGTGATTCCGTTGGATAGCTTTGAGGGCCAGAGTGCTAACAGCAGGTTTGTGCCGATCGTACCTGGGGGGCTGAGTGTACCTCTCACTTATACTAACCGGGCAGAGTATGTCGAGTGTGCCGTGGCTTTCAGACTCAACGAAATGAATGCTCAGGTACAAATTATTGTCACGATTTAAATGTGTTTTCTCTGTGAAGTTGTTTTGAGCCTGAATTGCTTGATTGTTCAGGTAAAAACAAAAGAATAAGTTGAAATCAAGTTAATATATTAGTTGTTTTAGTGTGGCTGTAGGTAACCGTGATGATTTATTGTGGTTATTCACATATGATGGTTATTGACCCCTGTGATTTCAGGTAACTGCAGTGAGGGAAGGAATGTCTTTGATCATACCTGTTCCTCTAACCACTCTCATGACTGCCTCTCACCTGGAGAGGCTCATTTGTGGCTTGCCAGAGATCAGTGTGGATGTTCTCAAGCGCGTGGCCAGGTAACAATTTTGACTTTTAATTTTTAATATACTCTCTCCTAAAATGATTTTTTTTCTCATACTATTTAGTCTCACCAATTAAATTAGACTCCCATCATTAAGTTTCCCATTTACCTTAGTCAGAATTGTCTTTAGTACCACCGTAGACCGACTCCAGGACTGCTCTTTGTTTATGAACCTATACAATATATTGCATGTAAGCCATGCTGGCTGTGTATCCTCCGCGCTGTGTGTTGGTCAGGTACCGCGACGTGAGCGAGAACCACCAGCTCATTCAGTGGCTCTGGTCTATCCTCGAGCAGTTCTCTAACGATGAGCGTGTGCTCTTCATGCGCTTCGTGTCAGGCAGATCACGCCTCCCGGCCAACCCATCAGACATCACACAACGCTTCCAGATCATGAGAGTTGACAGGGTTAGCTTACTTAGTGTTATATGTGAGCCACTGTAGTGTTGATGGGGGAGTGTCTGTTTGGTTCTATCAGTTTGGTAGAATAAAAATGATGGTTATGATGAAAGAGTTGATGATGATGATGACGTTGATGATTACTATGATGATGTTGATGACTTACTGAGATCCCCAGGAAGCTGATGATGCTGTTGATGATATTGATTAAGATAATAATGATGATACTATTGATGTCAGTTAAGATAATAATATGATGATAATATTGATGATGTCAGTTAAGATAATAATCATTAAGACAATGTGCCCATGCAGGCAGCTGACGGCCTACCCACGTCACAGACCTGCTTCTTTCAGCTGCGCCTGCCCCCGTACACCAGTCGTCAAGTGATGGCTGACCGCCTCCGCTATGCCATACATCACTGTCGCTCCATCGACATGGACAACTATATGCTCGTACGTAACGTGGAAGCCCCAGGTGACGAGGAACTCTCGGCTGAAGAGGATAGTGATCTATAAATACTTACATCACCCTAAACCCAATATCAATGCATAAATATTGTTTATTATAGGATAAACTTTAATATATATATATACATATGTTAACAATGCATAAAACTACACTATTACAATAGAACTGAATGAGTAGTCATTGAGGTAGTATTTGTTGAGGAAGGCGTATGTTTTGGATGATAAGTTTAGTCTTGGTTTATGTACTTTATGCTGGTTGGTTTTTTTATGAGGGGGGCGATTTCTGGTTAAAGCTAGAATTCCTTGCACCGCCTACGGAGAGGATACCTTACAGAGTGGGGCATTACTATTGATTCAGTCAGGCTGGTTGTATTTGTGAATGTTGCATACACAATAGGGAAGCAATGTCTCAAGTGAGAATTTTTTTGTTTTATCAACATTCATTTATTCCACTTACTTGCCATTTTGTTTGGTGATTTTCTTCATAGCTCAAAGCATGAGCAATGGTTTTTTTTATTTGATACTACTATTTTTTAGGATGGGATGTGGATATATGTTTCAAGTTACCTGACCCAAGTGTGTGGCTTGGTGTGGGGTGCCATATTGTTTTCTCCAGTCTGTTAGTAATTAAGTCTTATTGGACATGCGTTTTGGTGGCCTGGTCATCCATTGAAACCATGGAACCAAAATGTTGTAGTTTATCTAATGGATCTGTCTCTTACAATACCTGTGATAATACTATAAGTATTAATTATTATCTTTCATTTTTATTTCTGTGAATGTTTTTAAGCCATTAAACTTGTTGTGCCAACCACAATCTTAGTCATTTAAGCAATGCATCTTATGCTATTAAAGGAGGTGGGTTAGTGGATTTATTTAACACATACGATTCATTAAATACCGTATATTCCCTTCTTAGCGCCCCCGGGGGCGTTACATTTTGGAAAGGGGGGGGGGCGTTTAAAAAGTGTCAAAAATCGATAAAATTTACTTCATGTTTGTCTTATGTACCAAAAAAACAATAGTCACATCATGTCCACGTCTTTTATGCGTAAAAAACAACACGTATGTGTTAATGTGTGTCAGAATAGTGAAAGTTTGAGAATTCATAAATTTATGGTAAGTCATGATTTTATCTTTTCTTTAAAACGGAAGGGGGGCGTTAATTAGAGGAGGGGCGTTAATTAGGGAATATACGGTATATAGTCTTCATTGACCACAATAATTTAGGGAAAGATGATAATGATGACGATGGTAATTGAAGAGATTCAACCACTGCCTGAGATATTAGTTAACCCTCGTTTCTGTCCTGCATGATGTTGTACACTCCAATGGTCGTACAACTTAATGTTTTATAAATGCTGATTATCTGTATATTTCATTTCGTTTTCAGTCGCCTAAGATTGGCTCTATGTTGACATGCAGCATATTCAACGGTAACGTTATGACACGCTCGAACATTATGACCGCTCCAGTAATGGTCAAGTCTACGAATATTTCATCCTACGTAACGAGTCTTGCGCTCTGTTCTTTCCCTTCTGTATAAGTAGAAATGTCCTGGTGCATCCTCGGTATCAAAAGTGCAAAATCTTAATATTTCATCTTCTATTATATTTGTTGATGCGATACCAATGAGCGCAGTTATAACGTTATGATGACGCGTTTATGGTCTTCTTAATCACACCCCGCCCGTTCACGGTCTCACTCTAATGGTAAATCGTGTCGGCTTGCCCGAGGGCAGCTCCGGGCTAGCCCGAGGGCAGCTCCGGGCTAGCCCGAGGGTAGCTTATTCTGTTTCCATGCAACACCACAGATGGCTTAATAGGATATTTCACATTACTTAAGGAGATTTAATCATTAAGAGGTCTCACAAAGTTCTAAAGGCAATGTGTTGTGTCGCGTATTTAGCCATAAAAACCCACTATTTCCAGTTAATGATGCTAGTTTTGCATTGAATGGACGGAAGAAATCCATCAATAGATCGAGAGTTTCAGTAGCAAATGGTTTCTTGTTTTTCCTCTTGAATTGCACTGGTGCTTGAATAATTTCTTCAGAAACGTTCCCGCCGAAGAAGGGTTCTGAAAAAAGTATGAAATTAAGATTATTAAACAGAATACATGCTGTCAATATTTTATGGATATTAATTTGAGATAAATAGAATTTCAGTCTTTCACCAATGTCCAGGAAAGTTGTGATTGTGTTGAGGGTGAGAAGACGATCATTGTAATAGTCTTCTGCTCTGAGGACAATAATGTTAGCAGCAGGAAACTCAGACCACCACTCTTCCAGCCAGAATGCATACATAGATGCACGCAGAGTTATCTTGAAATACACCATCAATCAGTGATCCAATATGACAACACTAATGCCAAGGGAAAATTTCTCAATACGGCCAAGAACACCTACCCGATTTATGAATATTTCTTCGTGTAGAGTGGTGTTGTACATACATGGTCGTATGCCAAATGTTTGAATACATCGACGAATCTTTTGTATTCCTTCCTCACATCCCTGGTGGAACAGCCGTGCCGTGATGTGTCGTTTGTGGTACATGATTGCGTGAGAGTATAATCTACACAAATCATAAACCGATCCGAAGTAGGTAATTAATCGGCAAACAACGGGACTTTGAGTTTGTTATTGATAATAATAGTACTGCAAGAGAGATCAACGGAAATCAATTAAAAAAATTATGCGATTTACTGACAGAGAAAAAGGAGGAACGATTATATATCCACCTTGTTCTTTCAACAACTTTTTAGTTTCATATTCACCGAGTAGAGCTAACAATTTCACCTCGGTAAATATTACGCAATTTGTTGATAAGTGGCTTCTCATGCCCTTGACGGGTTATCATAATGGTTTGGCTTGTATATAATTCGTTGAACATGACTCACCTTTCGATAGGATCTCTCAAAATAACTATAAATTTGGCGCCCGGCTGCAGCGCCTTGATGGCGTGAATCAAAGTAACACGAGGCTCGGTGAGGTTATGGTTGGCCGGTATGTTCTCCCAGCCATCATGCTCCCAAAAATAGAACGAACTTCCATCGTCTACGAACGTAAAGAAAGTCAATCATATATTCAAGTTTTTGTCACATCTTTACATCGAAAGGTACAACAAATGGTTAGAATGGTTACATATATAATGTGAAGTTGTGGCGTGTAACCGAATGATTACATTTTGCTTCATACCTATAAAGCAGGCGATCAAATCGTGAATGTCGAATAAATGCATATAGGATGTGCGAAGAATCAGTGGTTTCGACCAAAGGTTTAATACAAAATAACAGATATGCATGCTTACATGTAATTTTCTTGTGCCACTGGTCTCTACTTTTATTGGTAACTGAATCTGATATTTCCATAGCTGGCAAATCAAATGTATCGATGTATTCTGCGAAGGAGACTTGGGTAAAATCCCCGAATGAACGATGTATATACCCTGTAACCATATCAATAAAAGGAAAATTATTGTCACAGGCGTGCTGTACCACATGTGCTAGTCTATAAATATTGTACATATACCATTTATATTTAATTATTGTATATATAATTGCCGAACAAGTCAAAAGTATAAAGCAATTTCTAAATCATTTCATTATCAAGTCATTTATTCATATATGTGTCAGGAAGCAATTATTGTTCTGTGACAATGATATTGTCTTTCATACCCTGTCTTCGCCGATTCCACCAGTTTACTTCCGAAATATGTAAAGGAGAAGCAATGCTGGGATGTTTGTTCAGGAGAAACTTCAAATCAGATGTTCCGCTTTTGGTAACGCCCACCACATAGAAGTAAGGTAAGCACCTCAAACGTAAGTCTTTCCCAGAGACTAGCATTTTCATGTAGATCATACGTAATCGAGGGAATGTATTTTTGCTTATGCGGGGTTGGCAGTAAACATGGCAGTCTGCGTAGATATCTCCTTGAACAAGACGCTCCTCCCAACACGGGTTCTTGAAATTTGGAAGCGGATTTATAGGGTCCTGCCACATGAAACATATGAGAGTGACTGAGTTGACGAATGAATTATGGTATATGTTTTAACAATGAAACGAACAAACATACATGTACACATTTGTGAGTACATATATACATACATACATACATACATACATACATACATACATACATACATACATACATACATACATACATACATACATACATACATACATACATGCATGCGTGCATGCATACATACATACATACATACATACATACATACATACATACATACATACATACATACATACATACATACATACATACATACATACATACATACATACATACATACATACATACATACATACATACATACATACATACATACATACATACATACATACATACATACATACATACATACATACATACATACATACATACATACATACATACATACATACATACATACATACATACATACATACACACAACATACATAACACACATACATACATACATACATAACATACATACATACATACATACATACATACATACATACATACATACATACATACATACATACATACATACATACATACATACATACATACATACATACATACATACATACATACATACATACATACATACATACATACATACATACATACATACATACATACATACATACACATACATACATACATACATACATACATACATACATACATACATACATACATACATACATACATACATACATACATACATACACATACATACATACATACATACATACATACATACATACATACATACATACATACATACGTACATACGTACGTACATACATACATATACATACATACATACATACATACATACACATACATACATACATACATACATACATACATACATACACATACATGCATACATGCGTGCATGCATGCATGCATATATATATATATATATATATATATATATATATATATATATATATATATATATATATATATATATATATATATATATATATATATATATATATATATATATATATATATATATATATATATATATATATATATATATATATATATATTAATACAAACCCCATTCACTGCCAACTTCTGTACTTCTGTAAGGTTTACTCCGTAGAACAAACTTTCCTTGCTGATAGTCGGGTCCCTCCCAATATCAGCAAAGTTGTGATAAGTTTCTTGTTGTCCTGTCAGCACACTATATTCCTCACTTGTGGCGTTGAAATAAACGGGAGTACGCATAGCAATATATGTCACATAAATAATTATCACCATTAACAATAGCGGAACAACAATAAGAACCTTTGGGTTCTTTGAAGTCACTGTATTCAAGCTTCTAAAATCCATCCCTTTAAACACGAAATCGCTTGCTTAACCAACAATATAATTTTCGTGGTACGACTTTTAGCGGCGTAAATGTGTTGCTCATACTGAAAATGGCTTAATAATTACCATATCAAAGACATTGGTACCAGCTGTGTTCTCGTATATCTCGAGTACAAGACCACTTAGAAGCACAGCCAAGATCAATACTTCACACAGACTGGCGATTACCTGGTGCAAGCTGTTGAATAGCAACACCGCTACAAAAGGATTGCTCTTATAAAAAAAATATCGACAGTGCAATTTTCACAATGATATGTTAAATTCCGTTTATTCGTACTCTTCATTAGTTTAATGTGCGCACAGATTAATGGATTGTTTTATGAGAATGCATTATTTCACATGCAATGACCGAGCAAAGGAATTATTATATGGACGATTGAATCGCGAGTCAAATCAAAAGAAATTTTTCAAATGTTTGCACTTTCACTAAAAATACATTGCAAACTCATGATTGATGTAAACACGCTCCGAGAGCTGCAGAGGCCATTTGATAAGTTTGGTATGCCATAGATAGGCGGGGTGGGGGTGGAGTATTAATTTTCGCGACATCGCTTCACTCAATTTACGGCAACGGAAGAACTTAAATTGTGCGAAATCTTCACGTGTGCTGGGTTTTCTTATTCAGTACATCTCGATCGTATTATGGTCGCTCTTAACGAAGTTAGCAATATGTTCTGGGGTTAGTACTCGATTTATTAGTGATCGGAAGTCTCCGATGTTACTTGATCAAAGCATGTCACCAATAATACTTATATATATGTGGTCGTGTGTTAAAACGTGTTGGTTTTTCTTAAACCGTTTAGCGCCATTTAAAGTGAGCACATGGAATTGAGTTTTGAATCATTGTTGTAGGTGTGACAATTGACGGAGGGAAGCGATACACACAGACAGTGGAGCATGGCTTTCATATTTCAATGGCGGCCCTGGAACATTCGAGCAGTAAAGGTATTTCATTAGCTCAACTACTCGCTTAACTCGGCCTTGCGGTGTTAACAGGCTGTTTAATAACATTGCTGGATTTCTTCCACACTTCATACTTGTCCTCCATAAAGATCACAGTAAGCTTAACTTATAATCATAAACATATTTGCAAAGAAAGCGATCAAGGCTAAGACTCTGGTTTGATCCATATTATATATCACCATTTTAAATCTGCACCATGTTACATTCTTACATTGGGTTTCAGGGCCGGTGTCAGTAATGATACAACATGAGAAGGCCGAGTTTCTTCTGTGTACTCTATCCGAGGTCGGTCACTGCTACCAGCAACCTCTAGATCTTAACTTCAATGAAGGAGAGGAGGTGACTTTCTTCTTGAATGGCAAAGGTAGGTTACATCGCCATCCTCTGATGAAAAATTTCTCATATGTAAAAGATATCTTATTCCTGTTTGAACCTGAGCTTTTCCACCCACAGTTTTTACAACCAGAGATGGTGACTTAAGTGTCTGTATTATGTCTGGGTGTTGCAGGCATTGTCCACCTAACAGGGTACCTGGTAGAGGACCCTCAGGACTTTCCTTATGAGGGGGAGGAGGAGGAAGAGGAGCTCTCAGAGGAGGACATGAGCTCAGATATTAGCGATGATGAAGGTCAGTTGCCATCCACAAAGTGTTTCAGGCTGGTGGATCTGATGGAAGGTTTAGACATTGTTTATACTCCTGGACTCATGTGTTTGTGCAGTGTGTCGACTTGCATCTTTATTCCCATATGCTATCAACATTAGATTGTCGTTGAAAAAATTCTCTTTGATTTGGTGTAGACATTTGTTTAGTGTGTTATATATTGTGGCAAACTATTTTCCCAACCTGTCTGTTGTGATTGTATTAATATGGTGGCTGTTTCAGATGTACCAAAACTCCAAGCCATTGATGTGAATTGCTTCCCAAGTGAGTACATAAATAGAATTGATTACCACATAGATGTGCCATTAACATCTATTAACTCCTACACATCATTAAGACACATTAATTTAAAAGGTCATTAGGTTTAGGTTTGTGCAGTGCCAATATCAGCCCTGGCACTTCCTGCATACCTATTAGCTGTTTGCTGCTGTATTTAGTATGAGCTGGAATTATGATAAATTCATTCTTAGATCCAGTTAAGCTTTCCTTCATCAGGTGCATAGTTGCTGGTGACAAAAGGGAAAAAAGCAAATATTGACTTGACTAAGTTGACTTGATAGGAATACTCAACTTGTCTCCCTGGTCTAAAGCAATGTTACAATCTGTGATAACGGGTTTTCTCCTCGATGAACAATCGGTGTATAGCAAAATGTTCCTCTTTGTATGACCTTCAAGATCTCAAGCGTAAAAAGCAACAAGAGGTCGCTCAAACCAAAAAGAGGAAAGTCGTTGTTCAGGAAGATGACGATGAGGATGATGATGATTACGACAGTGAAGATGATGATGATGTAATTACCACTGCTTCAAGTTTACAATCAGTGAATTCATTTTAAATAAGTTTTGGTAAATGAGGTCAGCTGTGAGTGAAGTTAAATTGGAATAGTGGTGTGTATTGCATGTGGTTCTGTTTTGTTTTACAGTTTGTTGATTACATGGAAGGAGAGGAAAGTGATGATGACAAAGATTATGATGATGAAGATGATGGTATGTAAGGCAATTTGGTCTAATATTTATCATGTTTTCTGTCTGGCCTTCAGCATAGCTTATCATATACCATTGCTCTGGTGTTTGCAAATTTACTTGAAAATTTGGGTGGCATGTTAAATTAACTCAACAAATTTAAGGACTATGTGCCACTGAAAGCAATGTAAATGGTAAATATTATCCTATAGTCTTGTATGTTGCTTGATTCAAAATCTAGTCCAAAGTAGCAGAGCTTCTAGGCTTTTTGGGCTCATATTTAATAGTTTTTGGTTTAAAGTTCTCTTGTAGATAATGACCAGAATTGTTTGTATCTTTCTGTCATTTGAACTTGTTGCCTCTATACAGAAGATGATGATGAGGATGAATTTGACGAGGATGAGGAGGATGAAGTGGCCATGTCGCTGGGGTCATCACCATCTCCTGTCAAGTCGAAAAAGGCAGACAAATCCATCACAAAAGTAAAAACACCTGCTAAAGAGGAAGTTAAAAAATCAGAAAAAACACCATCAAAAGATAAAATGTCACCCAAAAAAGCTGACAAAACACCTTCCAAAAAGACACCTGGTAAGACCGACAAAACCCCTGGCAAAGGAGACAAGACACCTGGTAAAGGAGACAAGACGCCTGGACAAAATGAGAAAGGCAAGAAGACCCCTGGGAAGGATGATGGAGTGAAGAAGACTCCAGCTAAGGATGTCAAGAAGACCCCTGCTAAAGCCAGTAACATGGGTGCTAGTGGCGATGCTAGTGCCACTCCATCAAACCAGGTCAGTCATCCACAGTATGGACCACCTCTTGTAATCACAGGGAATCCTTTGCTCTTTTTGTTGATCTGGTTTTTCCAACAAAGCTTTTCATTTGATCAGAGAAATGAGTGGCACCTGATTCTTAAGGTGATGAAATTTGTCCTAGATACTTCACACAAGTGGATGTGTCATTGATGGGTAATGTTTTTTTACAGGAGGAATCTAAATCAGCCAAGAAGAAGAAACAGAAGAAAAACAAAGAGAAAGGAGCTGAGGTGAGTAGGGCTTGAGACCCAGGGTATCATTGAACCCATGTTTTATTGAGGTAAAGAGAATAGTTGGGTATACGTGTTGACCGATGTGTGTTTTTGACAGACCCCAAGTGGTGAGCAGAAAGCCGAGTCAGCGGTTCAGACCCCCAAGACGCCACGTAAACGCGTGTTGGAGGGAGGTGTTGTGGTGGAAGAGTTGAAGGAAGGTCATGGTCCCGATGCCAAGAAGGGAAAGATGGTTGGTTCTTACCAGAATATGATGAGAGCTTGTGGTTATATAGAATTACATGTTGTAGCAAGTGTTTCAGAAGATGTGATGATTGATTAGAATTGCCAATGTTAATTTCTATTGATTCAATAGAAGTATTCATGTTACGTTGTTTTTATTTTTGTTTCAGATTCAAGTTTATTACACTGGCAAACTGCAATCAGGGAAAATCTTTGACATGTTGAATAGCGGTAAACCATTCAAGTTCCGTCTGGGACAGCAGGAGGTGATAAAAGGCTGGGATGTTGGAGTTGCAGGTGAGTCAGTGACGTCAGGTGTCATCCAGTGTGTAATGGAAGTCCTGTGCGATGTCACTCGTATTACACACCATGTCAGTGTGGTGAGCAAGGGCCTGGAATGTATGAAGCTAAGAACCTCGTCGTTATTGTTGAGAACGATATTGACATTAATCTGATTATTTCAGGTATGAAAGTTGGCGGGAAGAGGAAAATCACAGTGCCACCCAAATATGGGTAAGTAGTACTTGTATGGTTTGAATTACTGGGGCTTAGTAAGGTATAGTAAGGTTGGCATAATTGCAAATCTTGTTTTGAATTCATCCATGACTAAAGCTGCTTTGTTTGTGAAGAAATTGATGATGGTGGAGTGTGTACGAATCTGGAGAAATGGTAGAATGACACTTTGCTACATGCTGTGTGGTGGTAGGTATGGCGGCCAGGCAGTGGGGAAGATACCACCAAACAGTGTACTCTCATTCGATGTAGAACTGAAATCTGTCAGCTGAAATGGCGTGTGCTAGTACATTCACCACAGAATCATCAGTTTGGCTTGTTCCCTCGCAGCCCAGCTGTGTTCTCAGTCGAGAGTGTGGTTCATTTAACAGCTTGTCGTGTGCCTCATTCATTGTTAGCTCTCCACTCACTCCAACTCATATATGATGTACAATGCATCGATTGTACTGGTCCGGATTTTGCATTTACAGAAATCTGGTTGAAAGTTGCAGCAATTTCATCTTGATTGTGCATACTACTCGTTCTTGGGGGCGGGGGGCTGCATTGATTTTATATGCTTGTTATGGACATAAATAAATATTGAATTACCTATAATTGTCCAGATTCAGATGTGATTCAATAAAAGAAAGGTGACTTGTGAGTGATAACACAGTATTGTTCAATATAATGTGCGACATCTAGATACATGATTAAGAAGGAGCAATGTCTTTGTGACGTGATAGTGACCCCAGAGAGAGCTTAATATACATAGAACTACTAAAATGGTGTTCACATATCAATTAATATTTATTTGAGTAAAATATCAAACTAGATCACATTTAATCCACAATACCACATGTTCAAAAGGATTTTAGGAGTGATACAACAGGCCTATAATAGCATTGCTGCTTACAAGTCTCATTCATATCATTTGGCTGTGATTAAATTTCCTGATGTTTGTAATAGTTTTTATGTATTATTCGCCCTATAGTTCCATCATTCTCAAGCTAATCCCATTCACATTTAGGTGAAGCAATGGCCAGTTGAAGAAGCACTGGTCTAAATGAACTGTACCTGAATCACTCATTACACTGCTTTACCTGAAGTGTTAGTGTAAGCCATACTGCACAAGAAGGTCCATACATTCGTCTAACTAGGAAATATATAAGACAAGCAATAATTTTGCCTCCAAATACAGCATTGTAGATTGCTGATTAAACAACTTGACTGTCAAGTCTCTAATTCATATCGTTCACCTGTGATAACATTTCCTTATGTTTTTGTGTATTATTCTCCCTATATTTCTATCTACCTCAAGCTAATGCCATTTATACTTAGGTGAAGCAATCGCCAGTTGAAGGAATGCTGGTCTAAATGAACTGTACCAGAATCACCCATTACACTGCTTTACCAGAAGAGTTAGTGTAAGCCATACTGCACACGAAGGTCCAAAGAGTAATAAATGAAGGGATAACAACATCACAAATAATACATGATCTCATGATTCTTAATGCTGTATGTAGCAACAGAATGCACGACACGGAAAGTAAAGAACAAATACATCTACTCCCATCATGGTGACCAAGCATCCAGTGACCTCCCATTGTTCACTGGTATGTGATGAGGTATACTGGGTACACTTGATCCTCATGGAAAATGGCATAAACACCATCTCTAGATGTCGAGTCGTACTTGACGGAGGGCTGTCTTGGGTCGATGGCTGGTGGCTCAATCAGGGATACGTTCCCAGCAGTACTGCGGCCAATCAATACACGGCACATGTATATGTGTTTCAGGTCTGAAGGAGGTGGGCTGGGTGTGTAGTAAAGTACACACCATACCCAAGTTCCCCACCTGTAAAATAAACTCATCCATGGAGGTATAGTCAGAATTATGCTTTAAAAAATTCAATTGATTTAAGAGATGATGTGAATAGGTGAAAACATTCGTGAATTATTCCTTGGGAATTTTTGAAACTACAACCTGCAGGGAACCCCCGCTTATTGATGTAGTTAATCTGGTTACTGATCGGCACTTTGTGCCACAGAATGCGCTCCAAATCCTTAGAGGGTATGTCTGGACATTTCTTTAACAAACAAACAAACAAACCCAACCAATCAGTGCCTGTAAACATTACAACATACAAACGCAAGTACACTGTTCAGGAGAGCATGGACATATTGATGTATTTACCTCCATTATGGTTGCTTTGCAGGCAAAGTAACGCTGATACAAACCAGGATTCTGACCCTCTCCATCTAATTCAATACATATGAAAATACATCTGCTAAATTTTGGTTTTCATCATATATTGAAAAGTAATGTAATGATAGAAATGAAGAAATTCAAGATATACCATGTAAACAAGATTTGCAAACTTAGAATTTATGCATAGAAAACAAAACCCCCGATAACATGGAGAAAAGGAAATCTTCTTTGGTGAACTGTTATCTGTTTAAAATGAGGACGACGAATGTTTAGATAATAAACAATTAAACATCTGCATCATACCCATTGTTGGATAACATATCAAGGTGTACATGGACTAAGTCAGTGTGTGACTGACAGGTATGTAGGTTTCTATTCATAGCGCAAAACACACCTTTATGATTTGCTTGATGTCCGTCCCATTGATCATCAAATTCCTTTTGATGTGTTGATATTCCTGATGGCCAGAATGCAACTGAACAAGTGCCACTCCACTGTCACCTTTCATGGGGGTCCAAATTTTTGGTAGTGGATAGTAAATGGCTGAAGGGGAAAAAACGTAGATGACTCTACAGGCATAGCTAGGCAAACACTTTTTGGGATTATTTTGCAGATATTTATGATACAAACTCAATGTTAAGTATAGTATTCAAAGTATGTTAATTCTATTAAGAATAATACAGCAGTATGTCCATTCATAAACATCATAATATATTGTTCCTCCTATGATAACCTATACGTTTCTGGTACATGACCAAATGATTATGGTTGGTCAAAAACAAATTGTTCATTTCACATAAATATTATCACCACAATGACTGTTTTACAGATTAAGATATTAAACACATATTTTCTGGCTATCACATCCCATATAAATGCTATCAACTATATCTTCAAAGAATAGATGACATTTACGGTACACCTCTTCTGTTTCTATGACATAACCAAACTACAGATTCAAGAACAGATTGTTGAATGCAGAGAATTATGAAAACCAGAATAAACACTAAATGGATTCAGTAAGAACAGTGCTCATATCTACCTTGCCTTGGTGCAGGTTTCGAGCTTTGTTCACGCTGTTTATGTACTTCCTCTTCCACAGCTCGCAGCTCCCGCATCACAATGTTGTACATGTCTGCTACATCATCAGCACAACCGCTGATCTGGATGTAGTTTAAGTCCGGCTTCCTTTCTACTGTAACCTTTACATCATGTACTTTTGCCTGGTCTTGTAACTTCTTCATCTGAATCAATAAATGTTATGCACCAACTAAAATTAGATTTAATTAGATCCTTCATGACACCTTTAATATAATGTACATAAGCTCAAGTAAATCAACCGTTGAGAATACGACTAATGGTGATTGATATGGAATTACTTCAAAGAATAATAATAGCAGAAGTACCTGAGTAGGTGTCAGTCGGGCTATAGCTAATTGGTCTCTCTCTCCTGCTATCAGCTTATCATCACATTGCCTGTTGCACATGCCATGGATATCCTGTATGGCTGGGGCTATTTTCTTATAGTCATCAGCATACACTTGAAGCACAAGTTGCTTAGGTGGGGCAGTCTCATGTGTTTGTCGTTTGGGGTCTGGGCGAGGAGGGGGAATGGTCTTTACAGGCACGGCATGAGGTCCTGATGAAGTGTCCAGAAGAACAGGCTCACCTGAATGCACACAATTAGTTGCTATTCAACAGACATAGTAGTCAGTTTGTATGCTACCATGATATTAACGGTGAATGGGGATTCTTGATAACACATGTGTGATGTGGGGCATGGTTGGAGGGAGGATTAGAGTTGTACTACAAAAATGTAGAGATGAGTAATCAAAGAATTACTAGTCACCATATACCTTAGCGAGATACTGTATGTTTATTATGTACTGAACCAACACAATTTGAGACACAACCTTCTTACCCCATTGACCTGCTTCTTGTTCGGCAAGCTTTTTTAACGCTTGAGTAAACTCCGTCACCATGTGGTGTTTGTAGATCACAATACGTACACTACTCAGAAACGTTGGTTTCTGATCTTTGACAAATAGATGGATTGCTCGCAATATAACAGAGGCCATCTGTACTGCAGCAGTTGCCCCCATTCCTTCACACATTGCATAAGGTGTCACTGTCATCATTCATTCATTAGTTGCGATACATAGTGGAATGAATAGTTCAGAACATAGCTTTTGAAATGAAATTGAAATATCTACTCCACATTAATATGAACTTCCAATAGTATTATAGCTGCAAATTGAGTGTTTTAATCAACATTGTCACCAATTGATAAATACTGACTTTACAAATCCTGCTAGCAACACAATGTTAGTCAATACCTGTGCCAAGTGCAGGTAAACTGATGGATGGGAGTTTGTGTTCCTCTGCTGTCTTAAGACATGCCTCTATGGCAAGTGGCCAGTCAGACAGCTTAGTAGGTGCAACCAAATGGATAATACATGCGCACTGTAGATCCCCACCTTCTGTAATGGCTACCAGCTTCACAGGCTTTTCTGTGCACATATATATGTGTCATATATTGTTATATCCAACAGCTAGAAACATGCCTACTACTTTTTCTGTATATGACCCATAGATCAATTGATGGATTCACAACAATGATCACATGCTCCCAAAGCCTGCCAACTATACATACTGATCTTCTCGCATGCCTGCTGGAACTTGGCTCCACCTTGCTCAGCAAGAACTTGCGAAACACGCCCTTTTATCAACACAAACAAGCAATTCAATTCAAGAAGCCACACAGCATCTTGCTAAGCGGGATTATTACATAGCTATTTGGGTGGAACAAATACAAATGTTATACAAAGTTAGGTTTGTATTGAGCTTCCATCCCAATTTCCATCAACCTTGCTGATGTATCAATTCTTACATTGACATTAAAAGATGTAAGAAATTTAGGAAAAAAAGCCAGTTTGTGAAAAGTGGAAACAAACTTTTTATAAGCCAATGACATACAATATTATATTCCCATCGATTTAGACAACAACATCAGATAGCAATTATCTCACCTGATGTAGAAAGATAAGAGTTTGTGCTGTTGATGACAGCACCTGTTTTCTCCTTAGTGATGTCACCTTGAACAATGTCCAGCTTTAGGCTACCTATTCTGCAGCCCATGGCAGCTTTACCAATCTCTCCCAAACCACCTAAATGTAAAATAACATCTCCATTCAGTTTGTAAAGAACTAATTCGGTTTGTAATGAATGAATAATCATATGAGAGAAGAAGACCATGTTATTGATTGATTACGCTACCAGCTCCTCTGGATGGTCTTCTTGGTCCGGTTTTGGGCCGGAATCCTGTTTCCTCTTGGTACATACCAAGCTTTTGACCCTGGTCACTCTGCTTCTGGACATTGTGGTATTTTTCTATTTGTTGACAGAAAGCCTGAAACAAGAATGTCAATTCAAACTATAGAGTTTTTACATTAAGAATGGAATTCTAATGACATACAAAATGGTTTATTTTTTCGATTCTTGATTTTTCAAAAAGTAAGGAAGATTTGCTTTTGAGGCATTTGGGCACAGTATTGAAAGGGCATATTTTCCAACTGCTGACTGTCAATTACAATCATAAAAATTATCCTACCATAACTTAAATTACTAAATCATATTGTAATGGCCTACCATTTTGAGACTCTCATCATGTGGGGAAAGTACAACAGTGACATCTTGGAGTGTAATGTTATGTTGTTTCTTGCTGTACTGAATGACACATTTGACTAGGAGCTGGGCTAGGATATCCACAGGGATACCCTGACCACCTGTTCCTAGAGCAGGGAACGCTATTGAATGGGCCAACTTGTCATCAGCCGCATCAAAGCAGCCTTGTATAGTTCTTTCCAAAATCTGACAATAACACAGAAGATTACTCATTTTTGCAAACAAAATTCAATTACTTCTTTATGGCGAATGAATGACCTGAATTTAGTTCCACAACAAGATTGTCCATCTATACTATGGATGAGATATACTGACCTCTTGAGCGCCACGGTCACCCCATTTAGCACATGCAACATGTGCCACATGCTTGCAGGGCAACTTGTATCCACGGGTGACACACACCTCCCCATGTTTGATTCCCCATGGATTATTTTGTCTACATTCCTGTTGTAATTCCTGCCCTGCTTCTTGCAGCAAGCTTTTGGAGACATAGCCAACATCCAAACTGAGCTGCTTATTGGAGCTGTTTACCATCATATCCACCTGTTTAAAGCCCGGAAGATAAACAGAGTAACAACATCATGGTTACAGGGTAGCCACAATGTTTGGGTCCCAAGAAGCATAAAAAATATTCATACCAAAATGATGTCATCAAATTGAAGGATACGCTTCATAGGACTTGGTCAATAAGACGCTTTAAAGGACTTGGTCTGTAGGAGGTTTTTATGCTGAATAGGAGACTCACTAGGAATTGGTATATTACGTGTTTAGAAGAAATGTGAAACAGGATTATTGGGACCTTTTGTCGGGTTAAGGTTCCAGTGAAGGCAGCCAGAGTCACTCCTTGTGGTGTGGTGAAGCTCATTGAGGACCGGTCTACCGCTGGCTCTAAAAAGACAACACTTCAGATTGCAGTGTCCTGAATGATGCCAAGGGGTTGGTGCTCATTCGTAAATTCGCATTGATATTGCAAACCGGACGTTATGTCCTTGCTATTAATAAAGACATAATATGACAGTTAACTGTGTTTACCTGTAGCTGAATTAGGGGGTAAGGGAGCATGTGGCAAAACATGAGCCACAGAAGACTCCCCACACACACTACACAGAGCATCTCTGAATGCCATCACCATCCTGGAGGCTGCATCCACCATGTATACAGTTCTCAGTGATGAAGATGGGTTCTGATTGAAATAGTCAACGGCAGCCTTCACTATAATGGTGGTTGCTTTATCATGAGGGAAGCGCAGAACACCCGTGCTGATGGCAGGCATAGCAATGTGGCTTACACCGTGACGTGTTGCCGTGGTAAGCAGCTTCTGGATGAGATGGTAGAGATGAGCTTCCTCTTGCGCACCACCACCATGCCATCTGGGGCCCACAGCATGCATGATCAGTGAGCAGGGCAGAGTGCCTGGTTTGGTAAGGAAAACATCCCCCGGCTTCAGTAGGCCATTCTTCTTGATGTGAGCTGTACATTCATCTTGTATCTTCTTACCACCTGAAATACACCCCATACACAACTACTACAAATATCGATTAAAAACCAAGCCACAGCATATAAGTAATCCCTCACACCCAGCAGTAAAACCATACTACATAACAGCAACTAGTGAAATGTGACAGTAATTTATTCTAGGTAAAACAGCAAACTAACCAGCATCCACGATGGTTTTAGCCAAAGCCGTGTTGTGAATCAGGTTCTTGTTGGCAGGATTTACAATGGCTCCGTGTGCGAATTTGGTAAGGTCATACAACATGGTTGTTAGTTTAGTTCCCTTTGGTAGGGTGACAGAGTAGCGTGAATCGCCAAGACTTTCATTCCCACAGATGGAGTTGTCTTCTATTTCTATGCCCACCTCGTATCTGTGTTCCATGTTATCCAGAAACTCTTTCCCTTGTTTTGTGCAGAAGTATTTCGACATGCCTGGTTTGATTACCGTGAAATTGACTGATTTAATCCCATCGATCAACTTCTGAATATCATCAGTCGCTTGCTTCAGTCCGTCTTTTGAACCTTTGATGAGGAACCCAGGTCTCTTGGGGTCGATGATAGAGTAGATTTTGATGCCATATACACACAGGGCCTGGCATATTTCCTTCACTTTGGGACGAAATGCTTTGTCACACAACCTTGCAATTCCAACTGAAGACTTCAGAAATTTCTCAATGATCGTATGACTCTTTAGAATCCGAATAACTTTGTCCTGAATTCCGTCAAACAGGTCCCTGGTGCTTGCTATGTTGACCTTTGAGTTGTCTTCATTCACTTTGATGAGGACTCGACCTTGATTAACTCTGTCAGTTGTCAGTTGGATGAGAGACACCCATTGCTCAGAAGAGAACAGGTACTCACACCCTTCCTCTGCTCGGATGCTGCTTTCCTTGATATTCTCCCTCAGCACCTGTGTACCTTTGTTAAGATTTTCCTTTGTTGTTGCATAGACATAAACATCTTGTTTTTTCACACTTGAATCCCACACAATGGGAGCTTCAAACGGGAACTTTTTGAGCAGATAATCACGACTTGCCTGTTCTCTGAGAATTTCTCTTGCCAGCTCACCAAACTCCATCTTCTCACACACCATATCTCTGATTATATTCATCAGGTCTTTCTTGGCTTTAGTCACATCACTCATTTTGCCACTAAACTTCACATCAAGTCCGTGAATAGCAAGAATCATGTCAGGGAATGATTGTTTAAGTTTCTCTGGGTATTTAGCAGCTCTCCACAATGTCAGTTCATATGGCTTCAGGTCCTTGACGGTATCAGTGACTGACTTTGTCAAATTTTCATCTTCAATAGTCTTGACTAAAGTCGTCAGTTCCGAGACTAAATCTGCCACCAGTTTTGCCTCCCCAGCCAGTGTGATGAGGCTTTTGTCATCAATTATCTCAACTAACAATTTCTCATGATCAATCGTCCTCTCATTAATGAGCCTCTCAACAGAGCTCTTCAACTGCCTGTAAACCTCATCAACCGTAGAAAGCCTGTGGGATGTGATCCTGGTTAGCTCTCCTTGGATACAATCAAACACAGAATCCTCCCATTCATCACACAACTTGTGGAAAGCCAACATGTGTGGATCAAGAGTGCAGTGCAGATTGATGTGGCTGTCTTCCATGTCTGGCCACACCACCTTACACCATCTCTCAGACAGCTTAGATTCTATCTGTTTCTGGAATGTCTGGGTTCTCTGTACAAATTTCAAACCCAATTTGTCCCCCCAGTCAATAGAAAGGGGTACTGGGAATTTGCTCATGGTTGGAACACTTGTATCATGGTCTGGGTGGATCACGCCAAGATGTTCATAAAAGGGCTGCACGTGGAGCTCTTCTCCATGCACTATGTGCTTCTTCTGAACAATCCTTGATATAACTGCAGAATTAGTAATGCACTGTTTAGGACATCTAGTTGTGGAACAAAATATTCTGTAGATTGTAACAGCATCAAATGTTTAACAACAGCAAATTCAAACTGGACATTTTAATTTTAAGTAACTTAGGCATATAAGACCCCAGATTACAAGGTACAAGTTTGGTCATCTACAAATCATGAATTTTGTTGAACAGATATACAGCATAAAAGATGTTAATAACCTAAAATAAGGATGCAAAATAAGGAACTAATACTGACGGTACACGGAAGGCATTAGCATAAAAGTTCTGAAAAGCCTAAGGAAATGACCTAATACTGACTGTGTACAAAAGACATTAGTAATGTTCTAATACCTCGGAAGTCTTTGAATGTCACTATAGCATAGCTTTGAGTGGTTGCTTGGTGTACATTCATAACCTGGACTCCATGCTCTTCATCCTCAAAATAAGTACCCAGATGTTGTACTGTTTGCGATGTCACCCCGAACACTTGCACAGCGCAGGTGACAGGAACTCTGTGGAAGGTTATCATAGCTCCACGCAGAGGACGCTGTGCACTCAGTGTTCTCACTGCATCCACATCTTCACAAAACCAACATATCTACTAACTTAGCGTGAGATATATTACTCACATAGAAACAATTACAAATTTGATATTTTCATTTGAACAAGATGAAATATTTCAAGACACAGGAGCGGTTATTGCAGTCGATCAGTCTCACCAAAAGTCCCATTAAAGTTGACCATGGCAGTTCCTGGAACAGGGCCAAATAAGACCTCATTGACCTGACTTGTTTTGTCAGCAACAATGAGGTATTGTATGATGTCGCTGGCCTCCGTACTGTCAGACATATCCGTAAGCAAGCAAGAGGTGTAGGATAAAGGGAGAGTTGTCTTGGGGTCTGGAGGCTGTTGTTGAGGTTGCATTAGCTGTACATCCAATATGGAGTCTCTCAGCTTCAGAGGCCGGCATTGGGCTACTTGTCTTGCAACTATTGCAATATAAATATTGAATACAGCCCTTTAGGTGAAACAACGTGAGTTAAGGCTACAACTACAGCAACAAGCATGTTTCTCACAATGTTTGAGAATTCTAACGATAAAATATAGCATTCCAAAATAATAGCGCTTCAAACATATTTTACACTGAGGATAAAATTCAATTCCAGTCCTACATTAGATTTATATATTAACAAAATTAATACGTCCAAACAAAACCATAAAGTGGGGTTCATTAATAATGAAACTTTACTATAGTTATTACACTAAGGAGCTTACTTTCAGGGTCTTTATACGTTATAACAGCCTGGATGGATGTCACTCTCTCTAGTTCCAAAATCTTCCCCCCCTTGGAACAATCTTTGTTCTCGAAGAAGCCCACCAGCTCATCATTGCGTGTAGCCTCATTGATATTGTTGACATCCACTGCATATGATTTGGAGGTCAATTCTAGGGAGGTAGACTCCTCAATCAAAACCCTCAGCTCACACCCATTACACACGAGAGGACCTTGCTTGTATCGCTCAAGAACTCCCTCCACATCTGATTGACGGTCACAAAAAATACACAAAAATGTATATGGTTCAACACAACACTGAACCACTGAATTCCTAACATATGTTTGACTGTACAATGCGAACACCAGTGGACTAACCTTTTGGGTTTACGAAAGTTATAAAAGCTTGCTGCGACTCAGGAAAATATTCACAATGGGCAATTTCTCCCCCTCCAGATCTCTTTTTGTGCTCAAAGAAGAGCATAATGACATCTTTCTGTTCTCCGGCCTTGAATCCATTAACCCTGATCGTATCAGGCAAGTCAGTTGTTTCTTGGGATGGCTTCTCAATTTTCGCGGAGGCTGAGGATGGAGGAGACGTATCCTTGGCTTCGGAATGCCATCCGACCCTGACTGCACGATCTTGAAATAGAACTGTTTCATGCCCTACCACATTAGCAGCATCTGGAAGCAGTCAATATATGTCTTAAACCCTTCCCAGCTTACAGAGTATTATTGGGACAAGGAAACATGCTGTGTTCATTCTGTTAGAAGCACAGTCCCTAATAGACTTGCACCCCCCTTTCCAAGTCAGCCTCTGGTGGCTGGCCAGCCTGTCATACATCACATTGAGGCCCCTTCTGCTATTTATTTGCAGCTTTCTGGGAACACAGCATCTCAGCGTGCACGCAGCCAATTGGGATAACTTGTGTGTTTGTGTTGGTTGTTTCACACGCGTCACCATACAAATGACAAATTCAACAAAGTCTATTTAACTTTAACTACACCCCAAGCAACATGGTGCGAGGCAACATTCTACGACCTGATTTCTTCCAAGCAATTCTCGTGGACGTGTGTGACACCATGAAATTTATCCCTAATAGACGAGCACCCTTTTTTCATTGCAGTTGCGCTGTTAGCATCTAATAGGATAAACACAGCATGTGTCAATTACAACCACAACAACCAAATACGATTCAAGTTTCCTCATTTAACCCACTAAGCCCATTTTCTTGATAGATTGCACCATATTTCGACTTTAACATGTCCAGCATAAACATGAAAACTGTTCTTTTAGTTTTACCCTATAACCTGTTGATTCAAAATATTAAGTAGCAGCTTTTTCTCTGTTTACAAACATCAGAGTACAAAATAAAATGCTCTAACATTCACTTGATACACACTACAGAGCAGTCTTCAGCAGTGAGTGAGCTAACCTGATGGATCATAATAGCAAATGACAGCTTGTCTCTTATCTTGGTCAATTTCCACAAATTCAATGGATCCACCACCAACTTGACGCTTGCTTGAGAAGAAGCTCTCGACTGAATTTGTTTGTACATCGCTTGGCAAGTTAGATACTGCGATGGTTCTCATGTTTCCCTCTGTCTCATTGGAAGAGTCCTTATCACACACAAAACATCAACTTTATAAACCAGGAACAACAACAAGAATGTCAAATCATCAAAAATTAAATAAATAAACCTGTAGGAAGCTGCATACATACTCGAATTTGGTCCGATATTTCACTCGTCATTTCAACTGTAGGGGCAGGCCAGTCAACTTTCAAATCCATTCCATGGTAACTGACATTCCCCATGAGAATCACACTTGCAGCATCTAGAATGAAGGCATATGTCTAAATATTGTCACCAGTTCAGATTTTTATTGATTCATAATAGAAAGTATGAAATAGAAGCATATATAGCAAGAATAGCACAATTATGTTGATTTCATTTATCCCTTGATACATCGATCATATTACAGTTAGACGCCCCAAAAGAAAGACACCAACCTTCAGCATTGACAAAGGTCACATAACATCCTAGAGAACCAGTATGCTTAATGCCTTCCACAGCTCCACCTCCACATTTCTGTTTATCCTCAAAGAAAAGTTGAAGATAGACTAAGTTTTCATCAGGAGGTACCCCATGTACCTTGACAGTCCTTCCCATGAGGTATTCAGTTCTGTCTTGACTCTTCGCCATAACTGGTCGAGCTGTTTGGATGTAGGGCTGAACAATTGCAGCATTCTTTCCTCCGATCCCAATAACTCCTTTCTCAATAACAGTTCTAGCATCTGCAATGATAAAATTAGCTTCATTTACTCAACAACAAAGCCAAGACTTCCTTAATATCATTTGCATACTTATTATATATCCTTACCTTGTTTACTTTTAAATTGAACCCGAGCTGATCCACTGTTCTCATCCATCACAACTTTGATGTCCCCAGGAAATTTGGTGTACTTTGACATACACTTTGTCATATATTCCAATCTGGTGCCAGATGGGAGACCAACAACTTCTACTGTGTCCATTCCTTCAGATATTGACTGGCTGCTTGGAATTTTAGGTGCCTTGCTGGCAGCCTCAGACTGTGGCCCTGGATTCTGTCTTCGTTTAGCATGGATTTGAGGGCCAATAGTCTTATCAAGTGGTTGGTTAATTTGTGTCTAATAAATTAAATTTCCATAATTCACATCACAAACCCTTTTCACATATCCTTTTCACAACGACTACGCTTTCGTTTTCGGTTATGGTACATTTTTGTGACTCAATCAACAAGTCCATGTATGGGTTAATATATAATATTTATTCAGCACTGTAAATATGATATACAGTGCTTGCATGAAGTTGAAGTATTCATTTTATTGTAACATGTTGTTTCATAGAACATTGTAAACCAGTTTAGGTAGTAAATACATGTAATCTCAATCATATAGTGAAAGAGAAATGTGAACAAGACCCCATTCCTATCCAATAAAGTGTTGTTAATAGGTAAATTACAATGTTTGCCAATATAATGAAAAGATGCACAATGTCAATTGACAATCACTAATATGACTATATGCAGCATGTTACATTGGTACGTAAACTACAAACAATGTCCATCAACACATCAAAGTTGACCATTGCTAAAAGTGGGCATCTCATACCTTTGAGGAGACTCTTATTGATAGGATAAGCCATCAAATTACTATACACGTGTGTCAGCCAGTGAAACCGCCATAAGACGTGGCCTGGGTCAAGTCTGGCTCCCAAACCTGTCGTAACGCTATATTGTCCACGCTGCTAACTTGTCCAAAGCAGAGTACATCATCTCAGTGATACACGGTTCGTGTAAATGATAAGATCATATCTATTTGGTCCTTGCAAAAACGTCCCAACATCACTGAATATCTGTTATGGGAGCTCGCCGCTAACTTGTCCAACTTGACTGAGCCTATATCTGGCTCACTTGGCTGTCATAGATTCACTTACAACAATAATATAGAATGGCTTAGATTATTTGATACAGTGACTTTGATGAAAAACAACACAGATAAGGTTAAGCAGCCACTTCGCTTTTTATTTCGAAAGAGGAAAATACGCCGAGGATTGAAGTCTTGGAGTCGGGAGGATAGAGCGATCTGGAAAAAAAATTGCTTGCGTTTTTTTAAATATTCAACACTGTGACATCTTACTGTAAGACATTACACAACTGATAAACTCGTATAAACTATTTAAGCAATGAAAGTAAACCCTACCATTTTGTATGCAACACGCTCTATGTTGCAGCATCGAGAAGAGCAGCCTCTTCGTACAAAATGTCCTTAGTGCACATTAGTGTGGCAATGACTGCCTCTTTCAAAACTTAGTAGTGGCCGACGAATACCCTACACACACAGAAAAACAAATCGAGCTCGGCGATTGATAACCAGTTTAAGTGATCTGTCTCAAAGAAATGAGGTATTGGATGATCGTGTTATTCTCAACATAGAAGCAGCTCTGAACCTGATGTTCCTCAACAGCTCGCTGTAGGGATCGGCTCATAGTAATTCGGAGAGAGGGATATAATGATGTTACCGACCTTGAAAGCAACAATGAACACATTTCAAAACTTATCCAGATACTTTCTCGACACGATAAATGATAAACGATGCTGAGCTGGCATGGAACATTAAGGACCAAGGCGTTGAGATCTGTGGAATACAGGAGCACCGCCAGGTTCATCAGAAGGACAGAATTAGTGAGTCAATCTCTATAGCGCTGATCTCGGCTACAAACTGTACACAGCATCACCTCTCAAGCAGCTACTGGTGGCGTAAGAATAGTTGTCGGGCCGTTGGCACAGAAGCTATTGATTTGTGTGGTCCGTTTATCAGACCGGATCATCAAAGCATCATTCCAGGGTAATCCCGCGCTTACAGTCATCGTTGTTTATGCCCCGACAGAGTGCAAGGAGGATGACAAAAAGAGCGCGTTGTACAAGCAGCTCCGACAGACAGTTGAGAGTGTCACAGAGCACCATTTCCTTGTTGTTCTAGGGGATTTCAACTCGCGACTCAGCGAGGATGATGTCCTCTTCACATACAATAGGCTTACTAACGACAACGGAAGACGCATGCTAAAGATAATGGAGGACTTCCAACTGCTAGCTACTATCACTCTATTCCGCAAGAAGAGAGGGAAGTTGTGGACCTGGAAGGTACTACCAATGGCGCCAGCTGGCGACTGTCCCTAAGCTGCAACAGCAGTATGAACTGGAGATCAGGAACAGGTTCCAAATACTGCAGGAAGACGAGGACATCTCTGTAGGTTACAAGCTCTTCGCCGAGTTCAACCAAGCAGCTGCGGAGGGATGTCTGGCACAAGTCCCCAGGGTTCGACGGAAGGAGCAGTGTTTGGATCCTAGGGTCGTGAGGCAAGGGAGGAGATGAGGACCTCGTACAAGAGTTACCTGGCAAATTGTAAGGCAGAGGAGCGGAGAGAGGCCTACAAGCTGAGGAAAGAAGAGCTGTACCAAGTTTATTCAGAGATACAACAGCAGGAACTGACCCAAAAGATAAAAGGCGTAGAGGAGGCACATATGAACCACAGGCACGGACAAAGCTGGAGACTCATAAACGAGGTATAAGGGAGAAAATCAGCCCAATCGTCCAAGATCAAGGGGCAGAATAATAGGGGGAGAGAGTGGCTGCATGGCAATCACACTTTGAGAAGCTGCTTGGCAGCCCACGGGAGGTAGACAATGAGGATGAACCCATCTCCCAGGTCTTCCAAGAACTCCCCATACCAGACGGTCCAATCTCCATGGAAGAATACCTGAGTGCCGAGCGCAGCATCAATTGTGGCAAGAGCTGCGATGAAGATGGAGTGACCCCAGAAGTCCTGAAGTTTGTCCAGGTGGATGATATCGCTCTCAGCTTCATAAAAAGAGCATATGCTACTGAAGCACTAACAGCATTCTGGAGCACCCTTAATATTGTTCCGATCCCCAAGTCCGGTGACCTCACCAAGACGGACAACTATCGAGGCATCAGCCTAAGTCCTCTTCTCGCCAAGACCTACAACAGGATTCTGCTCAACAGATTGAGACCTGCACTAGATCCTCTGCTCAGAACATCGCAGAATGGCTTTCGGCAGAAGCGCACAGCTGTCCAGCAGAAAATTGCTCTCAGGAGAATACTGGAAGGAGTGAAGGAGGGAAGATTACCAGCAGTGCTCAACTTCATCGATTTTCGCATCTATTCTTCGTGCCTATGGCATCCCAGAGAAGGTGGTCCAGGCAATTGCAGCGGGTTACAGGGGAACTCGGGCAAATGTGCTCTCTCCAGATGGTGAGACCCCGTATTTCGATATACAAGCAGGCATACTTCAGGGCGACACACTGGCCCCCTTTCTATTTGTTCTAGTCCTTGATTGTGCATTGAGGCAGGCAATTGACGGCAAGGAGGAACAACTGGGCTTTACACTCACCCACAGGAGAAGCTGGCGGGTCGGACCAGTCATGGTGACTGACCTTGACTATGCTGACGATATTGGCCTCATATCTGACACAGCAGAACAAGCACAGGTGCTGTTGGTAGCAGTGGAATCAGAGTGCAAGAAGATTGGCCTTCATCTCAATGCCAAAAAGACAAAAGTGCTTGCCTTCAACGTCGAGGACACGACTGTCGTCACTGGCGATGGAGCAGTGATAGAGGTGGTGGAGGACTTAATGTACCTCGGGGCCTACATAGCCTCGACAGAGAAGGAGCTGAAGGTCAGGAGGGCTCTGGCATGGAGTGCGGCACACTCAATGAAGGTGTGGAAGGCCAAGCTCAGCGACGACCTCAAGAGGCGACTCTTTGTGGCAACAGTCGAGTCAGTTCTGCTCTACGGCGCTGAAACATGGACCTTAGCTGTACAACAAGAGAAATCCCTTGATGGTGTCTATACCAGGATGCTGCGCATTGCACTTGTCGTCACTTGAAAAGTCCTTGTACACAACAATGACCTGTATGGTGACCTTCCGCGTATCTCAATAAAGATCAGGGAGAGGAGGATGGGTCTGGCAGGCCACTGCATTCGACACCCGGAGCTAGCAGCCCATCACACCATCTTGTGGGAGCCAAATCAGGGAACTAGCAGAAGGGGACGGCGGCGAGCCACATTCATCGACACTTTGCGGCGGGATGTTGGCCTCAGTGACACAGCGGAGATGAGGACCCTAATGCTGGACAGGGAAGAGTGCAGGGCTGCGACCAAGTCCCGAGTTGGTGTAGGATAGACTACGCCCTCGCATCATCATCGTTAACGGCAATGCGTGATACTCTTCATATCCATATGACGCGTACGAAATCCCGGTTGTCTGCAAATCCACAACTTGAGAGATACAATAGGACACTTATGGACGCAGTGCGTTGTTTCATTGGTAAATCCCAAAATCGTTGTAAACCATGATCGTATGAAATCGTGTCGGAACCGTAGACTACCGCAATGGGTAAGAGTATGGCTGCGGAATAAAGGCGAGAACATGGGAAGACGATGTAGGTGCCGACGATAAGCTGTACTGCATATACCGTCAACCCTGGCAGGGTAGTGTTATGATCATGAGTGACTTCTGCCAGGAGTGGTACCACATTACATGCGCTAATGTTACCACAACTGAAATACTCAGCATAGACAAGTTTCGTGGCAGACCCTGCAAACCAAATTGTTCCATAGATTCCCCTCGTTGGGAAAGTGATAAACCAGTGGTATCCTCATGTGATATATGTGAGTAATGTTTGGTGTCAATAATATGTTTGCAGTGCGTAACAACGGCACAATCTGCACCAGAGACCATTACGCAGGGGTCACCACTGACTAAGTGGATGGACCAATCATGATTCGGGGGGCCATCGGTGCTCAAATTGTGGAGGCCTTCATTTACCAAGTGGGAATTGTCAAGGAATGGAAAAACTCGCAGTGGCTACTGGTTGCGGTGGAGAGGGCTGCTTCCCTACAGCTCTATAGTGGATCCTGGCTGAGTGAGCATCTGTGAAACGTGGTGAAGGGTAAGAAAACAGCGGCTGAGGATAGATTCCCAACTTATTCGGGTGGAAGTGAAAGAGGGAATTTGTGGTCCAAGAATCCCCGAGTTGGGCCCTACCTCCATACATGAGGTACCAGCCTTATCAGAGGAGGACATGCTGGTTATGCTGTCCGGCAAGGAGGAGGAATTGAACGCTTCAGGTTCCTCCCCCGAGGCCGTGTGTACCAAAACAGTATATTTATATCTTCAACGGCATATGAATTTAAGGTTGACTGAATAACCGTATAATGCCTTATAATTATCCTGCCTTGACTCAAAATAATACAAAGATGCAACATATATAGCCGTGCACGACGTTTATTAACGTCGTGCAAAGATCGTAACCGAATGCGCGTGAACGATACATGAGTTCCAATTATACACGATAATTACACAAATGTACATATGAAGAATAATTTTTCACATAAATGAATGTTTATTAACAAGTTGAGTTAGTTTACTTGTGAGATTTCGTCAAAGGCGATTTAATCCGGCCACACAAATTCTGAAAAGTTCATGTTTATTTTGAACGACGAGATCGGTTTCTGCGCGCATGCGCAGACAAGGTTCCTCGCAAACGAACCTTTTCTTTCTGAATTTTATTATTTGAGTATATGTGTCATTTTGTCAATGATAATCTTTTGGAAATATCTACTTTGAAGGGCGATATGTATTCAACGATATCACATTGACATTTAAAAAAGATAACACTTATTGATTCCCGTAGTCTGGAGGGGGCACTTGGCCTTGTCCTGCGTAGGGTTGTGCCCCGGGATCTCAAAAACCTGTACCCGTCATACAAGGTAGAAATGGCAAGAGCATACCCCATCCTACAATTATGAGGTCAACAAAACCCGTCGGGAGGCCGAAAAAAACCTACCCCGACACATGTATACTACCTCTACATACTTAAGTGCCCCCTCCTCCGGGACCTGCAGCCACATGGCGAGTGAAAATGAAACTGCGTCATATCTCCAAAACTGGGGCTGCCGTGAATGAAAGTTGTGATTCTAAATGTTCATTTGACAATTGCTAAATAATAACGAGACAGTGGATAACCAAAATAGTGCGGAGAAGCGGATATTCATCTCATTTGTCGACATATATATTTACGTAAGTACACAACTTGTTGGTAAGCCGCGGAGACGCGAAATCAAACAAATTGCCACACGACCCACATATCCTCACTCACGACGGTATATATTTATATTACCGTCGTTCGCAGCTACAACATATATTGACATATATATGAGAACTAAGCAACGAAGCCGTTATATTATCATTCAAGACCACAAATTACGGGAATACAAATAACAGAAGTAGTTATAAGTTCAAAATAATCAAACGAATACAAAATAACAAGGCTTCCATAACTACCACACTGCAGCATGTAAAATACAATATTGGAATGGAAGATACCAGCCAACTATAACTTTCGAAACTCATCTAATGGAACAACCAAACTAAATCGCACGACCAAAGGAAGTCGTGTCAATAAAGCGGGTATCACAGAAATATTACCCAGCGCGGTATGCGGTGGGACAAGTTAGCGGCGTGGACAAGATAGCGTTACCACACACGTGCGTAAACAAGTGGAGGAAAAGCTTCTTGAACTTGAAAGGACTGACATCATCGAGCCATCGGAAGGCCCTACGCATTGGACTTTGCCAATAGTGGTTGTCCCGAAACCACATGACCTGGATCAGATCCGCATCTGTGTTGATATGCGCTCAGTTAACCGCACAATAGTTCGTGAGCGTCACGTGATTCCGACCATTGATGATATCGCATCTGATCTGAATGAATCACTCTACAGTCAAAGACAATCGAAATCGCGCATTTAGGTCACCTGGGCGTGGCCAAAACCAAAGCACTACTGCGGGAGAAAGTGTGGTTCTCACTTATGGGCAAATTGGTCGAGCAGAAAGTCAAATCGTGTCTTCTGTCAAATAGCCACACCTGTCTTCAAGTGACTGTCTTACCGAATGGGCCATTTGAGGAAATCAGCGCTGACTTTGCCAGTATCGAAGGAGAAATCGTTCTGATCTTAATTGACGATCATTTTGTTGATACATAACTACGCTTAACGCAGGCATAAATAATGTCATCTTTAAATTTGTGCCACAAAGTTAACTTGATCGAATTCATGTTGGTAATTTTCAACATTATTATTTGGCTGTGGAAATCTGTTTTATTAAGTTGCGTCGCGTCATCGATAACGGTGCCTCACTAAACCATGAACCACGTGAATGTTAGCTGTAAATCATTACGCGATCTATAATTATTTCGCTATCGATGTGCATACTTCCGGTTTGGTTACGAAATATAGATTTCATCAAAACTTATCTTATCAAAGTTGTGGGCTTCATTGCTCACGAATTTGACCGAGAGGCAGGACGGGTAATTTCTGACAACATAAATGGCGACAGCCGAGGTAAGGATCTATTTTCTGAGACCGCAGCGCCGCGTAGCGACTGAAAGTCTGAAAACTTTAAACTTTTGGTTTCCAAGCAGCTTGCTAGGCAACCTCCTTACAAATATGGGTCTGAACAGTCTCTTTAACGCACTGGAGTAACCCCCAGTGTGAGAAACCATCTTTGCATTCTTCAGCACCTTGATTAGGAGGACCTCATATAATTTTTCATTACTTTAAATTAATTTTATACTTTAGTTTATCAACATTAAAATTAAAAATCACGGGGCCTGTAAAGAACCAAACTCCTCTTTATTTTAGTCTCACTTCTATTATACTCTACTTTATTACAATATACAACATTGATTTTCTCCCTACTCGTAAAACCCCTCCTACCTGGCGCCCTGTGGTGGCATTTTGATAAACGTTTCTTTGGGGTTTTTTTAGCAGCACGTGGACTCTAGTTGCCGAACTGCTTTACCTTGATATACCAACAACAACATCCATCATATTATCCACTCGCGCTTTACACAGTTGTACACATGCTCAATAGTACAAGTACAACAAGATGCCCAAGGCAAATAAGGGAGGGCAAAATTGGAAGAAGAGGGCACCCACAAGAAAGTCCCCAAGGAAGATAAAGCAACCCCAAGTGTACGAGAGGGAGAGTGGCAGTGAAGTGAGTAACTTTGGGAATCCCCGGTCGGTAGAAGGGGCCGATGTACCAAGCCAGCAGACCTTAAATAGCTGGGCACAGTCGATGTCCAGCGTCCGCCACGTGTCAGGTCCGGCCATCTCTCCATGAGCAGCTAGCGGGACACATCTTCGAGGATGCTCAGCCAGGACAATGGCCATCCTCCACAGCAGCACCTCTAGTCCATGAGAGATTAACCAAAGGGACCTGCTTGGTTTGGCCTCCCAGACACAGGCAGACTCCTTCTCAAAGGTCCTGGATGGCCTCACCCGCCGGGACAGTGGAGAGCCAAGTCGCTAACCCAGTCGGATATCCAGGAGGATGAGGATTAGAGCATGTGCGGACTAATGTTGTTACAGTCGACTATTGTTTTCTGAGTAGACTAGAATTGTTTTCCATGTTTTGCACTTATATATAAGGACTATGTGCCACTGAAGGCAATAATAAATGGTAAATATTATCCTATAGTCTTGTATGTTGCTTGATTCAAAATCTAGTCCAAAGTAGAAGAGCTTTGAGGCTTTTTGGGCTCATATTTAATAGTTTTTGGTTTAAAGTTCCCTTCTAGTTGATGACCAGAATTATTTGTATCTTTCTGTCAGTTCACCTTGATGCCTCTATACAGGAAATGATGATGAGGATGAATTTGACGAGGATGACGATGATGAAGTGGTCATGTCCCTGGGGTCATCACCACCTCCAGTAAAGTAAAAAAGGCAGACAAATCCATCACAAAAGTAAAAACACCTGCTAAAGAGGAAGTTAAAAAATCAGAATTAACACCATCAAAAGATAAAATGACACCCCAAAAAGGTGACAAAACACCTTCCTAAAAGACACCTGGTTAGACCGACAAAACACCTGGCAAAGGAGACAAAACACCTGGCAAAGGAGACAAGACACCTGGTAATGGAGACAAAACACCTGGCAAAGGAGACAAGACAACTGGACAAAATGAGAAAGGCAAGAAGACACCTGGGAGGGAGGATGGAGTGAAGAAGACCCGGGCAAAGGATGGCAAGAGTCAGCGGTTCAGACCCCCAAGACGCCACGTGAACGCGTGTTGGAGGGAGGTGTTGTGGTGGAAGAGTTGAAGGAAGGTCGTGATGGTTGGTTGGTTCTTACCAGAATATGATGAGAGCTCCTGGTTATATAGAATTAAATGTTATAGCCAGTGTTTCAGAAGAGGTGATTATTGATTAAAATTGCCGAAGTTAACTTTTATTGATTCAATAGAAGTATTCATGTTACTTTGTTTTTATTTTTGTTTCAGATTCAAGTTTATTACACTGGCAAGCTGCAATCAGGGAAATTTTTTGACATGTTGAATAGCGGTAAACCATTCAAGTTCCGTCTGGGACAGCAAGAGGTGAGAAAAGCCTGGGATGTAGAAGTTGCAGGTGAGTCAGTGACGTCAGGTGTCATCATGTGTGTAATGGAAGTCCTGTGGGATATGTCACTCGTATTACACACCATGTCAGTGTGGTGAGCATGCAAGGGTCTGGAATGTATGAAGCCAGGAACCTCGTCGTTATTGTTGAGAACGATATTGACATTAATCTGATTATTGCAGGTATGAAAGTTGGCGGGAAGAGGAAAATCACAGTGCCACCCAAATTTGGCTAAGTAGTACTTGTATGGTTTGAATTAACGGGGCATAGTTAGGTATAGTAAGGTTGGCGTGGTTGCAAATCTTGTTTTGAATTCATCCATGACTCTGCTGCTTTGTTTGTGAAGGAATTGATGATGGTAGAGTGTGTGTGAATCTGGAAAACTGGTAGAATGACAATTTGCTACATGCTGTGTGTTGGTAGGTATGGCGGTCAGGCAGTGGGGAAGATTCCACCAAACAGTGTACTCTCATTCGATGTAGAACTGAAATCTGTCAGCTGAAATGGCATATGCTAGTACATCCACCACAGAATCATCAGTTTGGCTGGTTCCCTCGCAGCCCAGCTGTGTTCTCAGTCGAGAGTGTGGTTCATTTACAGCTTGTCGAATGTAAAGCTTAATTTTCTTAGCCTTTCTTGCTTATGCACGCTCTTCGTTATAGTACTGTTACTCACTGCCTGTAGTTGCTGGAGTGGGGACTAATCAGAGGAAATCAACGCGAGTCCTGAAGTAGAGTTGCTTATTTTGTTTATTTATATTTCAACAATGAAGCTCCCTGGAATCTCGCGGTCCGAATCGTTTCTCTGACTAGATGAATCTCTCGTGACTGACCCATCTGTGGACCTTATAAAGGGTCCACATGATAGGCCAGGCTAAAACAATCCCCACGTGACACGACGAGTCCACTTGGAGGGTGAACTCGCTTGCTGTGAGGATTGCTGAAATTAGGGTTACACCCCTTTCACCCCCCAACAAACGCATACATGCACGCATGCACTTGCACACATACACACACCACCTCTCATCTTTCCACCCCAACACCCCGCAACACCCCAACAGTTAAAGTTAGATTTACAACCTTTCGGCCTTTCGAGACATGAACACTAAACCAATTTAGATCAAACGGGTCTAAATTAATTGTTAAGGGAATTGACGGGACCTCAAACCATTATGACCGGTTGGGTCATATGTTTTCGTCGAGAAGTGATGAGGTACGAGAGACGATTATTCGTTGGTCGTCGACGTGATTGCAGGTAGCTGAGGGTTGAAGTCCTGCTAGAAAATACCCGAGACTTTGTACGAATTTCTATTTTCTTTATTTGGTCGCGGCTGACTGGCACGTTCGGGTTCTACTTCTGGTTCTTGTTGTGGGATGAATATGTCGAGTTGAGGAATCTGTTGATAATGTAATTTGTGTCTGATGCTGTCGTATTTATAGTGAAGGTGCGGGTGGCTTGATGTGGTGAGCTGTGATTGGTTAATCCGGGGCTTGGGGTCATTCGGAGCTTTAATTGGAGATCAAACGGGTCTAAATTAATTGTTAAGGGAATTGACGGGACTTGGATGTTTTCATCAAAGGATTGGGTTTGGTTAAGGACTATATAATTTGGAAACTGACCCGTACGGAACTTAAAAGGGACTCTAAAGGTTTATGTAAATTGGGCAACAATTAATCTGGTACGAGTGAAAAGGGATGAATTTCATTTGCCTAAAGTGGTTTAGTGTTCATGTCTCGAAAGGCCGAAAGGTTGTAAATCTAACTTTAACTGTTGGGGTGTTGGGTGGGGGGGGGGGGGGGGGGGGGTTGGGGTGGAAAGATGAGAGGTGGTGTGTGTATGTGTTTGCAAGTGCATGCGTGCATGTATGCGTTTGTTGGGGGGTGAAACCCCTCCCAAAGAGTGGTGTGATGTAACCCGGGCTCTCGTGCTGATAATTAAAGGGGAGGCTTTTTAAGAACGTATGAGCCAAAATAGTTTTATAACATCCTCCCCAACCATAATAAAGTTGAACTTCCACTGTTCAATAAATTTAGAATTTACCCTTAAATTTTGAAAATTGACTTTGTTAAACTAATTGAAGGTTGATGAAATGGAATTTGGAATATGAGTTATAAAGTAAAGGGAGAGCACGACATTAGCCCAATATTATTTGATTTTGAATTTAGAATGATTCCAGAGTAGCTTGGACATGCGCCAATATCAATTTACATTGGCACATGTCCATAACAAAGATATTTAACATAGATGGATTATTGATGATGAGATTATTATAATTTTACAAAAAGTGTTTCTCTAAATTTGTAAGCATTATATATATGAATTGTGTAATAGTTATACAATATGGTTATTAATGGTTTACATACTGAAAATTAACTTTTAACATTTATCACATTCCACAGTATTACTCCGCACTAAAACCCAGTGGGAAAAAAGCGATGAGCCTATACTAGACAATGGTGGAATGGAGAAAATAAATTATTTAGCTAATTTAAATTAGGAAGAATTTAACTAATGTTACAGAAATTATTCTATATAATAACAATGCCAGGAAAATGATTTAAGTTGATGAGTATGGCTGTTTTGTGGAGATGAGATCTCTGAAGGGCTGCCGTATTGGGTTCGCCAGGTGTCGCTTGAGGTGAGGGGAGATATGCGTTATGACGCTTGGTTGAGCCGTTGGACGTCTTCTGTATCCATGGTCAGGAAGACGTATGCTTTGGCTGAAGGCGTTGGCACGTCGGGTGAAGGCGCTATCTCCCTCTTGTATGGCGTAAATATACCTGGGAACAAATGAACTTACGGCAGCGATCAGTGTGCCTTGGTAATGTGTAATGTGAATTATACAAAAACAAGAAATAAAATGAGTGCTCAGTGTGGTTAATGTGCGTGAGTAACTAGGGTGTATATATAAGTTAAAGGAAAATTGATTGAACAGTGGAAGTTCAATTTAACTATGGTTGGGGAGGATGTTGTGATATCAATCTAGCTCTTTTGACTTTTGAAACGCTCCCCCTCTTTTTCATTGTCAGCATGACATGTTTCACTAGCCCGGGGATATTTCCGCCCTTAAGACGGGGGTGTGACCCTAATAATAGACCTGGCTGGTACCTTTTCCCATTGGCCAATGACCCTTCGAGCCCACGCCCCATGTGAGCAGTTGGGGTTGACCTTTGTGAAGGGGGACCGGCTATACCTGGACCAATGGGAGGCCAGCTGTGGGTGTGGTTCCGAGCGTAATCCAATGCCGGAACCCCGATAAAATAGCTATATAGGAGGAAATATAGTTATAAATAACTATATTTCCTCCTATATAGCTATATTCTTGTTATACTTATATTTCTTGGTTATTTGTATTTCTGCGCACTCCTTCGTATGTAGGACTATTGTAGCTGCTTGTAGTTGCTTGAGTGGGGACACTAGCCAGAGAAAACACATGAGTCCAGGAGTTGAGTTGTTGTTGGTTTATTCGAGTTTGGCTTATTAGCTTTCTCTGGAATCTCGGGTCAGAATCTTGTTCAGATACTTCGTCTCTTCGCTAGGTAGATCTCCCTGTACTTCCGCGAGGCCAGCTATTTTATCGGGGTTCCGGCATTGGATTACGCTCGGAACCACACCCACAGCTGGCCTCCCATTGGTCCAGGTATAGCCGGTCCCCCTTCACAAAGGTCAACCCCAACTGCTCACATGGGGCGTGGGCTCGAAGGGTCATTGGCCAATGGGAAAAGGTACCAGCCAGGTCTATTATTAGGGTCACACCCCCGTCTTAAGGACGGAAATATCCCCGGGCTAGTGAAACATGTCATGCTGACAATGAAAAAGAGGGGGAGCGTTTCAAAAGTCAAAAGAGCTAGATTGATATCACAACACGTGTGCCTCATTCATTGTTAGCTCTTCACTCACTCCAACTCATATATGATGTACAATGCATCGATTGTACTGGTCCTGATTTTGCATTTACAGAAATCTGGTTGAAAATTGCAGCAATTTCATCTTGATTGGGCATACTACTCGTACTTGGTGGGGGGGGGGGGGGGGGTGCAATGATTTTATATGCTCCTTAAGGACATAAATAAATATTGGATTACCTATAATTGTTCAGATTCAAATGTGATTCAACAAAAGAAAGTAGTCGACTCGTGATTGATAACACAGTATTGTTCAATACAATGTGCAACATGGTTGAGGGGGAAAGGCTTTGTGACATGCGATAGTGACCCCAGAGAGAGCTTAATATACATAGAACTACTAAAATGGTGTTCACATATCAATTAATATTTATTTCTGAGTAAAATATCAAACCAGTAGATCACATTTTATCCAAAGTATCACATGTTCAAAAGGATTTTAGGAGTGTTTATATAAGTGATACAACAGGCCTCTAATAGCATTGCTGATTAAACAACTTGACTGTCAAGTCTCTAATTCATATCGTTCACCTGTGATAACATTTCCTTATGTTTTTGTGTATTATTCTCCCTATATTTCTATCTACCTCAAGCTAATGCCATTTATACTTAGGTGAAGCAATCGCCAGTTGAAGGAATGCTGGTCTAAATGAACTGTACCAGAATCACCCATTACACTGCTTTACCAGAAGAGTTAGTGTAAGCCATACTGCACACGAAGGTCCAAAGAGTAATAAACGAAGGGATAACAACATCACAAATAATACATGATCTCATGATTCTTAACGCTGTACGTCGCAACAGAATGCACGACACGGTCAGTAAAGAACAAATACATCTACTCCCATCATGGTGACCAAGCATCCAGTGACCTCCCATTGTTCACTGGTATGTGATGAGGTATTCTGGGTACACTTGATCCTCATGGAAAATGGCATAAACACCATCTCTAGATGTCGAGTCGTACTTGACGGAGGGCTGTCTTGGGTTGATGGCTGGTGGCTCAATCAGGGATATGTTCCCAGCAGTACTGCGGCCAATCAATACACGGCACATGTATATGTGTTTCAGGTCTGAAGGAGGTGGGTGCCCAATTGGTGTGGCTGGGTGTGTAGTAAAGTACACACCATACCCAAGATCCCCATCTGTAATTTACACATACATGTAGGTGTAGTCAGATTTTATTCTTTAATAAGTTCAATTGATTTAAGGGATGATGTGTTTAGTTTAAAACACTTGTGTATAAGGTTCAATTAATCCTCGGGAATTGTTGAAACAAGAACCTGCAAGGGCGCTGACTTTCTTTAGGAACCCCCGGTCATTAATGTAGTTAATCTGGTTACTGCTCAGCACTTTGTGCCACAGAATGTGCTCCAAATCCTTAGAGGGTATGGCTTGATATTTCTTTAACAAACAAACAAACCCAACCAATCAGTGCCTGTTAACATTACAACATACAAACACAAGATCAATTTTCAGGAGAGCATGGACATATTGACGTATTTACCTCCATTATGGTTGCTTTGCAGGCAAAGTAACGCTGATACAAACCAGGATTCTGAACCCTCTCCATCTAATTCAATACATATGAAAATACATCTGCTAAATTTTGGTTTTCATCATATATTGAAAAGTAATGTAATGATAGAAATGAAGAAATTCAAGATATACCATACAAACAAGATGGCAAACTTAGAATTTATGCATAGAAAACAAAACCCTCAACAACATAGAGAAAAGGAAATCTTCTTTGGTGAACTATTATCTGTTTAAAATGAGGACGATGAATGTTTATATAATACACAATTAAACATCTGCATCATACTCATTGTTGGATAACATATCAAGGTGTACATGGACTAAGTCAGTGTGTGACTAACAGGTATGTAGGTTTCTATTCATAGCGCATAACTCACCTTTATGATTTGCTTGATGTCCGTCCCATTGATCATCAAATTCCTTTTGATGTGTTGATATTCCTGATGACCAGAATGCAACTGAACAAGTGCCACTCCATGGTCACCTTTCATGGGGGTCCAAATTTTGGGTAGTGGATAGTTAGTGGCTGAAGGGGAAAACAAGGGGATGACACTACAGGCATAGCTAAGCAAACACTTTTTGGGAATATATTTTGCAAATATTCATGTTACAAACTCAATGCTAAGTATAGTATTCAAAGTCTGTTAATTCTATTAAGGATAATACAGCTGTAAAGTCCATTCATTAACATCATAATATATTGTTCCTTCCAAGATAACGTTTCTGGTACATGACCAAATGATTATGGTTGGTCGAAAACAAATTGTTCATTTCACATAAACATTATCACCACAAGACTGTTTTACTGAGTTCTGGCTATCACATCCCATATAAATTTCATCAACTATATCTTTAAAGAATATGTAACATTTACGGTACACCTCTTCTGTTTCTATGACATAACTAAACTACAGATTCAAGAACAGATTGTTGAATGCAGAGAATTATGAAAACCAGAATAAACACTAAATGGATTCAGTGAGAAGTGCTCATATCTACCTTGCCTTGGAGCAGGTTTCGACCTTTGTTCACGCTGTTTACGTACTTCCTCTTCCACAGCTCGCAGCTCCCGCATCACAATGTTGTACATGTCTGCTACATCATCAGCACAACCGCTGATCTGGATGTAGTTAATGTCTGGCTTCCTTTCTACTGTAACCTTTACATCATGTACTTTTGCCTGGTCTTGTAACTTCTTCATCTGAATCAATAAATGTTATGCACCAACTGAAATTAGATTTAATTAGATCCTTCATGACACCTTTAATACCATGTACATAAGCTCTAGTAAATCAACCATTGACAATATGCTTAATGGTGATTTATGTGGAATAACTCAAGGTCAATGAATAATAACAGCATAAGTACCTGAGCAGGTGTCAGTCGGGCTATAGCTGATTGGTCTCTCTCTCCTGCTATCAGCTTTTCATCACATTGCCTGTTGCACATGCCATGTATATCCTGTATGGCTGGGGCTATTTTCTTTCTGTCATCAGCATACACTTGAAGCACAAGTTGCTTAGGTGGGGCAGTCTCATGTGTTTGTCGTTTGGGGTCTGGGCGAGGAAGGGGAATGGTCTTTACAGGCACGGCATGAGGCCCTGATGATGTGTCCAGAAGAACAGGCTCACCTGAACAGCACACAGATTGTTGCTATTTCAAAGACAGGAGTGTATGCTACCATGATATTAACGGTGGATGGGGATTCTTGATAACACATGCTCTGCAAGTGTGATGTGGGGTATGGTTGGAGGCAGGATTAGAGTTGTGCTACAAAAATGTAGAGATGAGTAATCAAAGAATTTCTAGTCACCAAATACCTTAGCGAGATACTGTATGTTTATCATGTACTGAACCAACACAATTTGAGACACAACCTACTTACTCCATTGATCTGCTTCTTGTTCCGCAAGCCTTTGTAACGCTTGAGTAAACTCCGTCACCATGTGGTGATTGTAGATCACAATACGTACACTACTAAGAAACCTTGGTTTCTGATCTTTGACAAATTGATGGATTGCTCGCAATATTACAGAGGCCATATGTACTGCAGTAACTGCCTTGGTTCCTTCACACATTAAATATGGTTTCACTGTCATCATTTATTCATTAGTTGCGATACATAGTGGAATGATTAGTTCAGAACATAGCTTTTGAAATGAAATTGAAATATCTACTGCACATTAATATGAACTTCCAATAGTATTATTTTGCAAATTGATAGTGTTTTAATCAACATTGTCACCCATTAATAAATACTGACATTACAAATCCTGCTAGCAACACAATGTTAGTCATACCTGTGCCAAGTGCAGGTAAACTGATGGATGGGAGTTTATGTTCCTCTGCTGTCTTAAGACATGCCTCTATGGCAAGTGGCCAGTCAGACGGCTTTGGAGGTGCAACCAAATGAATAACATTTGAGCACTGTAGATCCCCACCTTCTGTAATGGCTACCAGCTTCACAGGCTTTTCTATGCACCCACACACATACACATCATATATATATATATATCCAACAGCTATATAAACATATATATATATATATATACTATATATATATATTTTTTTATATATATACCCATAGATCAATTGATGGATTCACAATAATGATCACATGCTCCAAAAGCCTGCCAACTATACATACTGATCTTCTCGCATGCCTGCTGGAACTTGACTCCACCTTGCTGAGCAAGAGCTTGAGAAACACACCCTTTTATCAACACAAACAAGCAATCCAATTCAAGAAGCCACACAGCATCTTGCTGAGAGGGATTATTACATAGCTATTTGAATGGAACAAATACAAATATTATACAAAGTTAGGTTTGTATTGAGCTTCCAACAACCTTGCTGCTTCCCTCCATCAACCTTGCTGATGTATCAATTCTTACATTGACATTAAAAGATGTAAGAAATTTAGGAAAAAAAGCCAGTTTGTGAAAAGTGGAAACAAACACTATTCTGAAATCAATAACTTGTTATTATTCAAGCTAATAACATACAATATTATATTCCCATCGATTTAGACAACATCAGATAGCAATTATCTCACCTGATGGATAAAGATTAGAGTTTGTGCTGTTGACGACAGCACCTGATTTCTCCTTAGTGATGTCACCTTGTACAATGTCCAGCTTTAGGCTACCTATTCTGCAGCCCATGGCAGCTTTACCAACCTCTCCCAAGCCACCTAAATGTAAAATAACATCTCCATTCAGTTTGTAATGAATGAATTCAGTTTATTATGAATAAATAATCATATGAGAGATGAGGACCATGTTATTGATTGGTTACACTACCATCTCCTCTGGATGGTCTTCTTGGTCTGGTTTTGGGCCGGGAATCCTGTTTCCTCTTGGTACATACCAAGCTTTTGACCCTGGTCACTCTGCTTCTGGACATTGTGGTATTTTTCTCTATTTGTTGACAGAAAGCCTGAAACAAGAATGTCAATTCAAGCTATAGAGTTTTTACTTTAAGAATGGAATTCTAATGACATACAAAATGGCTTATTTTTTCGATTCTTGATTTTTCAAAAAGTAATGAAGATTTGCTTTTGAGGTAGCTGGACATTGTATTGAAAGGGCATATTTTCCAACTGCTGACTGTCAATTACAATCATGAAAATTATTCTACCATAACTTAAATTACTAAATCATATTGTAATGGCTTACCATTTTGAGCTTTCATCATGTGGGGAAAGTACAACAGTGACATCTTGGAGTGTAATGTTATGTTGTTTCTTGCTGTACTGAATGACACATTTGACTAGGAGCTGGGCTAGGATATCCACAGGGACACCCAGACCACCTGTTCCTAGTGCAGGGAACGCTATTGAATGGGCCAACTTGTCAGCAGCCGCATCAAAGCAACCTAGTATAGTTCTCTCCAAAATCTGACAATAACAGCCAATTATTGTTGAGCATTACAGAATATTATTCAGTTTGCAGAGCATTACAGAATATTATTCAGTTTGCAAACACAATTCAAGAGGCATTTCTTTGTGATGACTGAATGACCTGAATTAAGTTCCACAACAAGATTGTCCAGCTATACTATGGATGAGATATACTGACCTCTTGAGAGCCACGGTCACCCCATTTAGCACATGCAACATGTGCCACATGCTTGCAGGGCAACTTGTATCCACGGGTGACACACACCTCCCCATGTTTGATTCCCCTTGGAGCATTTCTTCTACATTCCTGTTGTAATTCCTGGCCTGCTTCTTGCAGCAAGCTTTTGGAGACATATCCAAATCCAAATTGAGCTGCTTATTCGTGCTGTTCACCATCATATCCACCTGTTTAGCCTACAAGATAAACAGGGTAACAACAAGAACCATACGAGATGTTTGGGTCCCCAGAATATGAGATAATGATGTCATAATGATGTCATCAAAGTGAAGGTTTAAGCTTGATAGGACTTGGTCTGATAGAGGTTTTTTAGGACTTGGTCTGATGGAGGTTTTAATGCTAAATATGTGACTCAATAAGACTTGGCCTGTAAGAAGTTTTAATGCCACATGCAAGACCGGCAACTCTAACAAGGAATAGGCATATTACACGTTTAGAAGAAATGTGAAACATGATTATTGTGACCTTTTGTCGGGCCAAGGTTCCAGTGAGGACGGTCAGAGTCACTCCTTGTGGTGTGGTGAAGCTCATAGAGGCACGATCTACTGCTGGCTCTAAACAGATATCACTTCAGATTGCAGTGTTCAGAATGATGCCAAGGGGTTGGTACTCATTCGTAAATTAGTAACCAGTTTTGAGCTTCTGCATAAAATTAGTCAATGTAAGGACATAGGACTGCATTGATATTGCAAACCTGATTTCAGCATGAGGCTGCGTTGCGTCCTTGTTATTGATAAAGACATAATATGACAGTTATCTCCATGTGATTACCTGTAGCTGGATCAGGGGGTAAGGGAGCATGTGGCAAAACATGAGCCACAGAAGACTCCCCACACACACTACACAGAGCATCTCTGAATGCCATCACCATCCTGGAAGCTACATCCACCATGTATACCTCTCTCAGTGATGAAGATGGGTTCTGATTGAAATAGTCAACGGCAGCCTTCACTATAATGGTGGTTGCTTTATCATGAGGGAAGCGCAGAACGCCTGTGCTGATGGCAGGCATAGCAATCTGGCTTACACCGTGATGTGTTGCCGTGGTAAGCAGCTTCTGGATGAGATGGTAGAGATGAGCTTCCTCTTGCGCACCACCACCATGCCATCTGGGGCCCACAGCATGCATGATCAGTGAGCAGGGCAGAGTGCCTGGTTTGGTAAGGAAAACATCCCCCGGCTTCAGTAGGCCATTCTTCTTGATGTGAGCTGTACATTCATCTTGTATCTTCTTACCACCTGACATACACCACATCCACAACTACTACAAATATCGATTAAAAACCAAGCCACAGCATATAAGTAATCCCTCACACACAGCAGTAAAACCATACTACATAACAGCAACTAGTGAAATGTGACAGTAATTTATTCTAGGTAAAACAGCAAACTAACCAGCATCCACGATGGTTTTAGCCAAAGCCCTGTTGTGAATCAGGTTCTTGTTGGCAGGATTTACAATGGCTCCGTGTGGGAATTTGGTAAGGTCATACAACATGGTTGTTAGTTTAGTTCCCTTTGGGAGGGTGACAGAGTAGCGTGAATCGCCAAGACTTTCATTCCCACAGATGGAGCTGTCTTCTATTTCTATGCCCACCTCGTATCTGTGTTCCATGTTATCCAGAAACTCTTTCCCTTGTTTTGTGCAGAAGTATTTCGACATGCCTGGTTTGGTTACTGTGAAATTGACTGATTTAATCCCATCGATCAACTTCTGAATATCATCAGTCACTTGTTTCAGTCCGTCTTTTGAACCTTTGATGAGGAACCCAGGTCTCTTGGGGTCGATGATAGAGTAGATCTTGATGCCATAGACAGACAGGGCCTGGCATATTTCCTTCACTTTGGGACGAAATGCTTTGTCACACAACCTTGCAATTCCAACTGAAGACTTCAGAAATTTCTCAATGATCGTATGACTCTTTAGAATCCGAATAACTTTGTCCTGAATTCCGTCAAACAGGTCCCTGGTGCTTGCTATGTTGACCTTGGAGTTGTCTTCATTCACTTTGATGAGGACTCGACCTTGATTAGCTCTGTCAGTTGTCAGTTGGATGAGAGACACCCATTGCTCAGAAGAGAACAGGTACTCACACCCTTCCTCTGCTCGGATGCTGCTTTCCTTGATATTCTCCCTCAGCACCTGTGTACCTTTGTTAAGATCTTCCTTTGTTGTTGCATAGACATAAACATCTTGTTTTTTCACACTTGAATCCCACACAATGGGAACTTCAAACGGGAACTTTTTGAGCAGATAATCACGACTTGCCTTTCTCTGAGAATTTCTCTTGCCAGCTCACCAAACACCATCTTCTCACACACCATATCTCTGATCATATTCTCCAGGTCTTTCTTGGCTTCAGTCACATCACTCATTTTGCCACTGAACTTCACATCAAGTCCCTGAATAGTAAGAATCATGTCAGGGAATGATTGTTTAAGTTTCTCTGGGTATTTAGCAGCTCTCCACAATGTCAGTTCCCATGGTTTCAGATCCTTGATGGTATCAGTGACTGACTTGGTCAAATTTTCATCTTCAATTGTCTTTGCTAAAGCCGTCAGTTCCGAGGCTAAATCTGCCACCAGTTTTGCCTCCCCAGCCAGTGTGATGAGGCTTTTGTCATCAATCATCTCAACTAACAATTTCTCATGATCTATTGTCCTCTCATTAATGAGCCTCTCAACAGAGCTCTTCAACTGCCTGTAAACCTCCTCAACTGTAGAAAGCCTGTGGGATTTGATCCTGGTTAGTTCTCCTTGGATACAATCAAACACAGAATCCTCCCATTCATCACACAACTTGTGGAAAGCCAACATGTGTGGATCGAGAGTGCAGTGCAGATTGATGTGGCTGTCTTCCATGCCTGGCCACACCACCTTACACCATCTCTCAGACAGCTTAGTTTCTATCTGTTTCTGGAATGTCTGGGTTCTCTGCACAAATTTCAAACCCAATTTGTTCTCCCAGTCAATGGAAATGGGTTCTGGGAACTTGCTCATGGTTGGAACACTTGTATCATGGTCTGGGTGGATCACGCCAAGACGTTCATAAAAGGGCTGCACGTGGAGCTCTTCTCCATGCACTGCGTGCTTCTTCTGAACAATCCTTGGTATAACTGGAGAATTAGTAATGTGGAACAAAATATTCTGTAGTTTGTAACAGCATCAAATGTTTAACAACAGCAAATTCAAACTGGACATTTTAGTTTTGTCACAAGTAACTTAGGCATATAAGACCCCAGATTACAAGGTACAAGTTTGGTCATCTACAAATCATGAACTTTGTTGAACAGATATACAGCATAAAAGATGTTAATAACCTAAAATAAGGATGTAAAATAAGGAACTAATACTGAGGCTACACGGAAGGCATTAGCATAAAAGTTCTGAAAAGCCTAAGGAAATGACCTAATACTGACTGTGTACAAAAGACATTAGTAATGTTCTAATACCTCGGAAGTCTTTGAATGTCACAATAGCATAGCTTTGAGTGGTTGCTTGGTGTACATTCATAACCTGGACTCCATGCTCTTCATCCTCAAAATAAGTACCCAGATGTTGTACTGTTTGCGATGTCACCCCGAACACTTGCACAGCGCAGGTGACAGGAACTCTGTGGAAGGTTATCATAGCTCCACGCAGAGGACGCTGTGCACTCAGTGTTCTCACTGCATCCACATCTTCACAAAACCAACATATCTAATAACTTAGCGTGAGATATATTACTCACATAGAAACAATTACAAATTTGATATTTTCATTTGAACAAGATGAAATATTTCAAGACACAGGAGCGGTTATTGCAGTCGATCAGTCTCACCAAAAGTCCCATTAAAGTTGACCATGGCAGTTCCTGGAACAGGGCCAAATAGGACCTCATTGACCTGACTTGTTTTGTCAGCAACAATGAGGTATTGCATGATGTCGCTGGCCTCCGTACTGTCAGACATATCCGTAAGCAAGCAAGAGGTGTAGGATAAAGGGAGAGTTGTCTTGGGGTCTGGAGGTTGTTGTTGAGGTTGCATTAGCTGTACATCCAATATGGAGTCTCTCAGCTTCAGAGGCCGGCATTGGGCTACTTGTCTTGCAACTATTGCAATATAAATATTGAATACAGCCCTTTTGGTGAAACAACGTGAGTTAAGGCTACAACTACAGCAACAAGCATGTTTCTCACAATGTTTGAGAATTCTAACGGTAAAATATAGCATTCCAAAATAATAGCGCTTCAAACATATTTTACACTGAGGATAAAATTCAATTCCAGTCCTACATTAGATTTATATATTAACAAAATTAATACGTCCAAACAAAACCATACCTTAAGTGGGGTTCATTAATAATGAAACTTTACTATAGTTATTACACTAAGGAGCTTACTTTCAGGGTCTTTATATGTTATAACAGCCTGGCTGGATGTCACTCTCTCTAGTTCCAAAATCTTCCCCCCCTTGGAACAATCTTTGTTCTCGAAGAAGCGCACCAGCTCATCATTGCGTGTAGCCTCATTGATATTGTTGACATCCACTGCATATGTTTTGGAGGTCACTTCTAGGGAGGTAGACTCCTCAATCAAAACCCTCAGCTCACACCCATTACACACGAGAGGACCTTGCTTGTATCGCTCAAGAACTCCCTCCACATCTGATTGACGGTCACAAAAAATACACAAAGATGTATATGGTTCAACACAACAGTGAACATATTCCTAACATATGTTTGACTGTACAATGCGAACACCAGTGGACCAAACCTTTTGGGTTTGCGAAAGTTATAAAAGCTAGCTGCGACTCAGGAAAATATTCACAATGGGCAATTTCTCCCCCTCCAGATCTCTTTTTGTGCTCAAAGAAGAGCATAATGACATCTTTCTGTTCTCCGGCCTTGAATCCATTAACCCTGATCGTATCAGGCAAGTCAGTTGTTTCTTGGGATGGCTTCTCAATTTTCGCGGAGGCTGAGGATGGAGGAGACGTATCCTTGGCTTCGGAATGCCATCCGACCCTGACTGCACGATCTTGAAATAGAACTGTTTCATGCCCTACCACATTAGCAGCATCTGGAAGCAGTCAATATATGTCTTAAACCCTTCCCAGCTTACAGAGTATTTTGGGACAAGGAAACATGCTGTGTTCATTCTGTTAGAAGCACAGTCCCTAATAGACTTGCACCCCCCTTTCCAAGTCAGCCTCTGTGGCTGGCCAGCCTGTCATACATCACATTGAGGCCCCTTCTGCTATTTATTTGCAGCTTTCTGGGAACACAGCATCTCAGCGTGCACGCAGCCAATTGGGATAACTTGTGTGTTTGTGTTGGTTGTTTCACACGCGGCACCATACAAATGACAAATTCAACAAAGCCTATTTAACTTTAACTACACCCCAAGCAACATGGTGCGAGGCAACATTCTACGACCTGATTTCTTCCAAGCAATTCTCGTGGACGTGTGTGACACCATGAAATTTATCCCTAATAGACGAGCACCCTTTTTTCATTGCAGTTGCGCTGTTAGCATCTAATAGGATAAACACAGCATGTGTCAATTACAACCACAACAACCAAATACGATTCAAGTTTCCTCATTTAACCCACTCAAGCCCATTTTCTTGACAGATTGCACCATATTTCGACTTTAACATGTCCAGCATAAACATGAAAACTGTTCTTTTAGTTTTACCCTATAACCTGTTGATTCAAAATATTAGGTAGCAGCTTTTTCTCTGTTTACAAACATCAGAGTACAAAATAAAATGCTCTAACATTCACTTGATACACACTACAGAGCAGTCTTCAGCAGTGAGTGAGCTAACCTGATGGATCATAATAGCAAATGACAGCTTGTCTCTTATCTTGGTCAATTTCAACAAATTCAATGGATCCACCACCAACTTGACGCTTGCTTGAGAAGAAGCTCTCGACTGAATTTGTTTGTACATCGCTTGGCAAGTTAGATACTGCGATGGTTCTCATGTTTCCCTCTGTCTCATTGGAAGAGTCCTTATCACACACAAAACATCAACTTTATAAACCAGGAACAACAACAAGAATGTCAAATCATCAAAAATTAAGTAAATAAACCTGTAGGAAGCTGCATACATACTGGAATTTGGTCCGATATTTCACTCGTCATTTCAACTGTAGGGGCAGGCCAGTCAACTTTCAAATCCATTCCACGGTAACTGACATTCCCCATGAGAATCACACTTGCAGCATCTAGAATGAAGGCATATGTCTAAATATTGTCACCAGTTCAGATTTTTATTGATTCATAATAGAAAGTATGAAATAGAAGCATATATAGCAAGAATAGCACAATTATGTTGATTTCATTTATCCCTTGATACATCGATCATATTACAGTTAGACGCCCCAAAAGAAAGACACCAACCTTCAGCATTGACAAAGGTCACATAACATCCTAGAGAACCAGTATGCTTAATGCCTTCCACAGCTCCACCTCCACATTTCTGTTTATCCTCAAAGAAAAGTTGAAGATAGCCTAAGTTTTCATCAGGAGGTACCCCATGTACCTTGACAGTCCTTTCCATGAGGTATTCAGTTCTGTCTTGACTCTTCGCCATAACTGGTCGAGCTGTTTGGATGTAGGGCTGAACAATTGCAGCATTCTTTCCTCCGATCCCAATAACTCCTTTCTCAATAACAGTTCTAGCATCTGCAATGATAAAATTAGCTTCATTTACTCAACAACAAAGCCAAGACCTCCTTAATATCATTTGCATACTTATAATATATCCTTACCTTGTTTACTTTTAAATTGAACCCGAGCTGATCCACTGTTCTCATCCATCACAACCTTGATGTCCCCAGGAGATTTGGTGTACTTTGACATACACTTTGTGATATAATCCAAGCTGGTGCCAGATGGGAGACCAACAACTTCTACCGTGTCTATTCCTTCAGGTATTGACTGGCTGCTTGGAATTCTAGGTTCCTTTCTGGCAGCCTCAGACTGTGAATCCCTGGTTGTGGCTTGCAGATGCTTGTTAGTAGCAGGTGGATCCCTGTTTGTTGCTTGTGTATCCTCATCAGCAGCCAGAGGATCCCTTGTTGTGGCTTGCACATCTGGCTTAGCAGCTGTTTGATCCCTGGTTGTGGCTTGCCAATCCTCGTTGGCAGCTGGTGGATAACTGGTTGTGGCTTGACGATCCTCATTAGCAACCACTTGATCCCTGGTTGTAGCTTGTGGATCCTCATTAGCAGCCAGTTGATCCCTGGTTGTAGCTTGTGGATCCGCATTCCTCATTAGCAGAATCTCTTTTTGTGGCTTGCGCATCCAGTTGACGATCCCTGATCCCCGGTTGTAGCTTGTGGTTGAGTTGTCCCTGGTTTGTGGATCCTCCTCATTAGCAGCTGGTGAATCTCTTTTTGTGGCTTGCGCATCAGTTTTAGTAGCTGTTGGATTCCTGGTTGTGGCTTGACGATCCTCATTAGCAACCACTTGATCCCTGGTTGTAGCTTGTGGATCCTCATTAGCAGCCAGTTGATCCCTGGTTGAGTCTTGTGGATCCTCATTAGCAGCTGGTGAATCTCTTTTTGTGGCTTGCGCATCAGTGTTAGTAGCTGTTGGATTCCTGGTTGTGGCTTGAAGATCTTCGTTAGTAGCCTTTAGATCCCTGGTTGTGGCTTGCAGATGTTTGTTAGTAGTTGGTGGATACCTGGTTGTGGCTTGTGGATCCTCATAAGCAGCAAGTTGCTTCTGACATGTGGTTGCTTGATCTTTGGCTTTGTTTGTGCCATTCATTTGTTGTTGGATCATTCAAAGTGGACTGTGGCTCTTGGCTGGTGGTTGGTGGATCATTCAAAGTGGTTGGCTAGTGGTGGCAGTGGTTGGTGGATACTTGGATGTGGTTTGTAGCCCCTGGTTAGTGTTTGGTGGCTAGTGGATGGTGGATCATTTAAAGTGGATTGTGGCTCCTGGATCATTCAAAGTGGATTTTGGCTCCTGGTTTTGGTTGGTGGATAATTCAAAGTGGTTAGTGGCTTTTTGGTGGATATTCTTGGATTGTGGTGGCTTGTGGTTTGTCAAAGTGGCTTGTGACTCCTGGCTTGTGTTTGGTGGATATTTGGATGTGGTTGGTAACTCCTGGTTAGTGGTGGGAGTATACTTGGATGTGGCTTGTAGCCCCTGGTTAGTGTTTGGTGGATCCTTAGACATGGTTGGTAACTCCTGGCTAGTGGTTGGTAGATCATTCAAAGTGGATTGTGGTTCCTGGCTTGTGGTTGGTAGATCATTCAAAGTGGATTGTGGTTCCTGGCTTGTGGTTGGTGGATAATTCAAAGTGGCTTGTGACTCCTGGCTTTTGGTTGGTGGATCATTCAAAGTGGTTTGTGGTTGGTGGAGATCATTCAAAGTGGCTTGTGTGATCTCCTGGATTGTGGTTCCTGGCTTGTGGTTGGTGGATACTCGTGACTCCTGGCTTTCGGATGTGGTTGGTGGCTCCTGGTTTGTGGTTTGTGGATACTTGGATGTGGTTGGTGGCTCCTGCCTAGTGGTTGATGGATCATTTAAAGTGCCTGGTGTTTCCTGGGTAGAGGTTGGTAGATCCTTAGCTGAAGCTTGTAGCCCCTGCCTAATGGTTGGTGGATAATTGGATGTGGTTTGTGGATCTTGGCTAGAGGATGGATACCTGATAGTGGACTGTGAAACCTTGTCAGTGGTTGGTGAAACATAAGCAGAGCTTGGAGGCTGATACACTGCTAGACAGCATTTCTTCACAGTATGAGAATTCTTTGCAACATTGCAGGCATCTGAAACAGCATGCTGTCAAAGTATAATCAATCTAATATGGCAATATTGTTGATACAGTATCATCTTGGAACTGTATAGTTATAAAGGCTAACCACTAACCAGAAGGATCCCAGAAGGTGATGAGGGCTTTTTCATCAGGCAGAAATTTTATTTTACGTACAGGTCCTCCACCAGACCTCTTCTGGTTTTCAAAATAAAGTTGTAGTACCTCTTGAGTATGATCAGATTTAACTCCAAGCAAACCAACTGAGCACTCGCTGAATTCTGGCTCGACATGTTCCTTTACGTGAAGAGCTCTCTCATTGAGGTTGTGATTTTTAGTCAGGACAGAAATCACCACTTGAAGAAAGCACACACAGATTACAAAGCATCAAAGCATTATATCAAGTAAAGGGGCCTTTCTTATCAGTTGTTGACTCCTGTTTTCTTCAGTACCAAACATACCCCAATTAACAAAACTAACCTGCAGGCTCCTGGAAAGTAACAACAGCATATTTCTGTTTACGGTTGATTTCAACCTTTTCCACATCGCCACCACCAGATTTTTCTTGATGTTCAAAGTAGAGTGTTAACATTTCCTCATCCAAATCATCAGGCAAGTCCTCAACCATGATTTGATGACCAGTCATATTTGGTAGGTCCTAAGTGATGTGGATTGTGAGAATTCATTAAACATGGCATCAAGAAGTCTTAAATGTGACAAATTGACAGAGAAACTTATTTGGGAAACTTACTTCTATGACTTCAAAGCTTTCATCAGAGCTGCCTTCAGAACTGGCCATGTCTGTGTACACAACAGTCAGTACGTAGTGTCCGATAGTACAAAAACAGTGCTCACGTACATAATCATTATTGTTCATTCAAGCACAAAGGTTTAACATATGATGTCCAAAAATAGATTATCTAACAATCGCTCTCTCCATGTACCATTCGAGTAAGTGGGATATTTTTTTATGTGTGAGCAAAGATTCACTCCCAAGTGTAGTCCAGCAGGTTCCCAATTTACCAGGTAACAATGATTCGACTTTGGCAGATCTTGTGAAGCCAGGCCAAATAGACATAATAATCACATATGATAAGAAAAAAACAATATTAAGAATAAAACTGTATACACACAGTAGAATAATATGTAATATTTAACTGAAATCTTAGCTGCATAAATCATAGGTAAGGTAGCTCGCCAACGGTGCTTTTGATGGTCCTATAACACCTTGCCTCTACCAGTCTACAATGGCAACATTTGGTATCTAGAATGACTTATAAATAAATAGCACAAGAGCTGTAAGACGCGAATTTTCTTTGCATACGTATGTTGCATTTAGAGAATGGTGTTGCTTTTACTTTCTCAATCGAGTTAGCCAACAACATCAAGAGGCTGAAGTTTTCCTGGTAGGGTTTTTAATTTCTTTAATTCATTTTGGACGATTCCTATGCTTAATTATCCATGCAAAACAGTTAAATGTTTTGATATTTTAATAGAATCAACCGCCCACTTCATCCTCGACAGAGGTAGTCTCCTGGTTGAAATAAATGAGGCATTTTGTGAAATAGTCAGTTGTCTCGTAAACAGGTAAACATCGTTCGTAAAGAAACTTACTGCGGCTTTGCCAGTTGAAGTCAGTTGAGAGCGGTGATCAAATATAATTCCACTGTGTCAGGAATTGTTTTGTGTGGAGCTAACTGTGAGAGCAACTAACCATTGCGCAGTTAGTTCCGCCTTGTACCCAAACAGCCAAACTGGGGTTTTTCACATAACCACAAGTGGCACAACGACTACGCTTTCGTTTTCGGTTGTGGTACATTCTTATGCAGAAGTAGAGCAATGTCAAGAAATTATAAATATCAGGGTTATTTAGACTCTATTAATTTGACAGTTAATAAATAAACAATAAATTACTGGTGAATTTGGTAAATAACGTAATTGCTCATATCATTAAGACATTGGAAAAAATTCTCGTGAATTATACAACAAATAGTCCACCATACTAGCGGTTTCTATCAGAAGACAACCACCGACGAATTAGCCGATGTTATTTTATGAATGTTCGCGTTTCTTTGCAGAAAGGAAAACAAAATCTACTTAGAATAGACGGCCACACAAAACCTTTTAGTTGTGGATGTCCTGGGGATGACAGATTGGTCCGGAAGTGCTATGTTTATGCGATTACAGGTACTGAGTTAAGAGACTTGAACACATGATTTTAAAACACATCATTCTCGGCACAACCTTTTGCGCTGCGATGGACTTGCTCGTGATTAAATCCCTAGGAAATGTCGTTTGAAAGACGATCATCTAGGGCGGAATGCTTAATTGTAGAAAATATTTCAATAAGCATCAAAAACACTTATCGCAATGTATGCTGAGGAAGCGTGAGACACCAGGAACCATTTTGTTTCATACCTTGTTAGCCCTACAAGACGTCTGAGTAGACATCTTATTCTGTTTAAAAACGACGCATGTTATAAATTTTGAGATCGATTCAGACAACTACAAAACACCAAATATTCCCAAGTGATGGAGTTTTAGAATGCAATGATGTTCACGGACAATTTTATCCCTTTGTGGCGGGGGATTCATCCATGGTAATTTGTTATACTTCGATAAATTTGGAAGCGGTAGAAAGACCGAAACACAGCAACATGTTTGTTTTCAAGTGACCCATGGACGACTATTGCTTCCTGCATTTGAACTTGATACGATACATCAGATTGTATTCAAAGTGCGGCAACGTGCTTCGCAAGCTTATCAGGGAGGCAATGCAGATGAGACGGTTGGAAATCGCGGGAAATCACGTTGCCCAATATTTTCCAAAATGGCGATCATCGCATCGCGATTTTTCGGAAATGTTATATAGTTGGCATTTCTTCAAGATTCGCATCGATCGGTGGTAAGCTTTTAGTGCGATGTGACATATTTTTTCACAGGCTCTTGATACATGTTGTTTTCACGATGCCAAACCCAGCGATATAGTCAAACGCATGTTTTAATGTGCGCCCATAATATTGAAGCAGATCGGTATATATTTATATTACCGTTCGACGGGAGCTAATACCTTGTATGATAGCGGCTCGGCGCTCGGAAGCGGCTCTGCGCTCGGAGGTATCTGGAACCGAGCGTCTTTGATTCTAGGAACTGTTTGGCGATCAGTAGCGTATATGAATCGCTTGTCATAACTCCTGGGGAAAGAATACACTGCCCATCAAAATTCAAAATAAACCTTTCTCAGTAGAATCAATTAGGAGTTACATAGCTATTGGTTATAACTCCTTGGTAGAATTCACTGACCTCGAAGAAAACAGTTGCGAGAGTTTTGAGGGAAGTGATTTACTTGGTATTCGACGCTAAGGCTCAACTGCGCTCAATAAATATATTTATGTCCTGGAATAAATGGTGTTAGTTGCGCCTAGAAACATACGATCTTCATACCAAGAAACAACAACATAACCAGATAACACATGCGACGTGCTGGACACAGGTGGCGTGTTCACATATTGTGTCGTGGGTGTAGCTTATATATAAGCCCTTTGGTTTAAGCACTGATTTTCATGGGATGGGCGGTGCTCGCATCGACATCTGCGTGGAGCAGTGAGACTGACTCTCACTATCTGGTCAAAGACTTCGAAAGGCAGGACTGGAAAACGGCGGCAAAAATAAGAGAACAGTAAGTTCGGCAGTGCCTCGCCAGTAACGCGCCTCCCTTGGCCCTGCTCAGAGCTGGCGCGTTGCCATTTTTGATTTTTTTAAGCGATGCCAATGCAATAAGTAACTTCGAGTGCAAAGAAAAACGAAATACTTTGCTTTAATGGACAATTTCAGCTTTAAGATGCGTTTTTCATCTATTTATTAGTATTTTGTATTTCTCTGCTGGTGCATCAACTGATGTCATGCGTTATTTCGCTGAAATTGAGTGAATATTGGTGGGTAATAATAGGGTGGATTCAAATTAGTTTTTCTGCTTTAAGTAACTTATTTGATTTTCATCTAATTTAAGTATAATTTATCAGATTATTATGCTTAAGGGACTTAATCGCAGTGGAAATGTTCATGGTCGTACATGTTGTATCATGTGTTAGATGATTCAAAATTTGACGGCGCCATGTTAAATTTCCAAAGTTTCCCAAACTCAAGTTCCTGGCTTGTGTGAGCGATAATATGGTAGCAAATCAGTGGGCGAAAATTGGTCTCTTTTCCATGCTTATGATATGTTAACTTTCTTTGCTGTTTCTTTATTGTATGCAGCGAATTCTTACTAACTATGGTCGTTACATATTAGAAAGATAATATTGATGCGAATTATCAACTCTTAAATGTTACAAAAATATTTTACGTTGTGTTCGATTTTGTTGTGGAAAACCTGTAGGCCCAAAAGGAAGTATCTACAAATGGCGGCCGTCAGATGTGAAAACAAACTTGTCATCGTAAATTGATTGAAAAAGCAATAGAGGTTACAAACAAGGATTGGAATTGAAAAACAAGCAACGAGAGTGTTTGGAGAAGTAGTTCGTGGGAAAAAACGTTGCTGCTCATCTACCAACGGGGAATTGGAAGAGCCTGATATGCCATTTGCTCCCAGATTTGCTGCCCTCCACCCATGGGAGTCACAGTATTATGGAAATATTATTGAAACAAAAGTGACTAGTGACAGCCAAATTATTTGGTTCTATAACCTAAAGTAACACTGCTAAAAAGACACACAACCCTGAAAACTTGGAAAGCTAATGTAAGAAATAAGACATGCCAAAATTTAATACTTGTGATTGCAGGGCCTTGGTAATATAATCTAAATAATTGCAGCGCAAAAAAGCGAAGAATGCTCATGATCAAAGTCATCAAAATGCTGCCTTGATGGGTAGTAAACACAGCTTCATTCCCAAGTTACTGGCGGTGGTTATTCTACGCCTTCAGTGTTCGATATACCGAGATATTATGTTAGCGTAGCACGCAATGTTAGCGTAGCGTCAAACATGTCTGCCATTGAGAGTAATTGCAGAGATGTTATGTTAGCGTGGCACGTTATGTTAGCGAAGCGTCAATCATGTCTTGCATAGAGAGTGTAAGGTCTTATGATTGGAAGTATATGCATTTGTCCGTGACGGATCATCTATGGCATTGGCACAGTCCGTAAACAGTCCCCAATGTATGGATGGAGAACCGGGATTTTCTTGGACTTTTGGAGGGGCACCAATTTCCAAAGTAGCCATCGTGCAGTGGATTCAACATCCATGTACTCGTCGCCAATTATAATGTGGTATTCCAACTCACAAAGAAGTGACTAATGCCAACTGTTGACAACGTATCTTTATTCTTATAGTTACAATTCAAACCTGCCTTTCTGGTGCGCCCTAAACTCACTTCATTCCAGAAACAATCATATACACTGAACAGGCGCTTATGGACGTTAGATATAACTTAGTATATCAAAAGAACAGCTGTTTCCTAACGTCCCAATATTGTTGAATGTGTTGCATTTATGTATAAGATCCGCATCGAAATGTCGTAAGAGACGTCAGTTATAACAAAAGTAATCATACCTGCTGCTAACAAGATTTGTAGCTCACCTTTTGAATCCTGTCATTCCATTCACTTCGAATGTATGGTGAGAACTAGTCAAGGTCCCCTAGCCTGATGGCTGCGGGCGCTGTTTACATGTTACTGATATTCAATAGTCTCGCCTTCACACATGCTGACAGCGGTGAAGCGTAGCGGAACCCCGGAGTCTGGGACGCAGACTAGGTGAGAACGCTTGAATTGGCACCAAACAATTCTTTTTTTATTTATATAGTTAGATAAATAAAAAAATCCGTCGGAGTGACCATTGAACTTCTTCTGTTAATCCTGTGAGCTCTGTTTGCCTTGCTGCTGCTCTGATTTTGTTAACTTTTTTGGTTTTTAAGCAATTTATTCTACAACCTCCTCTAGAATAGTGCCGCCAATTTTGGTATTTCAAATTGTTAATTTTCCTGACCAATTTGCAGTACTTAGTGATTAAGTAATATTTGCTAATCGTTTCCCTGTCTTTCGAATTATGTAAGCTTTATTGCAATCTACAGTACTTATCGTATGTAAAGAAAAACCCAATCATAGAAATTGGTTATCAATGATTTTTGACTGTACGTAAGGGGACACAACGCGAATATAGCTTTGTTTTATATGCTCGGTGACATAATGTATATGATGTTATTATATTTGCATAATTTATGCACTTGATAGGAGTGTCTTTGCGTAACTGTGTTACGAGACCCCGCGATAACGTTAGGAAACAGATGCGAATTTTAGATACGCTCTCATTATATTCCCTGAGCGAGGTTTACGCTGCGACCAATATTTTGAACTCAAAGGACGTCATGAGAACACAACCAGTTCACACCCGCCTCTGTTTTGCAGAACACCATTGTCATTCTTGTCAACAACTGCCGTTAGCCAATCGGCCGCAAAATAAATGTCCTATAGGACCCCACGTTTCACCCGCAAAAAGTTGCGAAAACAGCCAAACTGGCAGGTGGTTCCTATGCCATTGGTATACGAGATAAGGACTTGTGACGCCTTGCATTTTGTCCTTAAACTTGTTTCTTGCTAGTATATCATAAATAAGTTTTAGCCCCGGTGATTCTCTAAATAACCATGTAAGTTTGATATTCATCCCATTCGTAGTCACCGAAATATTGCCTCTCAGTCACGACTAGAATGTTACAACGAAAAGGTGTTAAGGAACCAGTTAGGACCCTAATCAGCGGTGTGACTTAACACGGTGTAGCCCCATAGTGGCTTTTAATCACGATATTATACAATATTAAGAGGAGTGGCCAAATATGAGGCTTCTAACCCATTTCCATTACCGGCTTCATTCAGTCACAACTTCTTGGGAGGAGTGAACAACCACTACTTTAAACAGATCCAAAATGTTGCTTATTTTTGTTATCGTCGCATTGAGCGCGGGAGGATCGCTGGCGCAGTCAGCCGGAAGCTGTCAATGCCTGACAACTACAGGCGTCAACGTACGAGGGTCGCGTAAGTAAAGTGGAAATGGAGTCATTTTACTTCTTTGTGAATAAAAAGTCAATTTTTTCTTTTTAGAAGTCAACTCATAATAAGGGTATAACTCATAGTAGTAGAGATGTATATATAATCAATTATTATAGAATAAAACAATTATTGAAAGAAATATATTATTTTTTAGCCAAATTCAGCATAATGAATTCAGTGCTCTTTTAATTCTCATTCTGAATGAATTTTATTCTCAATAAGCATGTGGAAGCGTCATTGGATCTACCGGAAGTCCAAGTTGCTTCACTGCCACCGGCCAATCACAATCGTGCAGTCTTAATGGCGTGACTTACAGATTTGTAGGGCTCAACTATGGTTCTACTGTGAGTGGATTCATTTTTGAGTTAAATATTAATGCTGGGTATATATTATGAGCTTTGATGGCATCAGCTGCACTATGTATTGTATTGGTCATTTTAGAATCGCGTTGTAAAAGACAAGCACTTGTATCACCGACTTAATATGTTCATCAATCTCATAATTATCATTCGTAGACTGGCTACATCGCAAGCAACTTCCTACAAAGTTCATCATCCGGTTGCTGTGAGTCCCATTCTGCTTCTACAATTGGGATTATTTTAATTTGAAATATCCCGAGACCGATTCCTTATATGGAGATATGTTTGATTAATTATGAAACGCAATTGGTTTTCTATGATATAGCTACGTCAGGCAGCTGTGTAAATTACAACCGCGCTGCATGGGGTGCTCGTGATCCTACGTCGTCCACCTCTATGTCCCGCCCTGTGCCCCGAGTCTTCATTCATCACTCAGCAGGACCCTCGTGTTATAGTGCATCGAGCTGCGCCTCGACCGTCCGCGGCATTCAGAATTTTCACATGAATAGCAACGGTGCGAATGCCAATAAGTATTTAATTTTAGACTGCTTTGGTCGTTATGTTATTCAGAAAAAGGTGGTACATAGAAATGCTTTAGATGTGGGTCAGTCCGCAATATAACTGTGTTTGTTTCAGGATGGTCCGACATTGGATACAACTTCCTTGTTGGTGAAGACGGGAACGTGTACGAAGGTCGCGGTTGGGACCGCAGGGGGGCACACGCCGGAGGCTGGAATAGCGTTTCGTATGGAATATGCGTCATCGGCTCATTCGAAAGTCTAAACCCAAATTCTGCCGCCCAACAAGCTGTGCAGAACCTAATTGCATGTGGCGTGTCAAACGTAAGCCCATTAATAGCTCTTTTCTCAGGGCTTTCTAGATCTCCCGATATAAGTTTTGTTGTAAACAGCATCTGAGGACATTGGCCGCAATGACATTGCTATAAAATTATCCAGCTTGTGCCAAAGGCGAAGCGCGGTGGATTTGATGGAGAGAGTGGTAATTAAATTTTAAAAAGGACGAGACAGTAAGGTTGCATGTCACGACCGATAGATGACTGAGTATTCGTGTTGGATCATTGTTAATGAGCAAAACAATAGGTTTGATAAACTGGTAACATCTCCGAAAACCTGAAAATGAGCATTTTGATATTAGATGTAATTCATAAGTGAACCAATCATACGAATTCTGGAAATACTACAGCGAGTTGGAATGATACCATTGGATTGCTTTTCCTCGGTGTTCCAAAAAGATGCAGCGGATTAGTTGAGCAGATCATTGAGACGTTCGTGTTCTTGGATTGTTGTCTTATATACGGATTTGTTATTCTTCATTGCAGGGCAAGATTAGCAGCAGTTACAGCCTTCATGGACACCGTAATGGAGTGTGTACGGCGTGCCCGGGACAGACTTTCTATAACACAATCAAAACATGGCCTCGTTTCGGCGGCTGTCTATCTGGAGGGTGTGGATGTTGAACCCATGTGACATTATCTGATTATCCGGCGTAGTGTAAAAAACCTACTGTCTACTTAAAACATTTATCAGTCAATACTATACGCAAGTGAAATATATCTTGCCCGGTATCTTCATTGAACTTGCTATTTTGATTTATCGGCCAACCATTCACGATACTGCACATCGTAGCCAAGCAGAAAGTCGTATTGACGTCGTATTGACGTCCTGTAAAGATCAGTGACTACGCATTGTAAAAATCATACATGATACACATGCATCTGTTCATATGAAGACTGAATTTTCATGTGAATCTATGAATATTTATGAACAAGTTAAGTTAGTTCCTGTGTGAGATTTCGTCAAAGGCAATTGGATTCGGCATGACAAATATTGAAAAGTCCATGTTTGTTTTGAATGACAAGTACGGTCCCTGCGCACAGTCAAGGTTAATCGCAAAAAAACTATTGCTTTCAAAATTTAATTACTGAAGTACATGTGTCATTTTGTCAATGATTATCATTAACAGGGAGAATATGTATTCAACGATATCGCCTTGACAACTGAAAACAAAATTTCTGGATACCCGCAGCCACATAACAAGTGAACTGAACTGTGTATTGTGACGTCATATTTCTAAGACGGAGGTTGTCGTAAACGAAAGTTGCGATTCTCTACCAAAATAGCACAAATCCAGCCACCAATCAGCCATAGCTGGTTTACGACGAATCCCGACCTCCCATTATTGTTGATTGGAACACATGGACACGATTCGAGGGCAATACATACTGAGTGAATTTTCTCCTGATTTTTGTTGAAGGTTTCGGATAAGAGGGTTTTCGTGAAGTTCAAAATCTGAGAATATGTATTAACTGTTTTTAAGTTAACGTGTAGTTCATCCACAAATAATCTGTTATAAAAGAGGATGGCATTACAGCGGTACTGAACTAAATTCACGGCGCTTTATTGAGACCACACTTAACGAAGCCCCCATGGTGCTCCGCTCCCTGTAAGGGTGGGTGGGGTGGGGGTGGGGGAGTGGGGGGTTCACTTGGCCTTATTCTGGATAGGGGTGTGCCGTGGGACCTCGAAAACCCGTACCCGTCGTACAAGGTCAAAATGGCCAAAAGCATACCCCGTCGTACAAGGTATTATGCGAATGTATAACCCGTCGTACAAGGTGTAAATGGCAAAAAAGCATACCCCGTCGTACAAGATATTATGCATTTGTATTGTCAACGATCGATAGGAAGTATGTATATTCAACCCGTTATACAGGTGGGAAGAGAAAAACATACCCCGTCGTACAATACGAAGCCCCAAAAAATCCGTCGTAAGAGATTGAAGCTGAAAAACATACCCCGTCGTACAAGTATGAGGCCCTATAAAACCCGTCGTGCAAGTCGAGAGGCCGAAAAAACATACCCCGTCGCGCGGCACATATATACTACCTCTATACACTTAAGTGGTCCGCTACAGTTGATAAGATACATTGATATGTTATCTATGTCCGACCTTAGTACGGGTTTAGGTGGCAAAAAAAGATCAGTTTCATCCCATATAAAGGATATCTTAGAATGACAAGCTCATTATTCAAAGCAGGTTATATCAGCTGATAAATCTTGTCGTTAGTTGGCTCAAAAGAACGCATGATGTTCAGATCATCATGCTTGTGAAAATTAACCAGGAGAAGCATAAGCAGTATTATCATAGCGTAACTAACGTCATAATGGTCAACAGCATCAGTTGGTATTAATTCCGGAAAATAGTCGTTATTCATACATAGAGCTAAGTGCTCGTTATATTTAGAGCTCAAGATGCATACTTCATAGGATAAAGCGGAGCATTAGCATTACCCATCATACGTGCGTTTGCCTCGTATGGCGCAGTAACAGTGTGTTAATGGGTTCAATGAGAAAGAGCTTGATCGTGAAGCTAGCTGGCGCAGCCTGTTATCAATGAGAGCACATAGATGCTAGATAATGGTCTATTGTTTAATTATCTATTCAACAATGGAGGAAGATTAATGGTTGTCATAATCAGTTTACTATAAGTGACAAGGCTTCATTAACTACCATTAGGGCGTTTTTGGTTGCAGTTGTTATTGCAAGTGGTACATGGAATGTGGGGGCCCGTTTTTAATTATTCCGCGTAATTGTCTGGAAATATTTTTGGAAACAAAGCTGGTAATCCGTCAGCTCCTAGTGTCACGAAACAATGATTTCAAAGGGATCGGGAATAATCGTCAATTTTGCGGTAGCATTAAAGCACAATGGCAAACGGTGTATTCGTTCTTTTGTTCTTGGGAAGTTATGACATGGCATTAATATAATTCGACTTAGCTTGATAATTGCACCAATGATTCTGGAATCTGTGGATGACACGCTTCAAGTATTCGATCATGATTCATGCAATCTCACGAACACAAGCCTTCTAAATTATCAAAAGCATTCGCCAGTATGTGTCATAGCAAAATCATTACGTGGACATTTCTAACCCAAGTGTATCGTTTCACTTCATTACACTAATAAATATTCTATTTTGAACCGTATCTTATTTTAAAGAGAAACGGTGACACTTTTTACAAAATTCGGTCAAAGCGGTCACACAAAAATCCGAATTTTTTTATTTGTTAAAAATGATCACTGTTTTAAGTAAAATGTCAGTGTGCATGGCATCAGTGAAATGTTGGCCGTGTATATTGCTGTGTACATGTTTTAGCTGACAGCATCTTTCCATCCATACCTATTGATTCGAGATGCATGCAATAAGTGCCACAAATGTATAACGACAGAAAAACAGTCACAATGTTTTCAATTTACAGCTTTCTATTTGTCCACTCCTCAACCTGTCTGATAAACACATTCCATGGCAAGACCAAGCATAATTACGAAACCGTCGCTGCATAAAATTGTGATTGTTATTTATACAACTGGTAGCTTCGAGGAAATTGAAATGGTCATTTAAAAGGTTTCGTCCAAGAGATACCAAAGAGTGTATAGCTTCTCTAAGAGGGTTCACTTCGAGTGACTCCGTGGTGATCGCTTCGCTAATCATAATATACTGCAATCGTTAGGTGGCGCTACCGTGATATAAACAAAAGCTCCTGGGAATACTGGGCTGACGTCACTGCGATTGATGAGAGCGGGGAAAATGTCGATTTGCAGAGCCTTTCTGGTGCCAAGACACGCCGGACATAGGTTTAAAAATAGCGAAAATAACAACTACAATATGAAATAAATGTCAACTTGATAAATTGCCCGGCTATCGAGAACAGTTCGCGTCTCACAGCGTCCGCGCCGTTTACTATTCTGGATCTTTATTGCCTGCGCTGTGGATGATGATATTAGATCGTCATTAACCTTCTAGAGCGAGGGAACTGGCCGGGGTTAGACTTTAACATTTGTTTGCATGTCAGGGACATGTGAAGATCTCGAGCATATGGTGTACAGTTTCACTGGAAATAATGAAATAACATGAAATACGACTCCGTCATCAGGCGACGATAATATGAAATCAACACAAGCACATAGGTTTGTGATCGGACGTCTCGGGGTCGGCGTCTATTAAAGGCATGGAGTGATCTGATTGGTCGACTTGTACATGGCCAAAGCTGCCAAAACCACTCAAATTTGAATAAAAAAACAACAGCAATAACAGGTCTAGGCTTCTATGGCCCGAATAAATCAGAGAATTCCACGTGGTTTTAAGGGACGCTGTAATAAAGCAACGCACGGCGCCTAACAGGCGTCTTCACCTTTTTTCTCGGGTGAAGCTTGAGTGAGCGCTCTTAGCGAAGCTAAACACTCTTTGGTGATACTGCTTAAAAGTTCAGTCTTGACATGCAGATCCCTCGACTGTCATGACAACAATCGACAGGTTTGTCTGATTGCCTCACAGGTTTGTTCAGACTGTCTGTTAAAATGAGTTTAGAAGAGGATGCTACAGATTAATATGATTTTATATGATGTTGATGACTGCTAGTGTGTGAAGATGACGAAAGCGAGGACGATGATGACGAAAATGCTGGTGATGTCACTATGCACTGAGAGAAAAACCGGTATCTTTCTTGCCGTTATAACACACCATTATTGGAAAATTGCAAGCCCTTCTAATTTCGCCCGTGAGCAATCAAGTGGTGCCCATTAATCACACAACGGACGCATGTCGCAATCACACATTGTTGGTGATCAATGTTCCTTACTGCGAGACGATTCTTCATAGTGCTGACCTTGTGTTGTGTTGATGATGTACATGATGGTGGGTGGTGGTGGTGGTGGTGGTGGTGATGGTGGTGGTGGTGGTGGTGGTGGTGGTGGTGGTGGTGGTGGTGGTGGTGGTGGTGGTGGTGGTGGTGGTGGTGGTGGTGGTGGTGATGGTGGTGGTGATGATGACTGCTATGATATTTAAAATTGTGTTGATGTTGGTGATTGATGATGACGTGATGATGATGATGATGATGATGTGAACCAGGAAACTATCAAGGACGATTGGGTTTCATGTGAGCATCGACCAAAGTGTGTACTTTTGTTTTTCCTCGGCTGCAGGCACATCCACGTTTTTTGACTACAGTGGTGGCCACAATACTAGCTCTAAAACATTCAATGTTCAGGCTTTATGATGCCACCTGCCTTCTGTTTGATGAACATTTTTTTGCGGAAAAGTACCACCACAAAAATACATGAAGATCAAAAAGCAAAATATTACAGGAAACTGATTTATATATCTCGTCAATGTCAAGATAGATGGCCTATCTAACGATAGAGTGAAATACTTCGCTGAATGGATGACAACTGCAATGATTTATTTACCATGGATGTATGTGCCAATCGTTTGTCATGCTAAACAATGTCAAAAGAAATGGACCGATCTTCAGTTTCTACTGTTAGAGACTTAACATGGTGCAATGTTAACGTCTGATGGCTGAGCCATGTTACCACATTGATAAATGTCTGATTGTTTGCCGAAGCCTATGACAATTGTGACTATGCTCTTGCAAACAGATTTGGGATACATAACCAAGTATCATGATATTTTTATTAATCTGAAGAAGCTTGATTATCTGAATTCATGCAGTTTGTGGTAATTAAATAGTTCAATTGTAAGATTTCGTTAATGCGCGCCGGAATAAATCACTTGTCATGCCGTCTTCTGACACGGGACCTGGTTCTTCCTCTCCTTATACGTCACTCATTATTAATTACATCCGGTGATGACAGATGAAGTTGCTGAAGTTTACAATAATGTAGATTAGAAAGAGTTGTTACTGTTGATGACGATGGTGATGATGTAATAAGTGAGGATGATATTAGTAATATTGGCGATGGTGAATATGACGATGATGATGATACTATAAGTCAAGATGATATTAGTGATAGTGGTGACGTTGAAGAAGACGATGATGATGATGATGATATTCTAAGTGAAGATGGCATTAGTGATAGTGGCGATGGTGATGATGATGATGATGATGATGATGATGATGATGATGATGATGATGATGATGATGATGATGATGATGATGATGATGATGGGGACAAAATAGAAAAATATCTATATCGTAATACATTTGTTAAATCTGAAGCGATAAATTCATTTAGTTTTTAATATATCTCCATAATGTGGATCAAGAATTGCTCGATAGTGTTCAGACTCATTCCTTGCGCGCCGATAGTCACCCACGTTGTCTGAATTTCATTTTGATCAGTCGACTATTAGCTAAGCGACCATAAGTGCTAAATGCCATATGCACAGCTGCAGGTCGTAGTCGGTAGAGATACAATGCAGCTACTGACACAGGCAAACTACATTATCTCTCGCCTTGCTTAGCAAACGATTTGGAACAAAAACAAATATCTATACGTGGAGTTGAGGTATCTCTTCCACATGCCGTGAGTCACAAATGACAACAGATGCCAGCTGGTATCGCATCTTTACGCTTATTCGTAGCTATTAGGCATTTAATCAATTTATGTCAGCTTCCTCGACGAAAGGAGTCCTCGGAAAATGACCAGCATCGTGACATACCTCAAAAAAGGGACACGAATTATTGTAATGTAGAAATAATACAGTTCCTCGAATTTCCACTCTCCTCATGTGTAATGGCTGCATCGTTAACGCATCGGTTGTGAGTGTGATGGTACTTATAACTTCATCGGTCAATACGCACCTGACAACGATAATATGTTGCATTGCAGGTAAATATTAGACTTTTATACACTTCCGGTGAATTAACATGCAGATAAATAGCAATGTGAGCAAGGTTATATACTTGGTGCAACTCCATAAAATTGGTCTGCTTAATTATACATTAAATGTCATATTAAATTAACAGAAAGTGTGTTTTATCAATACAGATAAATGGGTTCCTGCACGACACATTAGGAAACGTTTTCACTCATATTGTATATGGAATGAGCCAATATTGTTTCCAATGTGATATCGCACTGTTCTCCCAATCTTCCACCATAAAACAGCGAATATGTTGTGCAATACCAGTTTGCCATGTTGTGTCGGAGATTACGACGATTACAACGATCGGAGTAAGGCCTTACTCGAGATTCATGGATAGAGACAATAGTGAATATAGTCACGAATGACTCTCTGGGTTTTTGTCCATAGTCGGGATATATATATATATATATATATATATATATATATATATATATATATATATATATATATATATATATATATATATAGATATATATATATATATATATATATATATATATATATAGATAGATATAGAGATATATAGATCTCTATATATATATATATATATCTATATCTCTCTCTATATATATATATATATATATATCTCTATCTATATCTATATATATATCTATATATGTATATATATATATATATATATATATATATATATCCATATATACATATATACATATATGTATATATATGTATATATATATAAATACATATTTATATATATATGCTTAAATGAACTTGATAGTGTAAGCGTAGACATAGGAATAAACAAGATGTTCTTTATTGTGGATTTACTAGCTCATGCAGCACCCATGACAGAATTGCTAACATTTACCCAGCTGACTAAATTAATGCAAGCAAACCTATAGATAATCCGTTTTCTGATATGTTGGTTCCGTGGGATGAATAAAGCATGCGATGGTCCTGCCGCTTGTGCTTCAGTGTGTTCAATAATACATAGAGAAAAGTTGCTGCATCATCCTTTGAAAATCCATTCGTCCTCCTGCTGTCCTAACAAAAAGAATTGCAGCATTTATTTAAGACAATCCATGAATCATATGGCGGTGACAAAAATGATTGCTTGTAGATAAGAAATGTTGGTGACAATATCAGTGCTTTTAATTATACTCAGTAACTGTTATGATGGCCCATAACCAGGTTTTACAATCTATTGCCGTCGGACGCGAGTCACAGATCAATGCCTCCTTTGATTCATTAAGGAAGTCAGGAATAAATAAATAAAGCCCATCAAAATATTTCATCCAATGCACGGGTAATTTCTATTCGCTTGGATGATAAGTCGAGCCTAATTCATTAATGCGGACCAAGTATCGTGTATGACAGTACTTGTTATTTGTGTAATTAATTACAAATCAAGCAAATATTGCATCTATTGACCGCTCCTGACGGCATGTGGCGACCAGCAGTAGCTTTTACCAAATGATCACCGACCAGATTATTTTACAGCAGCACAAATGTAAATGGGGTTTAATTTGAAACAAGATATAGTTAGCGTTGTTTTGCTGACTACTTTGCATATGGATGCTATTTGCAGTTGTTCTAGAAGAAAAACAGGCGCAATAAGCGAAATGGGAATGCGAAAATATGCAATTGATAGCTACAGGAAGTTGATGATTGTAGTCATTTCAAACCCATGAGATGTTATGCATGCGTAGATGTGTTGAACGGTATAAAATGACTAATGATTGGCACGGGTATATTGTCTAGCAGTTATGTGTTGACTGCCGTACCTGCCAGACCTAGGTAAAAAGGAGAATGAATATTTTCCCCGTCACCCTGAAAAACTAAAAATTTAAGTGGGGTTCCCAGACTTAATGTTTTAAAGGCCTCGGCGTCAGTGATCACCTGAGTCAGCAAATGGACCATTATCTGGTTGAAACATTCCCACGTTAACTTGTGTCACACCAAATCAGTGTGGCATGATGGGATGAGTAAGTACATGCAACTTATCCCCCATCATTGCACATCAAGGCTGAGCGTCGTGTGCAGATATAGAATTAAATATCATTTACGCCACAATGAATACAAATGCGGTTGATCGGATTATGGAAGGATATCTCACATCACCTAATTGGATTAATTTGCCATATCAAGAAAGGTTTCAGTATTGCATTCCTGTAATGGTTCCTTGTTCAGTACGCACAACATTTCCAATATCAAGACCATGAGAGTTGGGCATTGACGTGTAAACGGAAGTTAACAATTCGTACTATATTTAACAGTGCAGATGAAGCGGCTATCAGCCGGATGACCAAACTTGATTCTGTCCCGCATTCCCCTGTGGCTATGCTCAAAGGAGCAGCTTGTATGAACACCTGTGTAAAATATAAAACTTATCAATCGGTAAATTTGCAACTGAGGTCAAGGAGTAGACGTTTGGCTTATATGCTGATTATGGTGTGTTTCCAGTTCCTGTAAGCATTGGCCGTCTTTATGGCATCCTTTCGTTTAGCACCTACCTCACATCGTTCCTGCTGATCTATGCTATGCGACTATGATAAACCTTACAACGCTTCCCGTGCTTGTAATGCATAAGCAGGAAGAGGTGATAAATAATGCTTACGTAAACTCATCAGTTTGCTTGCTGTTATCTCACAATCATCTGGCCTCCATATACATCTGACCATTGTACAATCATTAGCGTCTACGATCTAATCTTCCACAATATTGCCTATCCCATTTGTCATTTCTACGAAGGACCCATTACCAGTGTATGGCTCTTGACGGGCATATGCCTTAAGTGATCTTGTTGTAATTAATCTCAAGAAGCTTCGGACAACCACTACCCGACATGACTGCCTGTGATAGTTTGTAGAATCTTATGTGGATATGTTATGTTTTCTGTCATTTGTTCATTCCGCAGCATTATATTAGCATTTGGAAGCAGGAGCAGTCACTTATCACTGCGCTGTATAATCCACAACTAACAGCGGATGTGGTTGATCATGCAGCTGGCATCCATCATTGTATTGGACCTATATTAAAAATTATACATTGGCCGAGGCTTGATAAATTCGTACTTCCCCCGAGAGCTGTCTAATAAAATATATGCTATTACTATTGGTATTCTCAATTTTTGATTCTGTAGGTGCAATGATATCATAAGGTGGTTATTGTCGGTGTCATTTTGTCGACTTTTTACTGCGTCTGAAATACAGTGGCATCACAGCCATCACACAACTGCACAACAAACATAGCAAGCAACTGCTTATCCATATTCTGTGGTATTACGTAGATTTTTCCTGTCGTCATAGAGCACATATGGCAAAGTCAAACACCACTTTGTCAATCGCACCGCATGATGCAACTGACTCATTGTTTCTGCGAGGGATTGAACAAAGAATGGTTTAGGGTGCTTGAGTGAGCCTCCCAGCAAGCTAATGGTATCATGGTGAGCATTGATTTAATAGAATTACAGACTGAATTTGCCCCAGGGTCTGGGACACAAACGTGCCATGATCTTCTGCAGCACCAAGTATTGAGACGCTGTGATTCTCGAGGTCATGATCTATATTTGGACAATGTTGCATTTCCCCAAGATTTTGTCAAGTTTTTATCTGTTTTGTTCATCTCTTTACCTTAACTGAAGTTGATGCTGTTACCGTAGCCGTTGAAATGACTGAAAAAGCAGCCGACAATCACCGCAATAGCGTCCTGGCGGGATATTGACGGGTTATGACTGTTATGTCAATGTTCATATTGGGGCGGGGACACGTTGTGCAAAAATAAGTATGTACGCTGACCCAAATCATGATGGCTGTCTCCAAATCGAGTCCAATCAGCTGATCGATGCATGTTAACTATGCATTTGATATAGTTTGAATGTTATAGATGATATCACGGAAAACCAAGAGCGCATACAAGTCCGATTTATAACCTCATGACAGGGTCAATAATCGTAGACTCTGGGACGTAGACTTGTCAACTGTGTCTACTAAAAAATCTCAAAAGTGTTGTATGACACGAGTCAGGTAAAATATCCGTAGATAATGTAAAATCATGAGCGGTCACGTAACACCCGTTTATGAATTGACCGACGACGACCTTGAAGGTTGAAGGTGGCTACTCCTTATTACAGTCCTTGTTTTTATCGCTTGTTCTATTCATTTCTGCCATTGTATTTTGCAACGTATTTGTTCTTTGAAATACCGAGACTAATAATTGTTATAGATTGTAGTAAACGAAATGAGGCAATGAATGGCCTTTCTGACTTTTAGTCACAACGTATTTGTATCTTTGGCATCATGTGACGTTGTTTTGCTGAATTAGCAATAAATATTTGCCATTTTATCGCGGTTATAAAAATAACCGCCCATAGGTTCTGACCTGTTCGTCAATGCCATAGAAACCACAAGAGGAGTAAAGCAAGTGTTTTGCGTCACAGTGAAATAACTCATATAGATGCACATAAAACCTGCTTATTCATGCAAATAAGACTCTTTACTCACATAAAATTTTTCGCGGATGCACATAATTATTGAAAATACAATTAATCTTCGGCATTTAACAACTGTTTATATTGCAAGGATAAATCAGTAAATGTTTATATCTGATGAGGAACACATCATTATCTACCCATTACCATGGTTCATAATGTCAATTAGTTTCGGATTGCAACTTATGCTCTTTCCTATTAATTAATCTTGTACGAGAGCTAAACGCGATGCTTGTTTTCTAGGATACAGTTAACGTTGAACTAAATAGCTTGTCACATATCATGGTCCTCTACCTGAGCCTATAAACATCATTAGTTTGATACAGACGGAAATGGAACTGTAATTTGGTCGATGGTATAATTGTTTCCTTAATGTCTATGTTGTGGCATACAAGGCTTAATGATGGTGCGTCACGAATTGCATGCTGTAGGCCCAAACCTGGACTATTCATAATGGATGCTTTCTTAAGAGGTGATATTACGAGAGTGCAACTCCCGCATAAAATTTAATGAAAACCAGCACATTTTGGGGGATATTATTATATTTTTGCAATGATATTGATCACCACTGCATACTACCTCTAATTCTTATTGTAATAATAACATAGAACCACTCGTTAGCTCCTCATGCTAGCCTAAACTGGCGAATATCGTCACATGGAAGTTCTCGCTGATTCACAAACATACGTTCTTTTTTAGTAAATATTGGACTCATTTACACGTTCGGTGACATAATATTTAGATAAATAGTAATATGAACAAAGTAATTGACGTGCTGTTTTATCAGTGAATTGGTCTGATATAGTGTACATGACATGTCATAAATTAATAGGCAGGAAGTGTGTTTTACTAATTGTATGTTCATGGGTTCTTGCACAAAAGGTTTCGCCCTGTAAACGGAGTGAACCTAGAAGGTATCGATGGAGTTACCGATGCCGAAAAAAGACTTTACCCTCTCATTGAGAAGCAATTATTCTATCTAAGATCAAGTCTGCATTGTTATTAAGACATTGCTAAAACCAATGAATTGTAGCAAATCACATCTAGTCCAACGAGCTCACTTTGAAACAAATATATACCACAGTGCTACTGCAACCGGTCGATGTGGCCATGACTAGACAGGGAATGCTCCTACTAACGTCTACATGATACCCCCTTTTCATGTCATTACGTAGACGCATGATCTCTGAATATCAGGAGAGGTTCAAAAGGTATAATAATGATAACAGTTATTTTAATCGGTCCACTGCATACATATGTCATAAAGTATGATACATTAAATAATCAATATCGGTATGACCAGGGAAACGACCTGAGCACCAATTGCTCTACATTTATAGACTGGTCATGCCCTATGGTAAAGTGATATCAAATATTATACAAAAACTGAAGAAGTGAGTTGAAACGAATAAGTTACATAGAAAATTGAAAGGTTGTTAGGCAGTGGTGTCCATTGTTGTAATCCTGCATGTAAATACCTTTTTTAATTCCATTTGTGATTGACTGCCTGAGGGATACCATGTATTGCAAATGCCTAATTTGGTTAAAGCAGAAAATGTAAAATGCTTGTATAATGTACATAAGATCAGTAGCCAAATGACATCACACTTTGCTGTTCTTCTCCCAGTCTCCCTCTCGTATCCACATTGGCAGAGTCAAAAAATCTTACTGAAATCATCCGAAATATAGTCAACGAATATGACGCCGAGATGTAATTATATAGAATCGAATATATTGTACAATACCAGTGTGTAATTAGGCAGAATGTGTTGTGCGGTAGATTACAATCACAACGTTGTATGTTGGCTGTGGCTTGTGACAGTCACGCAATTAGTTTGTTGTATTAACGTAACGTGTGTACCATGCTGACATCAATATCGATCCGATGGTGAAAGGTGATACGCTTTTACACACGTGTCACCCACACATTTTATATCACCCCAGATACAACCAATATTAGTGTTGCATGGAAGTTTGTATGTGTAAGGCTTGTACAAATACTATTGATTTGTTTCGGTGCGATTTTCCGGCATCGCTTGGCGCATAGGTTTTATCAACCTGTTGTGATATCATGCTGCTCGAGAGAACAATATGCAGACTCTCCCATTGTGATTGTGGAACTACCCTCTTAGCTTATGTTGGGACGACAAAACTAAGTTTAATTGCAAAAACAATGCTTATCTGGTTAAAATCAGGCTTTTGCCAAAACCATAGTTATGAGAGTGACGAATGGAATTTCTTATCTAAATTGATGAGAATGGTAAGGTTCATTAGTGCAAAAGTTTTCAGAAGGCCTTGGGCTCTTTGATAATCTCTACAAGTGCTTAAATGTACTTGCTATCATATGCGCATATTAAGGAAAACACGAGATACGTATTATCATAATAGATTTACCAGCTAAAACAACACCCATGTGTTGAAAATACTTAACAGAACATTTTTTACCCGAAGTCAAATACTCGTCTGCGTTTCGTGACACGTCAAGCTATAAACACAGCATGACATTGTATAAATAATCCGTTTTCTGATAAGCTGTTTCCTTGGGATAATAATGCACGGTTGCTGCATGATTTATTTGTATTCGTCCTTCCTCTGCTTGTTCCAATAGACGATCTTTTATTGCACGTAAGTTACTATTATTGAAAAGGATAAATCAGTAAATGTTTATATCGCATCATTATTTACCCAATACCATGCTGCACATTATAAATTAGATTAGGATTTCCGGGGTTCCAAAAACCAGCTTATTCTATTCTCCAATAACTGGTCTTATGTGAATGATAAATATGACGCTAGCCTGTTGCGATACAATGATTATCAACGTTCATTTAGTAATTCATGGTCTGTAGCTTGATCTCGTCTTTAGTAGTTTAGCAACATAAGTTTAATACTGACGGCATTGTAGTACTTGAACTCCAAGATCTCGTAAAGTTACTCTTAAGAATAATGACATACAGCTATGCACCCATGCAAAAACCTGGAATCACCAGTAAATGTCATGAAGATGTCATAATCAGATATACTAACGTACATCATGTGCTCGATATCGGTGACGAATTACTTAATCAACAACTTGTCACGTAAAGATCAAATTATATTGCAATATTAGATCACGATAAGTTGAATGAAGCGTGTTTATAGCCAGATAAGCCCACTCCTCAAACAGCCTGATGAGCCCACTATCCCACCATTAAATAATTTGATAAGCCCAATCCCCAAACAGCCTGATAAGCCACTCATCAACGATTATGATAAGGCCACTCCTCAAACAGCCTGATAAATCTACTCCTCAACCAGCCTGATGAGCCCACTACTCAACCAGCCTGATAAATCTACTCCTCAGTCTGATGAGCCCACTACTCAACCCATTATATCCCACTTCAACCAGCCTGATGAATCTACTCCTCAGTCTGATGATCCCACTACTCAACCAGCCTGATAAATCTACTCCTCAAGCAGTCTGATGAGCCCAC
>CM067354.1:19074996-19122496 GCA_034190875.2 Urechis unicinctus
TATAAAGTCTCTCATTTATTGATTACATCCGGTGATGATAGATGATGATGCTGAAGATAGCAATGATGTAGATTATAATGCGATGAGTGGATTGTGTTATGAGTGAAGATGATCTCAATGATAGCGGCTGTGTTGAAAATGATGATGATGATATTGATGATGATGATAATGATGATGATGATGATGTTATAAGTGAAGATGATGTTAGTGATAGTGGCGAATATGGTGAATATATTGAATAATATTGCCTTATACGCCACCAAGTATAATCTATAATAACGTATAATGTTGAATTGCTGCCTCTTACGATATTAAACACGAAGTAGTCTAGGGCAGCCCATCATTAACACGGCTGACAAATGTCTTCACAATGATACGTTGTCGGTGATAGGTGTTTCGTTTAGCTGATGCGAGTCGTCAAAATTGACGGCGTTGCCTGATGTCAAATTTCAACAGGCTTTCAAAATAAAGGAGACAACAGCTTTTACTGCGACATTCGATGCAATCAGGACAGTTAGTCTGCTGTTTCAATGCCAAGTGGAATTTCATGCAGATTGTAAATTCATAGATACTGAAATGCATATAACTAAAATGCGCGCACTTGAGTGGGGAAAATGACAAATTATGGTTTCGGAATACCTCTTTTAACACTGAAGGTGAAATCAATCTAGATTTTAATATATTTACATAGTGAGATTAAATAGCTGTTAGATAGTGTTCAGATTCAATCCCTGCGTGAAGCAACCATAAAATGTTCATCTTATATCACGACAATGGTCACCTACATTGGCTGAACGATGAAGTGAATTTCAACTTGATCAGTCTGCAATAAGCTCTGCGACCATCAGTGCCTAATGCTGGATCACCTTTTAGTCTCGACAGCACAGGTAACTTTTCCTAACGTAGCAGAACATCAGTCAGATATGTTTTTTCACAACATCATCAGTAAACGCGCACGTTAAAATGTAGAACTGCAGGTAAATATTGGGCTTATTTACACTTCCGGTGAATTAACATGTAGATAAATAGTAATGTGAGAAAAGTGATTAACTTGGTACAACATCATAGAATTGGTTTGATCAAATATGCATAAAATGTCACGAATGAATTGACAGGAAGTGTGTTTTATCAATTCAGTTAGATGGGGTCGTGTACATTAGAAAGCGTTTTTATCACTCATATTGTATACGGAATGAGCCAATATTGTATTGACGGAGTTTCCAATGTTATGAAAAGACTGCTCGTCGACTGAATAAAAACAATATAAGCAAATTAAAATTGGTTTGTACCAACACTATTAACACTATTTGTGTGGCTTTGTTGTTCTAAGTGAAATCATCCCGCAACGTTCCCATACTACTTGACAGAGCAAAATGCAAACCGCACCAATGAGTGCCACGCTGCTCTCCCAGCTATATAGGGGTGATAATATACCCTCCAGAAATTGTTATTACAGTCTCAAATGCATGTCTTAGTTGGTTTTCTTAAAACATTATAAAAACATAAACATAACAATAGTAACAAATGGAATTTCTTATGTTAGTCGGATACATATATATCTATCATTGTCATTATAGTTCACAATAATTCTTCAGGTTTTCTGAATTTTAATAAATGATGCAAGTGCAAATGCTTAAATGTACTTGATAGTATATGCGTAGACATAGGAATACACAAGATGTTCCTAATTATAGATTTGCTAGCTCATGCAACACCCATGACAGTATTGCTAACATTGACTCAGCAGACTAAATTGTGTGGAAAGTTGGATGCGCGTCAGTGTATTGCGACATGCCAAACTGTGACTGATGCATGGAATCCTATAAATAATCAATTGTTTCTGATATGTTGGTTCCGTGGGATGAATAAACCATGGGATGGTCCTGCTGCTTGTGCTTCAGTGTGTTCAATAATGCATAGAGAAAAGTTGCTGCATCATCCTTTGGAAATCCATTCGTCCTCCTTCTGCTGTCCAACCCAAAACAATTGAGCATTTGTAACTGGCATTCCATGAATCATGTGGCGGTAGCAAGAATGATTGCTTGTAGATAAGAAACGTTGCTGACTTTTAATTATACCCAGTAACTGTTATGATGACCCCTAACCAGGTTTTGCAATCTATTGCCGTCGGACGCGAGTCACAGATTAATGCCACCTTGGATTCATTAAGGAAGTCGGGAAGATATGGATAAAACCCAGCAGAATATTTCATCAAATGGACGGGTAATTGATATTCGCTTGGATAATGGTGATTAGATTGCACAACTTGTGCGAGAATTTGTTCGTGGTTAATGGAATTGCGGTATGCCTTACGAGTGCATTGTTACCTCTTTGGCTGAAGTAGCATATGGTCCACATTGGACGACAAGTGATACCCCTTAAACTATATGCCATGCACTTAATCGAGAACGAATTCAGATTTAGCTTGCGTCAGCTCTAAAACAGGTTATTTTACAGGTTATATTAATGCCGAGCTTTGAAAATAATTCTTCAAATTTTCGGTAATTATTTTAATAAATGATGCAAGTATCTGGTGGCAAAGTATTTGCAAGATTATTATTATTAATTAATGAAAGAATATTATAGACGACATTCGTATTTGGTTCTCTGCCAACTTTTCGATACTTTGGTTAATAATTGCTGGAATGAATGTAAAAAAAGTTACATTTTGTATTGAAGGAAATAGTAGTTAAATACCACTGCTTGTAATGTCTTTTTTAATGAATATATGTAACGATAATTCGTTTGATTCTAATGAAATGTGATACGCTTTTACACGCGCGTCACCCATACATTTTATATCCCCCCAAATACCACCAATGTCACCACCCAATCTTACTGTTGTTTGGAGGTATGTGTGAGACTATTGGTTTGTTTCTGTGCGATTTGCCGGCATCGTTTCGCGCATAGGTGTTATCAACGTTTTGTGATATCATTTTGCTCGACAAAACAGTAAGGCCCTCCCATTTTGATTGTGGAACTACCCTCTTAGCTATGTTGGAACGACAAGACTAAGTTTAATTGCGAAAACAATGCTTCTCTCGGTTAAATCAGGCGCTTGCCAAAACCATAATAATGAGATTGACGAATCGAATTTCTTATCTAAATTGATGGGAATAGTCCGGTTTGTTAGTGCCAAAAAATTCAGAAGGCTTTGAATGCTTTGATTATCACTACAAATGCTTAAATGTACTTGCAATCCTATGCGCATATTTAGGAAAGCACGAGATGTATATTATGATAGATTTACCAGCTAATACAACACCAAAGTGTCGAATACTCGTCTGCGTTTTGTGACACGTCAAGCTATAAACACAGCATGAAATTGTATAAATAGTCCGTGTTCTGATCAGCTGTTTCCTTGGGATAAATAAAGCACGATTGCTGCATGATGTATCTGAAATCTATTCGTCCTTCCTCTGCTGAGTGAATTAGCCCAAGTGCTGTAATCTATGATTTATTCCTAACGTTCAACACATATATTTAGGTTGTGCTTGCGGAAATGATAGCTTGTAGTCCAATACAGTTGGGGGCAACATCGTTGCTGTTGATTACTTTTATCACTGTCCTAGAGCCAAGTGCATTGGTTTGCCGTCGGACATACGACGACGATCAACGCCGCTTTGATTCACTCAGGAAGTAAGGAAGGAGTGAATACAGCCCACCAAAATGTTCATCAAATATATGGGTGCTCTCCCCTCCGTTAGAGGAGGCTCAGCCACGGAGAAGTTCATAGTTCTACCCGGCTTTAATCATACTTCTCTGGAGTGTGAGCTACATGTGTAAATTGTTTTAATTAGTGATACAAAGGTCTGATGTAGAACTATTGATCAGGTTCCGGTAGCATATCTTTGATCAAAGAGAGAATATATTAAACTTTATATGTCAGCACACACACACACACACACACACACACACACACACACACACACACACACACACACACACACATACACATATATATACACACACACACACACACACACACACACACACACACACACACACACACACACACACACACACACAGATATATATATATATATATATATATATATTTATTTATTTATTTATTTATATATATATATTTTCATGTAGTTCAAAAAGTCATGGGTTCTTATTCGCCGGCTTAATCTCATGTATAGTTAACTAACATTGGTTTAATACCGACGGCATTGTAGTACTTGAACACCAAGCACTCGTAAAGTTACTCTTAAGCATAATGATTGACAACATTGTGCTAAGCTAGTGTGCAATAACCAGCGATCACCATTAAGTGTCATGAAGATGGTCAGACCAGCCGCTTCTAAGTCAATAACGTGGAACCCGTGTCAAAATCAGATATACTAACGTCCAAGATGTGCTCGATATCGGTGACGAATTACATGATCAACACTTTGTCATGCAAATATCAATCTTGGCTTAAAACTACAGATTACTCAATAACTTGATAGAGCCACCCCACAAGCAGTCTGATAATCTCACTTCTCAACCAGCCTGATAAGTCCTCTCTTCAAACAGCCTGATACGCCCACTACTCAACCAGCCTGATAAGCCCACTACTCAACCAGCCTGATAAGCCCACTACTCAACCTGTATCAAAAGGCCACTTATCAACCGGCCTGATAAAACCACTACTCAATCAGGCCAATAAAGCCACTCCTCAAACCAGCCTGATAAGCCCACTCCTCAAACAGCCTTGTAAAGCCATTCTTCAACCAAATTTGAACCCATTTCGTGGTGCAACTAAATATTATAAATGTGAAGACGTCTGGCTTGCAGCGTGATTTGATTTGGATTGCTATTGATAAAAAATGTAGCTTTGAGGTAATTGAAATGATCACTCAGAAAGATTCGTCCAAGTGATGTTACCGCTATGATCAGTTCTTGCTCTTGACAAACAGTCTTGTATGACATAAGTCGTCTAGTTTGTCTGATTGCCACGCCAATTTGTTTCGATCATCTGCTATAATGATTACAGATGGGGAAGCTTCAGATGATGTTGGCCTTATATGCTGTTGATGACTACTAGCGTGTTGTGATGAAGATGACGAAAGAGAAGACGATGATGACGAAAATGATGGTGATATCACAATGCATCAAGAGAGAAGAACCGGTATCTTTCTTCCCGTTATAACGCATCCTTATTGGAAAATGGCTTCCGCTTCCGACTGCACTCATGAGCAATCATGTGAAGCCCATTATTCACGCATCTGACGCATGTTACAGTGTCGATGATCAATATTCCGTGCTGCAAGTCGATTCTTCATAGTACGGACCTTGTGTTGATGTTCTCTTATTTTACTTAGCCAATCAAAGATAGCAGTACAAAAACGTAAAAATGATTGTCTGTTTGATGAGATGAGCATCGCTTACGCAAACGTCCCGGGAGGTCTGTTTGTGGTAAACTTGTTATATTATAACGAGGGTCTTGACCTGCTGTTTGATGCCTGAACAGCCATGAAAGCTTGCAAAATGCTTAACATTACTTTGCTTTCAATGCAGTAACACACGCCTCTTACGCTTTTTTTTACCCAGGGAACTAGCTTGGTGGCTTAGCTTCACGTCGACCAAAATGCGTACATCTGATTCGCCTCGGCCGCAGCCACGATTCTTGCACATGATATTTACCCGGACCCATAAACACTCTCTGTATTCTAGGTTTATGATATGACCTCTCTTGAAAGGGTCACTGGAAGTCCCAGATTCGCATGACTATCAAAGTGCAATATAATGCGGGACCCAGACCTTGCTCGACCTAACTATCGTAGTTTGAAGAGGCACAGAGAGCCCAGAGCTAAACACGATTTACAACCTATTCAACCATTGTACCTATCAAAAGCAATCACATGTTGTAACATTGCGAGCGATGCTCTGTCGTTCTCTCAATGTCTGTATGGCTTCAATCAATTCTAATACACTGAACTGATAGTTAATATGGATAATCTAATAGAATGCAAAAAGTATATCTACCAATTTGCCATTTGGGATTCACAAAGCAACGAAAACGGACAGCCGGTGTGTGTTGGGGAGGTTTCGATTTTTGGGGCACGAAGTTGATTAACGATGAGAGTGCGAGAGGAACGTTGTTGACTTTGCAAATTGTTGCTTACCGATTCTGCGTGATAATCATGCATCACATGCCATAAAGGGCTAAGTTGGAGTGATGTATTATTTAATGCGATGACACGATCACATATACGAAACCATGTTCCACCATCATGATGTAAACAAATAAGACTGCCTTATATTGATCATGTTTCACTAATAATATCATGCTATTCGGTCTATTGCATCGACAAACTCGAACATAACGGCATACCGATTTATCTGTTGTTTGTTTCCATCGCTCACCTGAACGTGTCACATGGACGATCGGCTTAGAAAAGAGCTGTTATAATCATGTCTTCATTTTCTTAAAACTGACTTAAAAGCAATGAACGCATTAATTCCTTTCAACCCGTTGCTTGGACAATGTGGACAAAGGAAATTATGTGTGACATGATTTAGCCTATGCGCTGTCGAGTTGCGGACGTGACGAATGTGAGGATTTATTATGTAGACAAAGAAGTATTCCTACCACTGGAATTTTTTTGACTCCAGCATTATTGTTCAACACAAAACAAGCAAACATATCAAATATACCCGATGCAACCGACTATAGCATCACCAGCATGGTATTAATTGATACCCCTGCGTTTTTAATGTTGAAGTCATCAATGTATAATGATTGTTGGATGCACATAAGATCAACGAAGATGTAAGATCACATTTTCCTATACTTCAACCAGTCGTCTAGCTTGATCCATACCTGTTTAGTCAACAAATCTTGATGAATATAGTTTGAATGTGAACACATTTAGCCCTACTCTACTCTACCACAGCCATCACCACACCTACAACAACGGCCACCACCACACCTACAACCACCACCACCTCCACATTAACAGTCACGGCCATCACCGCACCTACAACAATGGCCATTACCACACATCCAATCTGGAGCATCACCACACCTACATCGGCTGTCATCACAACACCTACAAGCACTGTCACCACCACACCTACAACCACTGTCACCACCACACCTACAACCACGGTCATCACCACACCTACAACCATGGTCATCACCACATCTACAACATCGGTCATCACCACATCGACAACCACGGCCATCACCACATCTACAACCAAAGCCATCACCTTTTCTTAGTGTTGTTTGGAGGTTTGTGTTTGTTAGGTTTATGCAAATACCGTTGCCTTGTTTTAGTGTTTGTGGAGCAACGGTTATCACCAGCCTGCTGATTTCTCAAGGGTATTGCATACAGAGTAGTTTTTGTTACCAAAGACCAATACACGTCTACGTATTGCGACATGCCAAACTATGACAACAGCATGAAATTCTATATATAATGGTTTGTCTGATATGCTGTTTCTGTAGGATAAATAATACATGAGATGGCACTGCTGCTCGTGCTTGGGAGTGTTCAATAATGCGTACAGAATGGTTGCCGCGCGATCCTTTGCAAAAATACTCGTCCTACTTCTATGGAGCAAACAAACACAAATGAAGCCCGGTAATTGATCTTCAATTCATCGCATAACAAAAACCTATGGCGGTTACAGATATAGCAATGACAGCCTTTAGTCATTTAAAGCTGCCTATTATACTCGCTAACCTTTATCATTGTACCTACCCAGATGTGCAATCTATTGCCGTCGAACGTCGTTTAGGAAGTATGGAAGAATTGGAAGTCCAACAAAACCTTTGGTACAATATTAGGGCGTTATTTATTCACTTTAACGATTAGACTGCGCAACAAGTAGGAGGTTTCACGAATTCATGTCCAATTAACCATCACCGGGGACGTGGTAGCAATGTCGCCAGATGTTATCTTTACCGTAACGCAAACGAGTCAACCTCGGTCGGCCTACAGCTGTGCCAATCTTTTTAGTATGTGGCTGAAGTAGTATGTGGTTCACATGTGATGAGAAATATTGCCTCTTAAGTACGCACTCTTGTTAAGTAGGCGTAAGGAATCTGCTCGGCCTCAGCAACGGATAAATTGCCATTTCTGTAATGTAAACTATTATGTTATTTTAATCAATGCTACAGATAAATGGTATTGAAGTCTATAACAATTATTCACTCGTTGATATAAAGTTTCGCGATATGCTGATTGTCATTGGTCAAGAAAGAGACGTATTCAATGAAATATAAGTTAGCATTTCGTTCAAAAACAGTCCGTTAAAGGTTCTAATGGGGCAGATGACTTCAAAATTAGATGGTAAATTGGGGGATAAAATATGATAGTTGTTTCCTGGTATGCTTGGTACAGGTCTGCAGTTACGGACCTGACCTTGTTTTTGTATCCATAGACCTCTTCAATGAATGCTTTTTTTGCTCCGCTGAATATGGTCATGATTGCATGCTGTGCATGAATTGGTGATATATCTATATTTATGAAAATGTTTATTGCTCCTCCAAGGTGCATGCAATCCCTACGCTACTGCCCAGGCGATTTTGTATGTCGCAGCAATTGATTAGCTTCTATTAACAGGAGTAGCCTCTTATCACTACGCTTCAGCCTTCAAGACAAACAGAGGATGTAATTGATTATGAAGCTCGCATCCATCATTGTATCGATGACGTTATTTTGAATACCATTCTCTGATAGTTACTTATCGTCACAACTTTCAATGGACAAAATCTGCGCGTGAGGTTTGCGACGTTTGTCCCAATGCTTGTACTTCGGTAATTCACAGAACATATAGGGCGAAGTCAATTACTGCTTGGTCAATCGCACTGACTGTGGCAACTGCTGAATGCAAACCCATTCGGCAGTCAAATACAGCGCAGATGGAATCATAGCTACACCAACGGTATTGGGTTTTTCAAAGACCGCATAAAGGAGCCGGTTGAATTGATGATTTTTTCTTTACTAACACATAGATACCCACTGTTGCACGCTGCAAATTAATTGGCCTTCTCATTTGTCCTATGAGTGCTTCGTCACCAGTGATGTACGGACTGTAAAGTCCCATGTGAAGTGCAACCAATTCTCTAATACGAGGACATATGTGTACCATTAGTATTCTATAAACTGTTGATATGTAAGTAAATCCCTACGTAAATGTGCTTGACATCAACGCAGCTTGGGATGAGCCAATGGCTGATTCACAATAATTTATTTTAAATACCCATATAGCTATTTTATTCATTTTAATTGACAAGATAATTAGCATAATGCGTTCATTTGACATGGGCACATCAGGCGGTCGCATACGAACGGCTTATTCACAAGCAATGTATCGGCTACCTTGTGTAGCAAGCAATCCAGGGCTTGAATCGGGTAAGTAATTAAGGGAAGGCCTTCGGAATTATTGCCCTTCAGTGACGCTTCAGATAAAGCTGTAATGCCTACGAGCGCAAATGAATGGATGTCCCGTGATAAAATACGGTTCCTTCTAGGTATATTATAAAGTTGTAATTGTAGCGAGCTCGACAAGATGATTGTAATGTTTGTCTTTTCGATGATATAATGCAGCAACTAATATCGTTGTGTGAGTAGTAATTAAGGGGAATATTTCTGTCGGGCAGTGCTATGGCCCATGTGGAAGAGACTGCTTCTATCATTATACCTAAAGTGAGAGTTGTGTGCTTTGGTTTATCACAAGCGTTACACAACTGAGCATGCAGCTTCACCCGAAAGGCTTTTTCTGTAGTGTTCTTTTGCAGCGACTCTAGAAAAGAACAACTCGGTTCACAGTGAATAATCATCTGTCGAGCATAGATGAGCTAGCGATTTGGATTAGTGACTACTGTAAAGAATAGCCCATGTAGCTGATGAAATAGCTTCTACTCAAGTTCAATAACAGAATGGATTGAACAGTGCAAATTAATTGAGTAGACGTCAAGCCGGCGATTGCACCAAATTTAATACTCATCATATATGTTGCTATTCAATCGCATGTATCACTAGACTGACATATTTCTCGTAGCCTGGTATATTTTGACATGCGCTGGTATTGATAAGTCCCAACTAACAGTCACACGTTAACGGCTGAAGTAAATAGACTACAAAAAACAGATCGGTTTATTAGAGGTGCTTATTCTTTTATTACTTTTATCACGATATATTTAAAATAAGCGCATCCCTGCTTGTTCGTTACACGCTCATGTTATATGCGCGAGCGGGTGGAATGAGCAGATTAATCAACAAAAACAGTCATTAATAATTTGATGTAAGACGTATATCATTAGGTGCCTTGCACATGTGGTCACCGGTAGCGAATTAGTTAACAGCTTCATAATGTCGTCACCATTAGCGTAAGTGCCATTAGGTTCTCAATGGATATCATGTCAGTCAATGACGAAACCGTTAACGCATCACTTTGTCAGTGACATGTGAAACTTCTTTCAACATTAACAGCCAACAAATGGCTTCATTTACGCTTCCGGTTCCACAATGTTAAATATATAATAACGTGAGCGACGTATTTGACGTTTAGTGGCAGTACCAATTTGGTATAATGCATGGAGCACCAAATTTCATGAAGGGATTGATTTAGGAGTATGTGATAAAATGGGTGCACGACCCATTAGAAAACATCGTATTGTCCTGGCAATGTAGGAAGAATGGGCTTATTGTGCTTTGATCGAATTACATCTTGACTGGATCGACCTGACAGCAATGTTCGTTCAGTCGCAGCTCTCTGTGTATCAATCATATGAACTCTGTAGACATAATCGAGCTCGCTGTGTGAGTTGTCGGGCTGATACTAAACACTGGTTACCTTGCGTGGTTTAATGGACGACACGACAAAGGACAAGGCAATATTTCTTAAGGCGAAACTTACGAAGAGAAAGTGCTTCATGTGTTCGCTTGATTTACAATGCAACAAATGAGCCAGAATTAGGCATGATAGTGATCATATCTGGTCTAAGGCAATAATTCAATAAAGCGATATTTAGACCATAGCCATCTATTACATTGGTTAATGATAGCATTGCATGTTATACATTTAGTGTGGTTAATGATAGCACTGAACTATGCAAAAATAAATCGATGTGATTCCGGAAAAACTTTAAACCTCCAAAGGAAAGATCTCCGGAATAGTTTCGGTCAAGTCATATTACCATTGTTTATATTAAAAGTAAGTTGCGGTTTTGGGATGGAGCATTTTACTCAGTTGTAACAACGTGTTGAAAGGAGTAAAACGTTTCATGTCAAACGAGTGCAATATAAACCTCGGTGATGCGACGAATGCAGTACATTGGGAGATTATTCAACACACTTTCTCCCATTTTGTTAAATTAGAGCAGATTTACATTTGTACTCCAATCATTAATTCCTTTGCTATCTCTTGATATATCGCATTGGAATCATTGCAACTAAAGTCAAGAACAAAACGGTTTGACACTAGGGTACATCGTAGGCAATCTACAGTACACATCATTATCGCTGGCATAGGTTTTCTAGAAGGCATTTTGATATGGCATAATATCTTAATGAGCATGTTATTCATATCATGATTAACCTTACTGTTACTCTTTTGCTACTATTATAACTTATTCTACTATACTATAGCTACTACTGTTACAACTACTGCTACCATTACTATTACTACTGCTACTATCACAACCACTGCTACTGCTATGCCCCTCCTCATACTACTACAAATAGTACTATTACAACTATTACCACTACTTTTGCAACTAAAGCGACTACTCTTTCTCCTCCATATATATCGACTACTACTACTTGTATTACTGCTACTACTACTTGTACTAGTACTGCTCTCCCTCCTACTTATAATACTACTATTACGCCTTGCGCCTTTCGATGATGGTGCGTGGAGCGAAGGACAAACTTGCTTTATTCTTCGCAACTTAACCCCAATTCTGACTTTAAACCTACTCAGACTGACTACACAGTTCAGATGTCGCCATTTGCAGTCGTGTTTAACAATAAGCTGCGAATCCTAAGGGTAACTAGTCCAAGCGTTGCCTGCATTGCTCGCAATACACAGTTATAGTATATTGCTGCATACTTCATGGTGGTGCATGCGTAAGCAAATACATCTCAACCGCAACTTTTATTAATTATCTGGATCCACGCTAGTAAGTACTTTGGACATGTATTTTCAAAAATTATATACGCATTAGTTACCTTGTAGCAATCGAACCTTTTGCTAGTTAGCAAACTGTTGGAATTCGTTATTGTTTTGCCCTTTTCTAAATGACAAATCAACCATTTTAACGGAACAAGAGTCAAACATTGTCAATATGAGGTCGTATGAACTCAATGTGGCATGATATAACTCCTCGCTGGAATCGGCAAGAGAAATAAGAATTGGCTTTGGTTTTGATAAATGTGGTTGACTAAGTCATGCGGCTTTGGATTAGCCGCAGAGGAATAAGGCTTATAAATTAATCAACCAATCCTGTTAACAGTGTGCCACCTACAGGACATTGCTAACCAAGCGTTGGTTTTCTCATGTATTGTTGGGATACTATAATCTGGTAGCATCAATGGATCGAATCATACGAGCAAAACACACAATGTCATTGACATTCACCGTATCAACGCAAATGTCATAAAGAAGCCGATAACCTTTCCAAGTACCACGTTGTATTGAATGCACGTTTGATAAATGTAACCCGAAATTCTAGATAAAGCCTCATCTACATCATGTTAGCTATATTGGGCCGATCGTGTATCAACAAATCGCTCACAGTCATACCTGATGCTGACGCGTGCAGGTATCAAATGTTACCAATTTTGTTATCTAGCCATTGTGCAATAACTTGTTGGAATATTCAGCATGTCACGAGTTAAATTTGTCGTTTGTCACAACAAATGCCCGTTAGGTGCGTCATAGTAGGTCCGTCAACATGATTGCGCTCGTCAATGGTTCCCCAGGGGCCAAGTATTGGCTTCCTGTGAATCAAAAGAATGATGTATCTTAAATACGCTTAATACTCCCGAAACCAGGTGGAACCAGTGGACAGGGCAATAAGCGATGAGGGAACTAAAATGTTCCTAACGATTCGATAGAGTATGTGTGTGGAGGGGGTTGACTGATAAGGTGATGCGGTGTAGAATATGATAGACAGGCTCGGTAAAATAACAGGTGAGGCAAGGATACCTGTAATGTCTCGTGTTATGACATTATGACAACAATACCATATTATATCCAATATTACAACTACCATTTATATCTACTACTTCTATGGCTGTAACGAATCATATTCGCACTATAAGCAATGCTTCTTTCATACTCATTTAGTTTAACAGTATAGTCAATTGAAGTATTATTTTGCCAAACTCAGCAATATAATTCAATTATAGATTACATTTAGATTAATAGCCATCAGCCGCGGTATTGTAAGAATCGTCCTCAAATATCTCCACAAATATCCAATTCAAATGTAGTTGAGGGTTTTCTTAATGACTTTTGTTTAGGCAGGGTCAACAAAATAGTATTGCTAAAGGCATGCTTATGCGCACGACCCTAGAAATCCAGATCATTTGACAATCGCCTCAAACTGCGGGTAATTTGAGTATTTTCCTTATATGAGCAATAGAAGCACATGATAATTATATCATCGAGGACGGAGGCTGTCGTGTAAACCTAGCCATGTCCCCTGGGGATGTCCTTCTAGCTACTTCCAGCTTCCCCAAGTTCTACGATAAACAGGTCATGGCTTGGTTGTGTAGTGTAATTGGGTAAATACATTTGCTTTGTGATAGTGGCGGATATATGCACTGTAACACTCATTATATCTATTTCTCTCCTCCTGGTGTATTTTGGTTGTCGTAGGATGTGGTGGTATTGGCATAATTGACAGTCCTTATGCAATATTATAATAGAAAATGGTCGCTAGAGTAAGTGTTACATCTGTTCTTTCTGATCGTCTCCAATGATGCATCAGTCATGGAGCACGATGACCTGCACTGGGTCGAGGCTGCTTGTGGATCCACCACCACAAACGACGATTTTCGAGTTGCTTCGACATCGTCGTAGTTATACCTGTTAGTATGTGTCAATGACATTGAGGACACATTGTGCACGACATTTACTACAATCCGTCGTATAGTGAGCATTGTGAGCATGATTCGGCATTACTATTTTTGTTGAAATAACCGCAAGTCGTACTCACTGCTGAGAAAACATAGAATAGAGACAGCAAGTGTGATTTGCCATTACTTTGACATCAAAAGACAAAGATAAATATGTTGACAGTACACTTAATTGTCACCTTGAATGATGTTAATTGATAGGAAGATGGGTTCTGTTTTGTATTCGCTTTTAAATAATACCATAACTAACCATATCTTCTGTTTGGTGGAGGCAAATCACACAATAACAAGTCAATGGCCTTTGTACAAGCCTATTGAACGCTTATTACAACAAGAAGCTGATACTCTTTCCTAATACCAGGTTAAATTAAATGCGCATTTGATAAATGCGACTTTTACGAGCAAGATTACTGTCTGGACAAGGATAACGTTAAGGACGGACTGGAATTCCGGGGAAGGCATCGACGTCAACAAAGTACCAACCGTCCATCTACAAAAAGCTCAGAGCGAAAAGAGCTGTTGACTTTTTCTTATTTCAAATGTTACTCAGCTATTCTAGGAGCTTGCACCGGAAAAAATAATTGTTAAAATATTTAAAGTAATAACACGTTGTACGTATGGAATATGATATGACTTGTGTTACAACACTCAGCGAGATATATATATATATATATATATATATGTGTGTGTGTGTGTGTGTGTGTGTGTGTGTGTGTGTGTGTGTGTGTGTATGTGTGTGTCTGTGTCTGTGTGTCTGTGTCTCTGTGTCTCTGTGTACAGGGGGTAGCTAAATAGATTCCCAGCACTTTATGTTGATGCGAAATTACAAACTAATGACAGGCCAGTCTCATTATTAGACTGAACACATCTTAACATCAAACACATTGTTTCTGACAAACAAAGCAATTTTATTACATCTTGACGTTTAACACCAGTTATTTAACAATAGACCAAGAGCCTCTCCAATTGGACTGATCATCATAATCGTTAAAATGAAGGCTTGGCTGTTACGAGTATAGGCCGTGGAAATGCTTCCTTGAACCGTGCCATGTCACACAGTAGCTTACAATATGACATAGAAAAACAACATTTGATAGAGCAACATACAGCGAAAATTGCTCATACAAAAATTGCACACACACACACACATACACACACACATACACACACATATATACATATATATATCGTTCAGTCCGTTTTTATACAGTCAAATACGTGTGCTAAGGGCCCATTCCCATACTAAGCATAGTATAGAAAGTAGCGGTACTGGCGCACCTTACTTAGTTCAACCAACGGGCACTAGTTCCGCTTATACTGGGTTTTCGATTTTCACTCCTTGTCACTCTAAGGTGACCCTCAACTGAGCTACGTGGCTGAAAGGCGGGTCGGGTCCGACCCCCAATGGGCCCGACTCCGCGCCGGTAAATTAACGTGACCATAGGCTAAGGTGTCTACGCTGTTCGTGGCTATCCACCGCTTTGAGTCAAACGGGAAGAGCTGTTGATGTGTAGCACTTGGCCTGCATCTCACCACTGACAAGCTCCTCTGGGTGTTTCACTCATTGCACAAAGTCACTGACAGCATCTCTCAGCTCGATATCCAAATCTATTTTCTTTTCTCTCAGATAATCTACTTCTTCCTTCAACTCTTTTACACAACCTGCAAGCTCAGCAATACGCCCTCGTTTATTCAATAGGCCAGGTATGTATACAGCGCGTAAAAGTCCTTGCAATAAAATCACTCAGTGCAATGAGGTGGGTCGATATCATTTACCGTCCATTGGTCGGTGTAGAAGCAGGTTAACAAAATGTTTGTTTATGCCTGCTAATGCTTCGTATTTCCAAAGTTTGATCAGCGCGTTTTTTCATCGACTGAAAGACGAGTTTATACGCATGATCCGAGATTTTGCCATCTTCAAGTGCTGTCGACATAATGTCAGCAATTGTATTTAATTGGCTCTGCGCAAGAACGCGGATCTGGTCATGTTTTTACCTCGATTGTCAGTCGCTGACTTGTGAATTTTTCAGCGATTCCAAGTAGCTTGCAAGCGGACCCTGTTGCACCCAACACAGTGGCAATAGCGATGCCAACTACTGTACACCTACGCCACCTGTGCCAAAACACGTACCAAAAGTGTCCACTGCATTCACTGAGTGCGCGCCTATATTTATTGTACATAGCACAATATTTTTCGATCTATTTCTCAAGGTATTGCTTCTTAAGGCTGATCCCATTCAACCGATAGGAGTGACCTGGATTCTCATCGGTGGGGGGCTGCCCTGGATATAATAGTGCCATCGGAACGGTTGGTTTTTGTTTCATACTGATTTCATAAGTCTACAAGTCAGGTTCAATTAGGAGTGACAATACAGAACAAGTTGCTGCTTTGTTTTGAGTGATTGTATAAAAGTTGATAGCGGTGCCTTGTTCATACTGTAAATGTTGTTCTAAAGATAAAAGCTGCAGGTAAGCAGGCTTACGTATCCCTATCGCATGGTTTGTTCCATCTATAACAGGAACAACTGTTATATTATCAGCGCCAACACCAGAAGACAGCCCAATACGAATGATGTTACCACTTGATAACATGGTATATCCACAGCTTGAGTCTCGTGCGGTTTGACCCCTGGCTCCATCACCAAACGACCATTGATACCCTCTGCACAGTGGCCCACTTGCTTCTGCCCAAATGGTAACCAGGGGCTTCTTCCGTTAGGCTATATATTCTCTCATGTTCCCGTGCTGCTGTCTACGTCTGCCATCAATATACTTTTTATTAGCAGCATCCTTTGGCGATATTGGGTGTTTTTATGATCTCGCATTTCAAGATTTTCAGTCATAGTACCGCCACCTTTATCCACATTTGTTTGAGTCAACAAAAGATACATAGGTTGTTGTTGCATATGTAGAGAGGTCGGATTGAGTTCTCGCCGTTTTGAGTCATCGATCCATAGATATTCGTCTTTATTGACATCTTGTAAATTTAAAAACGATGCTAACAGGAAAGTCTTGGTTATCAAATATCCTTCCTGTCGCGTAGCAGAATATTCAACCCATGCACAGTTCCGCTAGTAACACACTAAGTGACAGGATAAGCGATACTCGTGATTATAATATCGCCAAAAGAGCCCACAACTTCAAGAAGCGTAGTGGTGCACCATCATGTTGTGCGTGGTACTGACTTGATCGAGGTGAACACAAAGCGTGTTGATGGGCCGGTCACCCGTGTAATAACCTGAATAAATTAACTGCCTCCCGAGTCCGTCATCAAGACGCCAACATAGTCAACACTCCATCGTCAAAACGCGCAGTCCCATCTGGAATTGTGAGGGTAATAACCCCATTTACAGCATCAACTTCCAAACCAAGAGCTAATGATGTAATCTGCTGCTGAAGGAGACTGAAACCCCCTTTCAGGAGCAAATGGGCGCTGTTCCACACAGCAGAGGGCTCTGAGGCAGACGAGGCCTTCATCCTGGAAACATCTGATGGCTTCAAACAGTCCGGCGTTGAGCGTATTGATGGCAGCATTAGGACCTATGTCTCGGCACTGCTGGGGGCACATTTTCTTAGCCAACGATGAAGCTGCGACCAGAACTAACAACTGCTTGTCTGCCTCCCCATCTTCGGTGCAGAGCCCGGTAATCAGGGCATTGACACATCAGAGGACGGAAATGTGACTAAGATACGAGTGGGGGTAGGAGACAAGGGTGAGACTGAGGTAGCAGACAAGGCAATAGCCGATGCCTGTGTTTACCGATTTTATATCCCGCTGGACTTTGAACTTCTCGAGAGCCACATGACATTGTACCAGAGTGCGCTTTATGACAGACTGGAATACGAACTCACACACTGCAGAACACCGACCTGAACATGCTGGCCCGCAGTATGAAGGGCAACCTACTGCTCTTTGAAGTCCCGGTCAATGCCTCCTTTGTCACGAAGACAGAGTCATTCGACAACCCGAAGATTACAAAGGTCGAGGTGAACATTGAGGGCATCCCAAATCTATGCCAAGGGCATGCGTGACTACCAGCAGTGGGATGAGGCGAGTTAGACCTTTGCGGCAATGAGTAAACGAGACCCCAGTGTGGCAATAGCTGTAAAAGACCAGGCATTGGCGGACGTGTCCCTAGGAGAGTACCCAACCAGAAAATATGCCCTGTGGCTTGACTTGAGGACGAGTGACGACGACAAGCTCCATGGCAGTGGTAGGCGCGTGGACAATGCGTCTGAGAGTGTCACCATCCAGATCATTAAAAAAGCAGAGGCGGCTGCTGCATTGAACGTCTTTATGTATGTTGTTGTGGATGCACAGCTTAACATTAAGGAATGCAGGTACGTCAACTCTGTCTACTAGTTGTTCCGACTTATTTACATTTCCAGATGGTCCCAGCTCAGCTATTCTTTGCGGCCAGACTGGGTGTGTAAAAACCGTCTTCAACAGGCCCCTTCTTTGGCGCTTTTGAGCATGCTGTGATCCTCTGCCCTACAATCGCTTGGGGTTTTTGTTACCATATGTTTAAGGGCGAGGCTATCCTGTACATTATCGATGACTGCACGCATCAGCACGCGATATGGATCCTGATATCATCATTGATCACCTCATTGCAGAGTGTCCTCCTCCTCAGCGACCTGCTGCTCCAGATGACGAATCCAGTGCTGTCTCAAAACAGAGAGACATGCTTGCTGCATTCATAGAGGGTGGTCAGGCCCGTCAGTACGTGGGTGCGCAGTCAGAAGGACGCTTGACAATTGACCAGCTTGAATTAATGTCTGACGAAGAGATCACCAAGCTGTATGTAAGATACGAGGATCGGCTAGGTCCTAGTATGCGCGCACACTTGAACAGACAGCTCTACATCTGTTCTCAGGCATTGCTTGTTTCTTTCGATCCCACCAGAAAACCGACCAAAGCTTATTGCAGACTTTGAAGCCGACCCGTATGTTAGGCACGCGCTAGGCACTTCTACTTGTGAGTTTTAACACCGCTATGGCATGTACATAGCTCCGATAACCGCGACCTTAACAAAAGCACTGTACATTTGGACAAACAAGTTTAGTAAGCAAACATATCATCGAAGGTAACAAACCAGCCACTGGCAGAAGAGACCACATATCGACAGGGCCTGATGGGCTCGGCGGAGCTAACATCAATGGAGAGGGTGACTAGTGAACCTACAAAAAAAATGTTGCCACAGCCCAAAAAGCCAATCAGAATGAGCTTCTGAGTGAGCTCCTCGAGGCCAAGGTCACGCTTAGAGATGAAGCCACAGTGGAAAGGCCTCATTCTATTGTAGTCGTGAAAACGCCTTCTCCGCCTCATCATTTTTGTCCAACTGCTACATGGGCACCATGGTTTGCTGGTGGCGTTAGGTTGTTTGGGCTAGCATGGTGGTACAGGATTTATACAGCACCTCCACTGCCGCTGTTGTTCACAAAAGTCAACCAAGTCAGAAAGTTAATTAAAGGATCGCTTTTGTATGGATTGATTTAATCATGACAACACCAAGTACGGATGGCAAAATGTTCGTCAACACACTGTACCACGGTGCAGTTGTTTCTGGTATATCTATAGGTTACGCCAAGCTGGGTTAGATGGCTCTGGGTGGGGCATTCCTTGAATTCACGCCACGCGACCTCGGTATGGCTGTTGCCAACGTTGCCCTAGCCCTGGTCACAAAAGACATGCTAATTAAACAAGGGATTATACCGGTTGATATAATGAAATAAGTTTGCAAAACAAAATATGGCCTCGATTACGCTACTTTCTGGAGATGCCCTTGTCAACGCCCTTGTGTTCTAATGGAGCAACATCTTATTCTCTAGATTACAAAGCAGTCGCGTGGACGCCGAACGTAAACGCCATGATATGGCAATTGAGCAGCTTCATTCTGCACAGGCATCATGGGCCACAAAGCGAATTGAGTGGTTAAACTTCATCAATGAGCCGCTCCGCCGCCAGGGACATGCCGAGCATACTTTCTGGGATGTTGACGTTGCTATGCACGTGTACTACCAGATTACAGGCAAATCTACCAGTACATATTATTCAACTACTACTTGAAGGCTTGTAACCAGCTACTACATATTGTTCTACCACAGCTGCTGCTATTTCTATATTGGCTGCTGCTTCTTCCACTACATCTACTTCTAGAAGTTCCTTAATCACGTCCGTGACAACCACTGTTATCTTCACTGCAACTCATCTACTCCCTCTTTGTCTTTCACTGCCATTAACTGCTACTGTTTCTACTACAAATCCTACTGCTTTCGATGTTGCTGCTGTATCTTATACAAATTTTATTTCAATTATTGTAACATATGCCAATACTGTCTTTACTACTACACCTTCTGCTATCATAGCTTCTGCTGCTAATACTACTCCAGCAACAACTACTACTGCTGCTGTTGCTTCTTCTTGTGTGCAACTACAACTAAACTAGCTCTAGGACTGTAACCAATACTATAGCTACTTCCAGTTCCACTGCAGCTTCATCTCTTACTGCATCAGTCACTCAATCATCATTAATAATGCTACTCCTGCTATTTCTGCGTCGGAGATAATTATGTATTTATAATTCATTGACTATTCATATGCTTCCACCCCTTACATATATGCCGCATGTGTTTTTTAAATTCCTCTTTTATGGTGCAAAACGTACAGCAAATCATCTTTACACATACGTCTAGGATGTTTTGTGTACAAAGCCAGAGAGCAGAAATCATAAATGTTCTTTATAGACTTGTCATTTCATTCCTTACCGTAGACGTTTTTTAGTGTTACAGGGTAACGACATTTGCTTTGGTATATGGACTGTAACACTTATTGTAGCTATTTCCGTCCCCAACAAACAGAACCATTCAGGGATCAAACGAATCTACCATAGCTCTTAATGGTGGTATCAGGAGCAGCATCAAGCATAACAGCCTCCAGTGTGTTTTGCTGTCGTAAGATGTGGTGGTATTGATGGAAAGAAATGGCAGCATAAGTCACAATAGATAACTTTTTGCAATATTACAAATGAAAATGGACGCTACACCAGCTTTTTTGCTGATCGTGGCAATAGTAGTGCTCTCCGTGTGTCATCGAGTATAGTGGGCGGTAGTGAGGCGAGGGTGTTTATGGAGCCACCACTACTTGAAATGCCTTGTTATTTGTCGGTATGTCGCAATGACATCGAGGAGAGTTGTGGACGGCATTTACCAAACTGTCATACAGTGATAATAGACTTGGTTGATCTACTGATGCAACTACTCTGACTGCTACTACCGCCACATTACTGCTATTTGTAAGCTATTGGAAGTCATCTATTGCAATTTTCTAACACATCTACAACCACTAAGTCTACTCCAATTACTAGTTATTCCACTAATTACACAATAGCTACTGCCACCTCTCATACCATCACTACTGCTATAATATCTGCTACTGCCACCACCGCTAATATTGCTTCCTCTCCTTGTGTGTGGCATGAAGCTTTACGCAAATCTGCTATGGTCATCCAAACATCACATTGCACTAAATAATAAGGCACTGCATCTTAGGTCTTCGAGAGCGCCATTCACGCCATTGGGCTACCTATATTGGTTCTGTCATTAAGCGTGGGAACATTGCAGGCTGAAACCACCCATAGCGCCAAAGGAGTTATTTTATCATCTTAAGCAGTGGATTAATCAGTGGTCCCTTTCAATGGGTTTATGCATAGCATTGCTGCAGATTTTTTTTCTCATGCAATTGGAAATCGGCACGCACGACGCTCTTATCAATATGACGGTAGCCATATGCCCTTGCTTATAAATGAACTAATGTTGAAACGTTCTATGAACAAATCATGTTGTACTTTTGTTGTTGAATTAGAATATATTTCTTATAAAATACAATATTTGTTTTTACTTATATGAAGATACAGAAATAACTGATTTAAAAAATGATATTTAATATGTGGACGATTCGAATGCCGCAGATTTTAAGTAAAATCATAAAATTCAAGTACTAATATGTTTACAAGGAATACTTTAAAAACTTTGTTTGCTTTAAAACTGTGATATAATTGCAATATTTAAAACATTTAAGGAAGGATTCAACCGCAGTATCATTATTTACTGGCGGGTTTACATGGCAGGACTCGATTGTGCACATCGCATGAGACTGGGACATTGTCTGTCACTGTCACCACGGCTACTGCATCTACTGCTCTTAGAATCATCGCGACGTCATACTCCGCCGCTTTAAGGACTTCTTTTATAGCTAAAACAACTAATTATTATTTTAATGCTTCCCATTATGTGCTTCGTGCGGCGCATCACGCTGACGATCCGTTTGTCATGTCTTTGCTCGCTCGGCGAGGAGGAACAATGAATTCCACATTGAATTATCTGCATACATAATTGGCGGCCTTGCTTTTCTCAAGCAAAGCACCGTAAGCGATTCAACTTATGCATCTTAATAAGTATTTCATCACAACCCCGCGTCTTGTGTTTTCGCTTTCATATATCTTTAACCATGATATCATGTACTGTGAGCACCATGGGCATGGTTAAAAACATCGAGAACCAATGGCATGTTTCAAGTTAACTGTAATGAAATCAATCGATCGCAATAAGATTATACACCCACCTTGTGAATGAGAAACTGTACAAGGGCTACATATAGGGTCTTTTAACGACGTCCCGGGAGGTTTATAAGGCCTAAGTGATGTGAGACTTATTTATCATGCCAAGGACGTATGGCATTTTCCATTATGCTCTTAGACCCAATGACGTTATGCGCAGTTTATCACTTCACAATAATTGCATTGCTCTGGACAGTTTAAAGTTGTGCAAATGTCCTCCACAATTGCACTATCATGAAATATAGATGTGGCAAGGAAGGTTTTCTTGTCATTTAGAAGCTAATACTGTCCTAGAATTACCTATCATCATTTTGCAGTCAATGCTGATGTATATCAACCATGCATGTGTTAGCCAGGCGGACGTTTACTATTCGCTTTTTATCACACGTTATACGGCTCTATTTATAATAATATGCAATTCAGGCGTGGTGACCATTTTCATTCAATTAAGTCATCACGTCTTAATTTTGAATAAGATGATAAAACTGTTTTGTTTATCCGATTATACACTAACAAACATACCATCACTTTCCAATGCACGATTTATAGCATACTGACGTTAGCATACACTGGTCTCATAAAATGCAGTTCAGAAACATGTGCCCTGCAATATTTGACTCCAGTAGTCATACCGTTATTAGAATCACTTGCCGTGTAGTATTCATACAATATCAAAGAGCTTTGTAAAACCCCAACACGATCGTCTATGGTAATCAGGGCATGAATCCAATACAATGTTGTGTGAAGTAGGTCATTTATTCACACTTCATTGCCACCAGGAAGTATGTGTAGTCGCTATCGCTGTGTTACAGCATCTACACCATACAGACGGTATGACCAAATTCATCAAACCGCTCACTTTATTCAGTGTGAAGATATTTCGTAAGCAGGGGTTGTTACTGTGAAACAGCTATGCCGATAACGTGAGCGGGCTCTTGTCCAAAGATTAATGAATACAATGCGCATAATCGTTTACAATATTGCAATCTGATGAAGCATCCAGATAGTGCCATTTTTTACTGAGGTATTGCAGTATATGATATTGTGAGTCAAAGAGCAGCACATTATACCTCGTTAGTCCTTGCATTTCATGTGAAACTCTATACGAACTTTATTCATTATGTTTCCATTACTAATATAAACCAACGTTCCCCTATGAGACGTGCGCAAATCTCTCAATCGCTTTGGGACATTTGATGCATTAAGAATCATACAAATTTGGTGATTCAACCAAAATGCTTTTAATTCAAGAATGAGTTGCCGGATGCTTGAATGGGTCGTACTTCCTAGTCGTGGAAAGCACACTCGACTGTTCTGTTAGCTGCCATTAATATAATAGACTTATTGACGCTGTGGACTGACACCGGAAGCAAGGAATATCGTCAAAACTGACACTACAGCAAGGAACTATTGGCACAAAAAGTGATAATCAACTCGCTCGCTGTGTGATTAGCAGCAAAAGGTTATAACTTTTAACAGATAAATTGTTAAAAAAGATTTATTTGAAGTCTACTGGAATTAATTCCTGATGATACGGCTTGCATTAAGCGTCATCGGCTGCTACCATACAATGCAATAATTCATTTATAATAATGCAATTTTAGTTCCTGCTTTGGAGCTAATATACCGCGCGAAAAGCAATCGCTTGGAATGATTCAGTTATTGTTTCCCTACGCAACATTATTATTTAATCGATGCAGCTTCATTTTGACATTGAAGCCAAAAAAGTTGACTTGTGCAGTGGGTATATATACAAAAATAGAAGCGAAAATGATGCCATTGAATGAAGCAGATGATATATTACGTCGATGGTTTATCGACACACGCGATGCTGTAGCATATCGCTTTTGGAATATCACTCATGCAGGATAAGCTGGACTTTTATAATACTATATATAACAGAGGCACAGTCTTCATTCAAAATATCACCGTTTAAATAAGTTGTCGATGATTTATATATAAATGTACATATATATATATAAGTTATATGCATATATATATATAAATTTATATATATATATCTATGTTTATATATACATATGTATAATGTAATATATAAATTTAAATAAATATACACGTTTATAACGATTTATATATATATATATATATATATATATATATATATATATATATATATATATATATATACATATATATATAATATATATATATTCACACAAATATATATATATATAAAAATATATATATATATATAAATATATATATATATATATATTTATATATATAGACATAAATATATATATATATATATATATATATATTCATATATATGTATGTATATATAATATATATATATATATATATATATATACATGTATATACATATATGTTGATATATATATATATGTATATATATATATATATAGAGAGAGAGTGCATATATATATATATATATATATATATATATATATATATATATATATATATATATATATATATATGCACAGCAGAAGGAGTACTGCGGCGGCGCTGTGGCTAAATTGTTTACGGACCGTAAAGTTGAATCGTTTTGAAAAGGTGTAAAAGCATGCAAAGAAATTCCGCCTGCCTTTTGACTAAAGTGCTCTTTTACACTGGAGCTGATACGATTGCTTTACTCGATAGTGTCAGTAATCCTGTCCCCGTGTCTTAATTGACCATTTTTTGTCGATTCCTCCTCTTTTGGTGAACTCAAATTGCAGATAGCCTGAAAACATTGAAGCGCGAAAGCCATGCGGCGTCGACGGCTCAGCAGCCGAGCACTTCCTGTCTGCTGATGCCCCTCTCTCTCTCTCTGTATTATTATCAGTACAAGTTTTACCATTCACACATGACATCACGAGAACAACCATCATACCAGTTATTAAGAACTGCGAGCTTTAAAAGCATACTTAGTCGATTATCTCTTTCCATCTGGGCTTCGAAGTATATTTGCTACCAATAGAGTATTAATACGAACATAACGTTTAGTCCGTTGAAATATGTGGCTATGCTATTTACCCCAGTCATATATAAACTGTCATGCCCACCTATCTATCTCTGTAACGAAAAGATTGCATATTCAAAAAGTGCCCAATACCTTGGCTATGCATTCAGTGATGATCGGATGACCAAGATATGCTGTGTCAAATGCGCACCCTTTATGCACAGGAAAACTCGCACTTGTGGGTGTTTAGCCATTGTTCAATGCCAGTGAAGATTTACCCTTTTTACCGTTTTCTGTGTCACTTTGTACTGTGCACTTTGCATTGTCCATTTACGTTGCCAAATGTTAGATCAAATTCACAAAACAACATTTGCGTGGTCTTCAATAACATTCATCACAAATTACTGGGCTAGGAAAGCAAGATTGTTCCAGCTACATGTTCACTCATTTTAATATTTGGAGCTTAGAAGCCCTGCTTTGAAAAAATACACATGGTCTAAGTCGAATACTGAACTTACATAATACTCTGGTTGTAGAATTAAATGCTTGTTGAAGGTACGCTTTGGTGCAATTTGATCTCATTGGTATTGTGTGCTTTATGTCATTTCGTTTTTTAGACACGGCTAATTGCATACATATATATTTGTATATATATATATATATATATATATATATATATATATATATATATATATATATATATAGAGATATATATATATATATATATATATATATATATATAGATATATATATATATATATATATATATATATCTATATATATGTCTCTCTCCATATCTATCTAATTATCTCTCTATATCTCTATCTCTATCTATATATATATATATATATATATCTCTATATATATATATCTATATATATCTCTCTCTCTCTATCTCTATATATATATATATGCTGAATGTTTTTCCAGTCTTAGTAACAGTATATCAATGACATTGATTATGTTGAATAACACAAATACACCATCGCAGGCGCTGGTACAGGCAGGCCAACGAGGGGTTCTTAGCCATTATGTTTGCCACAATAGACACGGCCGTGCTTTAAATTGGTCAGAAAAGGACAAAATGGGATATACCGATTTACAGCATATTGCAAGCATGCAATGATATTATCATATTGCTGCGCGTTGCCTAATGGAGCGTCGTTCGTTACTGCCAGTGCTGCCAAACGTCGAATAATAAAATGTACTAATGCAACTTCATCTGTCTCTCGTGAGAGCTCTAGTAACTTAAGACTTAAGGGGTTTAATTAGTTGCCATCGATAACACATGGTTAGGGTCATAAGTGAATAGAAGAGTCTCAATAAGGCATGATGAATTATACACTACATGTCACACATGTTTCAATTATTGCGGCCGCTACCGCTCGTGCACGTTCACCTACTTCTACCCGCGATGTATTACACAAAACTATGCTAAGGTAACATTGCTTCAGTTCACTGCTACACTCCGGAGTTATTTAACATTCTCTTCCTTTGACAAAGTGTATCCCAAAACGAGAAGACATTTGCATTTCAATAGTTCTTTCGTCTTAATGCATAACAAATCCTGCGCGCATGAGCCTGGTGTTTAGTGTTGACAGGCTTTTTCATTAGCATCAATTCGCGGCAGTGAAACCCTAAAGTTCGCACTTATAATGCATCGCCCTAATTTTTAGGTCACAGTTCTTGTTCAAGCCATCAAGTTAACTTCGTTATAGAGTTTTCTGAAAGTAATTTCAAGGTAATTGACACACTGATGAATGTCCAGTTGCAGGTTTGTGGTGATTTTGTAAACGAGGAACGATTACTGCCTCTGTTATGTTTGTCATTATAAAATTAATGCATACAGCAACATATCTTAATCTTAAAGCGGTAAGCTACAGCATCGTTTGTATCGAAAAAACATCAAACTAACACAATATCATCGTAGCTACACGGCAAGATGACGTGCTACAGGAGCTGAAGCAGTCTGTGACCCAGCCCAAACAAAAGTACATTAATACCAATTAATGAAAATACCTGTTTGTGTGTGGTTTGCTACTTAATAATGATGTTTTAGCGTCTTAATTCATTCAAACACCTGGAGAAACACTAAATTCCTTCGGGTCTACCGACTGGAAACAATATGCATGCACCAGTTGAAAATAGTGCACCAAGCATTCCTGATGCAATACTGATTTGAGATTAGCAATAGTAATTGTGTATAGTCACCCTTTGTTGGTGTACATATTGCTTTTTTTTATTCATGCAAACTATCTATTTTGTGATCGGTATTTTACTTATCAAGGAAGTGACAAACACTGCTTTGTCTGAAGGCTTAAAGCTCCACTATTCCTTAGTTCGAAGAACAAGTTCGCAATGGTCCATGGAGCCCAGAGGTTTGATAGTTCACATAGTCATTTATACAAACTATAAGCAAAGCATTAGAGTGCAGTTTCATGACCACTTTCAATCCAAATTCCACAAATGAGGCTCTCTTCGCGTCACTTATCGGGGATGAAGGGGGCTGAGTTGGTTCTGTAATACTCCGCGGGAGCGTCTACAAATGTTACAAAAACCTTGGTTACATCACGCTATCAGTGCACACTGCTTAAAAGTCAATGGATGCATTGCAGGTAAACCTTTCAATCCAAATTCCACAATGATGCTAATAAGCTATTCAAATATGAACTCGACACGCCTGCTGAAGGACGGATGGAACGAAATTCTGGAAAATGCATCGTCTACGTCATAACTAAATATTACAATAAACGCCCAGCATGTTGTAATTCTCGGACGTTCTTTAGTGTCAAAAACGCTGTGTGACGAAAAGTGTGAATAGATTATTTGATCTTTGGTTACACTCTAAAGTGATGAATCATGTTTAGCAACTCAACCTCAATTGTTCTGCTTTTTGTACCATTTATGCGTATTGATGTGGAGTGCATTGATCGCGTGTGCGTTTGTAAATATCCCCCAAACGTCAGGTGGCTTGTAATAAGAAACTCTTGGTAAAACAAAACTAAAAGTCAGTATCAAATTTACATTTTAATTTCCACTAATGAATCTGAGGAGACCTAGAACCAAATAATATCAACAATTCTGGAATGTCGATATGACAACTAGGAGTGCGCACCCTTGCCTGAAAGGGATACATTGTGTTCTGTTTAACAGCATGGGAACGCTGCAAGCTGATAACACAGATAGATACTTAACAAGTCAATATTATTTGTATAAACCCAACGGACACAATCCCTCGCAATAAGCTTTTGCACCACATAATTAATCTGTCACGGAAGCCACCCACGGAGGGTGTTGTTATTGGCTTCATGTAGGTTCAAATAGAAGAAACCTGGTTGAGGGGTTGTACAGTCAGAGTGAGGTGAGATGCAGGACTAATTCGGTGAGGTAGATTTCAATGCTCCATCTTGATTGTATAGCGTAGCACAATCTTATACAAAACAAAACTCACCTGCCTGCATAAATCAATGGTTAAGAACATAATTCATGTGTAAACAATAATAGCAAACGTGGCGAATTCATAAATGATATGAGTCCATGGAAGCAGGTTCGTGCTCTGTCAGGTGCGTGTGATTGGTCGCCTCTAAGCTAGTGGTTATGACGATGATATCTGGCATGAGGCGACCATGAACCATTAACATCCTGCACCATGTACATAATGCATACAATATACTTCAAGATTTATGTACACTATTTCAGTTGACAAATAAGTTAAACACGGAATTGGCTATCATAAATCTGAATCGCGTCAGAATTATCTAGGGAATGCATATACCTTTTGAATAATCAATAATCCATTTACAGAGGACACGTTCACGACACCTTCAGTGATCAAAGCTCAAGAACGCTAACACTTATATAAAAGAAGCTGAATCTTTGACAGCTAGCACTTGTACCCCCCATAAAGACTAATGTTCTTTATAACGATAAAGTATCGAACTGTCCTGTTTCTTCATCATAGTCTTGTGTTTTGCTTTTACCAATTTAGGGGTTGTCACCTGTGTAGTGTCACCTGTGTAGTGGTTTACACACTGCATATATAATGTACAATTAGTCTTAAAACTGATCTACGGTTTATAATTGTGTATTGCGCAAGCGTACTTCTGGCCCTCGCCTTTGTAAATTCAATTGTAAACACTGCTTTGTCAACTTCGTATATAATTCTACTGCCTTAAAAACAAACGGCTGCTTAACCCGGAAGGCGCTCGAACCTTACCTAGTCCTTGGTCAAACATTGTCGTTTGTAGCATAATACCGAAACCACCTCTTCGTTTTGATCTTCAATGTGACACATGATTGCATTATGCAGTTTTGTCCTGATTGGTGAAGCATGTGAATACAGTTGCTCCTCAATCGCACAACCAATGTTTTCGTTCATAATAATCAGCTGCAATGCTATCAAGTACGATTATCTGAATTAGTACATATAAACGAAAGAACAAATGGCTTGCCCGAAGGTAATCTTAATGACACACAAATAATATTGTCGTTTATCCATTTGGGTAAGCCATTGAGCGCTTTGTCAAGCAGCGTGGCGCAGCAACAGGCCAATAACGCAAAGCGAGGACATGAAAACACAATAACATGTCACTGGTATCTGCGTAAACCTCGCATACAATAACCCCCACATTAAGCTGATAGGCCATTAGGTTACTGAGCAGGTGTGTTGCCATGGGCTACACGTCGGGTCGAATAAAGGGTAGGCGTCACAGGGGTCAGCAGAGCCAGGGTGGGATGAGGTGAGGGAATATATTATGGCGCTATGGTGATTAAATGTTCCATTATGATAAAGCCAATTACGTGTTGTGTGTCGATGTAGGCAATGCATTCATTCCATTGTGCATCACAAGATAGCGGTTTGACTGCTGTGTACAATAACTGGCTTGTACTGATATCGAGATGGATACACCGTAAGATCAGCAATCATCACTTGGCACGAATCTGATATATGGTAAAACCCCTTTTTTGGTACATACATTATGAATGTCAGCTTCTCACAAGCACTAGAAACATCAAAGACATACAGATCAGGGTAATAGTGAACACATTTATCAAAACATCCCATCGCCTCTTACACCAAAGTAAATACACGGCGCATTTTCAACATATGCATGGACATGTTTCCAGTAGGTAAGCTCCAATGACCCAAGGGTGTGTTTCTAACGCATACCTACATATATTTAAATGACATATTTCTGCTATATACAAGTTCCGACAAGTTTTACCATTTAAATCAATATTGTAATAGGACGACATCTTCAAATAGGGTACAACAGACCTTGGTACTTGTAATGTACTACTAAAAGTAGTTATTGATGTCCCCGTAGAACAATAACGTCATGGGATTCGGGGACTCATGACAATCGTGTCGTTTCACAAACCGCCATCGTTTACGTTCTATCGTGGGATGTATCGCTATTGTATGTGGAGTCTGAAAGGCAATGGTCTTGCGCAAAACTGTTATTACAAATGAACCGTCCGCATGTCATTAATAACCTAGCTCAGCGGCACGTGTGATTATGATTTATGCCCATGGTAATTCACACATGCCCTTATTTTCCTGAAAACGTTACCGTTAACGTTAAACATGTGTTAGGCTACCACTAGCTCGCCAGATTCTTCTTACAAACATAGCGGTTTTTTTATATCATAGACAAAGTGCAAATTCAAGATGCCAATACTTCCTTATCTACAGACACACATACGCCAATGTTGAAAGCTTTCTAGTTTGTCGTAAGCGTTTTTACACAATAAATTACACTTGAGTCTAAAGCAAATGTTGTAAGGTAATGGCAGAAATGAATAGATTCGACAACTAATAGAGTTTTCCAACCATTATTATTGATAAACGAGTTCCTCGCGATACAAAGTGAGATTGCCGTGCAAGATGCTCCATTGCTTTACTGACTCCTGTCAGAAGCAGTTGTCACATTACTACAGGACGCTGCTAGCTTAACAGAAGCCGCATATTCGAATATACGTCATTGAATAGTCAACTTTACCTAATTACGTGGGGATCTGTATATATATATATATATATATATATATATATATATATATATATATATATATATATATATATATATATATATATATATATATATATATATATATATATGTAAGGGGATGAGTTCAAACATATCGTGTTTAAAATACATTGCAACCATAGCGCTAGGCTTTTTTAGTTAATCGACCTAATCTATCATATAAGATGAATCGGTTTAATCCCTCAGTAACAAATATATCCATATCTGGCTGTTTGATTATATTGCAACAACACAACGCATTATGTACTATGTATTCATTAATCCTTAGATAAGAGCAATAATTCAGCATAGCGTATGTTTGACTGAAGCCCTCCTGTACATTTATGGCTTATAATTGTTGAACATAAAAAGTTTTGTTGACCCTTATGGTATCGACAGAACTGTTTTGCAGAAACCCCCGCTCTGCCGACTTTGAATAACTACTCATGAATGATCCTGGAAATGACTAAGATTAACGTGAGTGTTGTGCGCTTTGTGATTTGTGTCTCGTCATTTATGCGTGACCATAATCAATTGAACCAGAACTAAAATCGCGTTGAAATCGATCCCACTCCCATTAATACCCGGAACAGAATGTTATGGGCATCCTATTGAGGTACAAAGATTATAAACAATGTTGATGTCCGTTTTGTCTCAAATGAGTTGCAACGTTTTCCATACAGTTAACACATATTCATCCCTGAATAGATCATAAATGCAAAAATGAATCTATTCAGTACTTCCATGTCGCACTTATTACAATGATGGTAATATAACGCTCTATTCTTGCTTGAGCATTGCATTAACCCTGGTGAATGACACCTTTATTACTGTCGATTAAACGGTGATATGTATTGCTTCATTTCACGAAAGCTGTTAAGAATAACTCGCACCAATGCTCAGGCTGGATCTTTTCAATAAGAACATTAGCTTTCTCAACCAAACATGATCACATTCGAAAAGCAACAGTAACAAATGGCATAATTGACCCAGCGCGAAAAATGGGTTTGCGAGTAATGACTGTCATGATAAAAAATATGCTTATATGCCGGATAAAAAACTTGCCTGGATTTATCCACTTGTCATTCTTGATCACAGGCAAAATATCACCGCCCCCACGCTCTGGCGGCGTCCATGGTAACCAATCATCACGTAGAAGGTAACCCACCGCCACTTAGGCATCAGTGTCGACCGCATCACTCAACACTGAAGAGCTTACATCGCCATTGATGACGCATTGTGTTGGTCAGAGTAACTGATGGTGCTTGGGGCATTTAGCATCCTACCATGATTCCATAAGAAAACAGTGATCAATTAGCAATTGTCAGGGGTACAAGTAGCGGCTGTAGAGGAAGTCATAGAGGAAGCTGCAGAAGCCGTAATTATTGTATTACTAGATCAGATGGTAGGTGGTGTTGTTATTGACGTAGTACACTCCCAATCCTCCTTCTCCACCACAATATGTACTGCTTCATCAAACATATAGATATATATATATATATATCAAACCATATAAATATATATATATATATATATATATATATATATATATATATATATATATATATATATATATATATATATATATATAGATATATATATATATATATATATATATATATATATATATATATATATATATATATATATCTATATATATATATATATATATATATCTATATCTCTATATATATATATATATATATATATATATATCTATATATATATATATATATATATATATATATCTATATCATTTGCGCACAATGAAATAATATATATTATTCTGCATCATTTCTCTCTATATCTATCTCTCTATATAAATATATAATTTCACAGTCAAAATGAATAAATACTCTTCCAATCATTTTAACAGGTTAATTGGATCACATTGCTCAGAATGCAATAAAACGCATAACATCATAAGGGAGAGTAAGTGAGCACAGTTATATTATATATGGCGGTGTCTGACATTGTTGCAAAACCCTAAATATATCAGCCGATTATTGATATAAAGGTATCAAAAAAATTGAAAGCAGTTTCTTAAAGAACACATAATCGCAGTGACAATGGCTTCATAGCGGCAATATATATCATCATAACCTGTGATCCGATCTGATTGACAATTTAGTTGGCAAATGATAGTGTCGAACGCGCCGCGGTTTGCTATAATGCTCTGGGAAATTTAACTGCTATATCGATTGCAACTATAGCATCTGCGTTGATAATATTTACTTGGATGCGCTAAGCATTGAGATAATTTCTATTGGTCAGGAAGACTGAAATCAAAATATAGTCGGGTGTTTGCGGGATCAATCACTTTTGAGACGCTACCATTGCTCATTGTTAGTAACTTCAAAATGATCCCTTAGCCATAATGGATTCCGTTATTAGGATAACCGATGTCCATTGAAAAGCACCAGAACAACTTCATTTGTATATGAATTTAAATAAACTTTCTTGTCTCAGCACATTCCATTGTACTCGGTGCCTGAAAGTCGACGATTTTCACTCGGAAATTCACCAATGCTTGCTAGAGTCCACTTGTAATTACATTACTTATTATTATTGCCAGCACCTACGGCAGGCAGTAAACATTGAGGATTGTGCGATGCAGCGATAACCATTGTTGGGTCCCTGAATCCCTAAATGATTATGTAATGTGCAGAATCACAACAATGATTACATTATAGTACAAGCACCAAGGGTCATTTCCCCTGAGCGAAAGTGCGGACTTCTTGGTTAATCACCAGATCGATCGGTGAAACATGTTATGAACGGAATACTGCCGACTTAGTCATCTATATAGTGCCTTGAGGACGATGCTAGTGTTCACTGGAGCTGTACCACTATCGCACTTCTGGCAGCGGACTGTTGGCCTTGATGTCAGTCACGTAGAATAATTGGGTCACATATTGTTCCAGGCTGCTGATATAGGGTGTGGCACTCTGAATCAAAACCCTCGGGTCGAACGTTTATGTGTTTCAATATCATTAACATCGTGCATGAGGCAATATGGCCAATGAGATCTTTAGATTCAAATCAATAAAACACCTTTGAAAACCATGTGTATATCAAAATGAAAGCAATATTGATTGATACCGTCTTCGTTTGTGTAACAACAATGATGTCGAAATGGGCGACAATGATGTATACTAGGAGACAGGTGATTGAAATGATATAAATGAAGGAATGAGTACGCCATAAAATAAATAGTATGTATCAATTGACTGTTTCGTCCCTCAAGAATGATGTTTGCAGCTGTACAATGGAGCCCTGATGGCAACCATCGCTGGGCTGTTCTTGATGCCTGTATGTAGATGTTGTTGTTGGCTTTATTTTTTTATTGTCGCTGTTAATATTTGGCAATATTACACAGTGTTGCTAGTATTTGGTATTTAGGTCGATCTAATGTGTTTTGTTTCCTCCATATCCATGATAGCTATAATCTCAACCGTATCCAGCTTTACCGGATAACTTTCTCGACAACTGTTTATGGATTCGTAAAGTAGTCTTTTATTGTTCGCTATATGACTGACTAGTTTTTATTTCACGGGTGTGTGAGGTATGATATATCCGAGTATGCTCTTAATGTCATATGCTTATTTAATATTCATAAGAATGCATTAAATGAAAAATGATGATTGCTAATTTTGCGAACACAGTTTATGAGTCTATATGACAAGAAAACCTTCTTCAAAATTTCACGCCATTAAGATTGAAGAGAGCATTTACATAACGTTAAGCTACCTTGCGATGCATAATGTAATGAAATTATTGTGAAGTGATACACGGCCACATGACGGAATTATATTTCTCATAATAGAACATGTAATTGGTCTTTGGCATAATATATGAGTCCCTATTGTCCCATCACATGGGCTGTACAAATCCCTATGGAGGCCGATCCCTTTTATACAGCCCTACATGTTGACCTTGTACAGCGCCTCATTCACAAGGTGATGTATCATCTTATAGCGAGATTTTCGGTTACAATAGTATAAATTATATTGACTCACACGCACCGTCCCAATAATGACCTATTTGCCAGATCGATTTGGATATGGCTCTACATTTGCTCCTGGCAGTTATTAATAATCCGCAATCTACCATATTGATTTGGAGTACAAAATAAACCATGATTGGAACAGCTACTGTTGCTGTCCTTAAGACGACCATAGTTGCCAATAATGTCTGGAGATGGATTAATTTATAATCCACTGCTCTTCCGTGCCGAGCGAACGAAAATCTGACAACCCGATCTTAAGCTTGATGAGGCGCATGGAACTGTGTGAAAAGGAGAATGGCATGTAAAGAAGCTGTTGCGACATCAGAAGAAGCATCATAAGTAGTCATTAAAGAGGTAGCAATATCAAAGATTCATCATTATGATGTAGAGGTAGTCGGGGTAGCCGTAGCATACATTGCTGTTCTAGTTCTAGTAGAAATGTTTATGATAGGATTTGTAGTCGTAGTTGCTACAATAGCAGTAGCAGTTGTGTTTTGCTCTGACGATTTTAATTCTCTTCGATTAATTACTAGCTATATGGTTGACAATCAATGACAACGCGCGCCCATGTCACCCCAGTGCCATAGCATATTCCCAGAACACTCGCAAAAGTTAGCAGATCAAATAGGATGAATGTGTACCTCCACATACCACACCCACGTCGTGCACTGTCGCGCATGTGAAGAGTTTCATATATCGATGTTCAAAAGAACGATTCCTTAGAGATATGTGTAATGAAGATGATATTTGTAACAACATCCATCCGCACAGAGCATGATTTCATCACAACCCCTCTCTTTCTATTCACTATACAGCATGCCATGTCATAATTGGTATATCCGGGCTGCTTGGTCCAGTTATAAGATGTATGGGTAGATTCGTATTCTTCACCGTTACGGGGAGTGCTATTCAGTAGTATAGCTTTGTGAATCTATAGTTGCGTCCTGTTTCATCAGTTGCACAGTTGCTCGTTCGATTGTTTAAAACTGTTGCACCTTGAATGGATAAGCACAATTTAATTTAAATTGACAGAGACACCTGCGAATTCGCCAGCGTTCAATGTTAGTACACTAAAAAATGGTCAATAGCGAAGGACGGACCTAGATTTAACGGTTCCGGGTGGAGATGAAAAAGCCCAAAATGAGTAGTTGCTATTGGTTGATGAAATACGAAACTGCACGCAGTCATAAGCGCTGTGCACAACCGATTGCTAATATTCTAACCCCATAGCACCTATACATGCGCTCTCATCCTCTCCGATCTTTTGACTTCTGCATATGTGCCAAAGTTGTAACGAAAACCAAATGTTTGCTGTATTTTATACCCATTGCTGTATTTTAAACCAATATGCAAACTCTGAACCACGCACTGAATTAATATGTCCACCAAATGTGTTTCACTCACAACTGGCCACCAATACTTTAACACCGGACCACGCCTTGGAAGAACTTTACCAAGAACTTCTTCCACACACAGCCGGCCGCTAGCCCTTTTGCATTGGACACCCATTGCCTGAGCCAAGTCTTTAATTTTACGCACCTCCGACGCATAGGCCTCCTTGTTCTAGGCGAGATTGGGCTTCACCTGGGCATCTTCACCCACCCGTTATATAGGTGTGCACACTAATCATGACAATGGCTTTGTGAATATCCGGTAACATTTCAATAATCCTCATCTTTGGCACCATTTGTCCAGCGGTGATTAGATTAACATTTCACACAATTCTATTACTTATATATCCACTCAAACAAAGCACAATGTAATTACCGTTTAATTTCACATATAATCATACATAAATAAGACTGAAAACGTACGATAATTCTCTTTATTTTATTAATAGTATATAGGTGAGGTTAATTAGATGGTTCACGAAATATTGTACGCTTTATTTAAGCCTGGCAACATTTTCAAACCTGCCGGATTTTTATCTGTGGAATGTTTTTGTAGATAAACGGTCGGACCACAATAGCTATCTTGGCGTTGACAATGGCTTATCAAGAATTCTAGTCCGTCCTTGAAGTTTATTCTAGTCCAGACATTAATCTTGCATGACAAAGCCGGATTTATCAATCCTGCAATTAAAGCGACCTGGTGTTTGGATAGCATATGGTTTATTGTTGGAACTTGTGATGAATAGGTTTATACAAATGCCATTGACTTGTTATTGTGTGTTTTGTTCGTATCCTTAGACCCTGTGGGTGGTTTCAGCCTGCAATGTTCCCACGCTGTATGACAGCCCATTGTAAAGGCGTCCCTGAGGACCTCATTATTTAGTAAATACGTTTGTTTTATTTGGTACGGGGTTCTTGATACATACACTTTTTCACCTGAGAGCTTGCGGATGATAGGGAATTGGCTGCAGGAGATATTTCAATTTTGTGTACATGTATCCTGCCACCATTGTCAGGTTTCTTCATTTGTAGGTTGACCTCTGATTTAGAAGCATAATGCTTCTTGCAAAATAAAACAGTATATGATGTGCGCTTTTATATAGATACAGATCAACAAGACGCTATATTATAGGGCTAGATCGGTAAACCTTACATGGTGTGTGAACTGTTTGCTTAAGAATATATAATGTTTTTCTAGCTGTGGAATATTATGCATCCAATGGCTGAATTAAATTTTGATTTCAATGAGAAAGGAAACCTACTTTGCCGAATACATATCTCCATTCCTCCGATAAATGCATCCTGAAAATACACGCCTGTTTGTTTCCAATGAATTTATGGCAGTGAAGTGAGTCATTGGCATGTGACCGAAGTAGATTTATTGGACAATCTAATCTGTCCTGAGCGCGATAAACTATCATCATCTCATTCTGGCAGTGCAATCCAGCGTGACGCTGATCCGTTTGGTACAACCCTGCATGCAGCCCTTGACAATATGCCTGCTCAGTGATTCATTGATTTGGTAGGTTGATGGCTTATCAGCTGATTGCGGGGGCGTTTGTCGGTTAGGTTTAAGCAAATATTATTGACTTGTTGTTGTGTTTTTCTGGTATCACATGTTGTTATGGGTGCTATCAGCCTGCAGTCCTCTCTCGATGTTTGACAAGGACACAATGCATCCTCTTAACGTAATAGCGCCGCCTCGGTGGCTAACAGGGGCAACCTTTTTTATATCGACATCAAAAAGTTATTGGTATTGTGGATTTGTATGGTTAATGTGATACTACATTAAAGTTTGTAATGTAGCTGTGCAAATGAGGTTTATTTTCAAACAAACAATTTGGTGCTTCGGTGACATTTACTAATTCACATACTGTTTATCGCTCTTACAGCATTGCATGAGAAATTCGTAAAATATAATACGAGATACTGGACAATAGATTGTTAACATATGCACCACACAGTGGAACAAAAACTAAATCACAAAGGGACGAATTGAGGGGCATGAAAAGTTCTGACAAATTCTCTGTGAAGAACGTTTGAGAATTGTGAAGGTCTGACAAATGCTAATTGAATTAGCAGTAGTAGACATAAAAGCACAAGTAGGGCTTGCTAAAGTAACATAAGTACTTGTAGAAATTATAGGATATCACAATTTAGCATGATCAGATAATCAGTGGACCACAGATTACAATCTATTGGAAGATCTGGATGCATAACCGCTGTGTCATTTAGCCGTGCATCTCAGTTTTTGTTGGTGAAACAGTTGTTTTTGCTTTCACCAAGTCTAAATGTCCACGTAGCTCTGCTTACCTTTTCATTTGCAATTGACGTGGCTGCCTGTGAATAATCTGTAGACTTCCAAATGTGAAAGGAATTCTTTAGATAATCTGTTGTTTTTCGGTCATTGTCGTAGAAAGAGGAACTCGATCCCCGTATCAGAACTCTTCGGTCTGTGGAAAGCAAATGCACTATAGCATTTAAGAATAATTCATACAGCATTGAATACATACGTTTAAATTAAAATGCAGATGTAAGGAAATCTACAGGAAGTTACACAGCACAATCTATTGCAAAATGATGAAGCTGTAAGTGCCATCTAAAAACTTAGCCTATAATTGTGTCACACGGGAGCCGTACGTCTATAGACATCATCAGACAGATCCGATTATCGTCAACACTATTTACATTTGCCATTACCATCGACATAAGACTTTCTACGAAGAACACAGTGGCAATTTTAGACGTGAAAGCTTTTGTTGCTTAACCAGTTGCAGAGGAATGGAATTTCTTATGATAGTCGGATACATATATATCTATCATAGTCATTACGAGGACTGCACAAGATGTTTCTTATTATAGATTTGCTAGCTCATGCAACACCCATGCTAACATTGACTCAGTAGACTGAATTGTGTGGAAAGTTGAATGCGCGTTAGTGTATTGTGACATCCCAAACTGTGACTGATGCATGGAATCCTATAGATAATCCATTTTTGGTATACGTTGGTTCCGTGGGATGAATAAAGCATGCGATGGTCCTGCCGCTCGTGTTTCAGTGTGTTCAATAATGCATAGATAATGGTTGCTCGATTATCCTTTGAAAATCCATTCGTCCCCCTTCTGTTGACCATCCCAAAACAATTGAAGCATTTGTAACTGGCATTCCATGAATCATGTGGCGATAGCAAGAATGATAGCTTGTAGATAAGAAATGTTGGTGACAATATCAGTGCTTTTAGTTATACTCAGTAACTTTGACGATGACCGCTAACCAGGTATTGCAATCTATTGTCGTCGGACGCGAGTCGCATATCAATGCAGTCACAGTCCACAGGTCTGAACCTCTCATTAAGGAATTCAGGAGGAAATGAATAAAGCCAAGCAAATATTTCATCAAATGCATGGGTAATTGATGTTCGCTTGGATGATGGTTACTAGACTGCACAACTTGTGCGAGAATTTGTTCGGGATTAATGGAATTGCGGTACGCCCTTTGATTGCTTTGTTCCGTCTAAGGCTGAACTAGCGTATTGTCCATTTTGGACCTCAATGCCGCGCTTTGTTCATTATTTATTCAGATTTTATGTAATTATTAATAAATGATGCAAGTATCTGGTGGTATTTGCAAGTAGATTATTAACATTCAATGAAAAAATATTGTAGACGACACTCGTATTATGCTTCTCTGTCAACATTTCGATACTATGGTAAATGACTTCTGGAATGAATGTCAAAAACGTTACATATTGTATTGAAGGAAATAGTAGTTAAATACCACTGCATTGTTATGTCTGTTTGATTTCCTTTGTCATTAGACTCTAATGTATCCACAAATACTCAACTGTATATATTACCATCGTACACATATGTCTGGGTACTCGCTTTATACTGAACGGAATAGTAATTCCTGAATTTATTTGCCTTTATGATCAACCTTTGTAGTCGTACCTAAGGCAGTGACGCGGACCAGTATCAAAAGTTGCATCTGTTGTGCATTAATATAATGTTATGACAGCATGTGGCGATCAGCAGTGGCTTTAAGCAAATGTGCATGACACAGACGATTGTATAAATTGTATTTAATTTTAAAAAAAGTAGCAGGTAGCAATTCTTTGTTTTGGATATTGATTTGCATGTGAATTCTATTTGTAGTTGTCTTAGAGGACAAACAGGCGCAATGAGCAATAAGAATGGTCATGCGAAAATATGCAATCGAATCAGGAAGTTTGATTATTGTAGTCATTTCAAACAGATGTGATTTTAGATATGCATACGGATGATGTGTTTTACGATATTAAATGACAGATGAATGGCACGGGTATATTTGCAAACCGTTATGTGTTGACTGCAGTACCTGCTGGACCTACGTCAATATATGAATGAATATTTTCCCTCGCCTGAACCAACAAATTAAGTCGGGTTCCCAGACCAATTATTAGAAGGCCTCGACGGCAGTGATCATTTGAGCCAGCAAATCAGTGTGGCATGATGGGATGAGTCAGCACATGCAACTTATCCCCCATCATTGCACATCATGGCTAGGCGTCGTGGGTGCTCTTAGTGCAGTTGTGGAAATTAATATCATTTACCCCGAAGTCGAATACAAAATGCGGATTATCGGGTTGGATTAATTTACCTTTATCACCTAAATGCTTTTTAAAGCATTGCATTCACGTGATGGTTCCTTGTTTCAGTACGCACAACATTTCTAATATCAAGACCAAGAACGTTTGGCATTGATGTGTTATGCTCAAACGAACAGATTGTATGAACACCTGCATAAAATATAAAACATATCAATCGGTAAATTTGCAACTGAGGTCCAGGAGTAGACGTTTGGCTTATGTGCTAAATATGGTGTGTTTCCTGTACCTGTAAGCATTGACCGTCTTTATGGCATCCTTTCTTTTAGCACCTGTCTCACATCGTTCCTGCTGATCTATGCTATGGTATTATGATAAAACCTTACATAAGCAGGAAGGTGAATAAATAATGCCTACGTAAACTCATCAGTTTGCTTGCTGTTATCTCACAATCATCTGGCCTCCACATACATCTGACCATTGTACAAACATTAGTGTCTACGATCTAATCTCTGAAAATATTGCCTATCCCATTTGTCATTTCTACGAAGGATACTTTATCAGTGCATGGCTCTTGACGGGCATATGCCTTAAGTGATCTTGTTGTAATTAATCTCAAGAAGCTTCGTGCAACCACTACCCGACATGACTGCCTATGATAGTTTGTAGAATCTTATGTGGATATGTTATGTGTTCGGTCATTTGTTGATTCCGCAGCAGTATATTAGCATTTGGAAGCAGGAGCAGTCAGTTATCACTGCGCTATATAATCCACAACTAACAGCGGATTTGATTGATCATGCAGCTTGCATCCATCATTGTATCCATGGCGTCATTTTGAAGATCGATTGCCAGCATCTACTTATCGTCTTCTGGAGTCGATTACCAAACAACTTATGACTTGGGCAGCGAGGCTTGTTATTTATAATTTGTGTGTGAGGGTTCTAAAGATCTGTGCAAAGTTTTTGAATGAGTTTTCGTTTTGTCCATCTAGACGTTAACTACGTTCTTCTTGCATTCTACAAGTATTCACCTCTGAGAATAATTATCGTCAGGAGGGAATAGGGACCAAATATGGCTCACCAAAGCAGCATACATAACTTGTGACGGACCTGTATAAAGAATTATACATTGGCCGAAGCATGATAAATTCGTGCTTCCCCTGAGAGCTGTCTAAAGTTATGTTTATGCATACCTACAAATATGTGGTATCACGGTTGGTGGTCTCAATTTATGATTCTGTAGATGCAATGATATCATAAGATGGTTTTGGTCCGTGTCATTTTGTCGACTATTTACTGCGTCTGGAATAGTGTGGCATCACAGCCATCACACAACTGCACCACAAACATAGCAAACAACTTATTATCCATATACTGTGGTATTACGTAGATTTTCCTGTCGTCACAGAGCACATAGGGCAACGCCAAACACCACTTTGTCAATCGCACCGCAATATGCCACTGACTCATTGCTACTGCGAGGGATTGGGCAAAGATTGGTACATAGTGCTTAAGTGAGCCTCCCAGCAAGCTAATGGTATCATGGTGAGCATAGATTTATTATAATTACAGATTGAATTTGCACCAGGGTCTGGGACACAAACGTGCCACGATCTTCTTCTTCACCAAGTATTGAGACGCTGTGTTTCTCGGGGTCATCATCTATAAATGGACAATGTTGCATATCCCCAAGATTTTTTAAAAGTTTGGCTTTGATCTGTTTTGCTTATCTATTCACCTTAACTGAAGTTGATGCTGTTACCGTAGCCGTTGCAATGACTGCAAAAGAAGCCCACTATCACCGCAATAGCGTCCTGACGGGATATTGACGGGTTATGACTGTTATATCAATGTTCCTATCCAGAGCGGGGAAACATTGTGCAAAAATAAGTGTGAACGCTGACCAAAAATCATGATGGCTGTCTCCAAACCGAGTCCAATCAGCTGATCGATGCATGTTAACTATGCATTTGATATAGTTTGAATGTTATAGATGACATCACGGAAAACCAAGAGCGCCTATAAGTCCGAGTTATAACCTGATGACAGAGCCGTGCGCGACAGAGGTCAATAATCGGAAACATTATAATTACATCTGATGTCGTCGTAGACTCTGGGAATTAGACTTTTCCGACTGTGTCTACTACAAAATCTCAAATACGAAAATAATGGTGTATAAATTGTATTCAACAAACTGTAGATACAGCTATGGTGGCGCGTGAATGACTTTACTTAAAAATCTCAAAAGTTGTGCCCAGTGTTGTATGAGTCAGGAAAGAAATGAAAATATCCGTAGATAACACCCGTTTATGAATTTACCGACAACGACCTTCAATGCTGAAGGTTGCTGCTCCGTATTACAGTCACTGCGTTTATCGCTTGTTCTATTCACTTCATCCATTGTATTCTGCAACGTAGTTGTTCTTTGAAATACCGAGACTTATAATTGTTATAGATTGGAATAAACGAAATGAGGCAATGAATGGCCTTTCTGACACAACGCATTTGTATCTTTGGCATCATGTGACCTGTTTTTGCTGAAAGATATGGATTACCAATAAATAATTGCCATTTTATCGCGGTTATAAAAATAACCACCCATAGGTTCTGACCTGTTGGTCAGTGCCATAGAAACCACACGAGGAGTACAACAAGTGTTTTGCGTCACAGTGAAATAACTCATATAGATGCAAATAAAACCTTAACTGCTTATTCATGCAAATAAGACTGTTTACGTTTCTAAACGAATGAGTAACGTCACATAAAATTTATGACTTTTCGCGGATGCACATATTTATAAAAAAATACAATTAATCTGCGGCATTTAACAACTGTTTATATTGCAAGGATAAATCAGTACATGTTTATATCTGATTAGGAACACATCATTTTCTACCCATTACCATGGTTCATAATGTCAATTAGTTTCGGATTGCAACTTATGCTCTTTCCTATTAATTAATCTTGTACGAAAGCTAACGCGATGCTTGTTTTCTAGGATACATTTATTGTTGAACTAAATGGCTTGCATATATCATGTTCCTCTACATGAGCCTATAAACATCATTAGTTTGATACTATCGGCATTGCTCTAAGCACATGAAACTGTAAATTGGTCGATAGTATAATTGGTCTCGTGTTCCTTAATGTCTCTTGTGTGGCATAAGAGGCTTAATGTGGTTGTGTCACGATGTGCATGCTGTAGGCCCAAACTTGGTCCATTCATAATGGATGCTTTCTGAAGAGGTGATTTTACGAGAGTGCAACTCCCGCATAAAAGTAAATAAAAACCAGCACATTTTGGGGGATATTATTATATTTTTGCAATGATATTGATCACCATTGCATACTACCTTTAATTCTTATTGTGATAATAACATAAAACCACTCGTTAGCTCCTCATGCTAGCCTAAAATGGCGAATATCGTCACATGGAATTTCTCGCTGATTCACAAACATAAGTTCACGACAATGTCATATATCTTTTTTAGTAAATATTGGACTCATTTACACGTTCGGTGACATAACATTCAGATAAATAGTAATATGAGCAAAGTAATTGACGTGCTGTTTTATCAGTGAATTGGTCTGATATAGTATACATAACATGTCATAAATGTATAGGCTGGAAGTGTGTCTTACTAATTGTATGTTCATGGGTTCTTACACGAAAAAGGTTTCACCCTGTAAACGGAGTGAACTTAGATGGTATTAATGGATACAAATTTTCATATAATTTCATAGACGCATGATCTCTGAATATCAGGAGAGGATCAAAAGGTATAATGATGATAACAGTCAATTTATTCGGTCCACAGCATACATATGTCATAAAGTATGATACATTAAATAATTAATATCGGTATGGCCAGGGACACGACCTGATCACCAAGTGCTCTAAATTTATAGACTGGTCATGCCCTATGGTAAAGTGATATCAAATATAATACAAAAACTGAAGAAGTGAGTTGAAACGAATAAGTTTTATAGAAAATGCCTAATTTTGTTAAAGCAGAAAATGTAAAATGGTTGCATAATGTACATAAGATCAGTAGCCAAATGACATCACACTTTGCTGTTCTTCTCCCAGTTTCCCTCTCGTATCCACATTCGCAGAGTCAACAAATCTTACTGAAATCATCCGAAATATAGTCAACGAATATGACGCCGGTGGGTAATTATATAAAATCAAATACATTGTGCAATACCAGTGTGTAATTAGGCAGAATGTGTTGTGCGGTAGATTACAATTACAACGTTTGATGTTGGCTATGGCTTGTGACAGTCACGCAATTAGTTTGTTGTATTAACGTAACGTGCTGTTATATTAACGTAACATACTGACATCAATATCGAGCCGATGGTGAAAGGTGATACGCTTTTTCACACGTGTCACCCACACATTTTATATCACCCCAGATACAACCAATCTTAGTGTTGCATGGAAGTTTGTATGTGTAAGGCTTGTACAAATACTATTGATTTGTTTCTGTGCGATTTGCCGGCATCGCTTGGCGCATAGGTTTTATCAACTTGTTGTGATATCATGCTGCTCGACAGAACAATAGGCAGACCCTCCCAATGTGAGTGTGGAACTACCCTCTTAGCTATGTTGGGACGACAAAACTAAGTTTAATTGCTAAAAAATGCTTCTCTGGTTAAAATCAGGCTTTTGCCAAAACCATGGTAATGAAAGTGACGAAAGGAATTTCTTATCTTAATTTATGAGAATTGGTCAGGTTCATTAGTGCAAAAGTTTTCAGAGGGCATTGTGCGCTTTGATAATCTCTACAGGTGCTTAAATGTACTTGCTATCATATGCGCATATTAAGGAAAACACGAGGTAAGTATTATGATAGATTTACCAGCTAATACAACACCCATGTGTTGAAAATACTTAACAGAACATTTTGTACCCGTCTGCGTTTCGTGACACGTCAAGCTATAAACACAGCATGACATTGTATAAATAATCCGTTTTCTGATAAGCTGTTTGCTTCGGATAAATAAAGCACGGTTATTTGTATGCGTCCTCCCTCTGCTGAGCAAACTAACACATGCGCTGTAATCTATGATTTATTCCTAACATTCAACACATATATTGATGTGATGCATGTGGAAATGATAGCTTATAGTTCAATAATAATGGTGGCAATATCGGTGCTAGTGATTCCTTTTATCACTGTCTTTACCCAGAGTGCATTGGTTTGCCGTTGGACGCAAGACTAAGATCAATGCCGCTTTGATTCACTCAGGAAGTAAGGAAGAAATGAATACAGCCCAACAAAATTTCCATCAAATATATGGAGGCTTTCGTTCCTTAATGAAGTATGTGTTGCATTGGTCTTCTTCCTTACTTAAAACCAATACCGAATAGCACCAATTTATAAAGCACTAATTGAATCAGCAGGCTGGCCGGGAATCTGATCACCGATAACGTGGCATTGTGCTCTACATAAGTCATTTAAATAATGGCCTGTTCATGGCAGCACATGTGAATGAACAGGAGTGAAAAAATATATCGCTAGAATACAAATTGGTTTAATTTTGTCCCCTTCCCCTTACAGCATGGGTTGTTATCCTTAAATACAAAATTATTTAATTCATGCTGCATAATTTCAAGTCGAATTTAAGCCTTCTTCCTTTCTTTATAATCATAATGATTTCCCAGGATATAACATATTGGGCGAGATAGTTATTATGTACATTGTTGACTTTCCACTCAACATTTGACATTTGCTCGGTGGTATGTAGGATAATGGCAAGGTCAATGGACCGTCACCTTATATACTGTTGTGTCGCTAGTTATGTTTGTGACTAACTTTATGATGTGATACATGCCTGATTTTTATGTT
>CM067354.1:19127496-19196035 GCA_034190875.2 Urechis unicinctus
TTAATGCTGGATCACCTTTTAGTCTCGACTGCACAGGTAACTTTTCCTAATGTAGCAGAACATCACAGCAAGACGCTGATGATGTTTGATGAAATGCTATTTTAACACATCCTATCAACCATTAGTTGATGCATTCAATACGCCATGCCAGTAAACGCCAGAGTCAATATTGTATAATTGACAGCATTAATGGCAGCATCGTTAACGCATCGGTTGTGAGTGTGATGGTTCTTAAAATATCAACAGTAAATACGCATCTGACAACGATAATATGTAGAACTGCAGGTAAATATTGGGCCTATATACACTTTCGGTGAATTAACATGTAGATAAATAGTAATGTGAGAAAAGTGATTATCTTGGTTCAACATAGAATTGGTTTGATCAAATATGCATAAAATGTCACGAATGAATTGACAGGAAGTGTGTTTTATCAATACAGTTAGATGGGGTCTTGCACATTAGAAAGCGTTTTTATCACTCATATTGTATAAGGAAGAGCCAAGTGTATTGATTGAGTTTCCAATGATGTGAGAAGACTTTCCGGCTCGTCGACTGAATAAAAACAATATTAGCAAATTAAATCCGGACCAACAAGCTTACTTGCAAACAAATACCAACACCAGCATCAGGGTCGTTGTAGAATGCCATTAGAAGGCCCTTACAAGGACCTTAGAAGTCCATTACAGCCTAGTGGCTTTGTATGCAACACGAGGACAGATACTGTAATTGACAAGATAATGTTTGTATTATTATACATTGATTGCAAACAAAATCTACATAATACCTCCGACCAACCACATTTCAATATCATAGCGTACACAAACGGTTTTGAAGATCAGGGGAGATTACATACATAGTGTATTTTTAACTGAAGTATACCATATATATGTGGCAATTCATACCGATTCTTTGCTCTACGCTGACGATAAATATGTTTTCGATGTATGTATGGATCATCAATGTATAATGCTAAGTAAATGAACGTAAGACCAGAGAAGATGTGATATCGTACTGTTCTCCCAGTCTCCCACCATAAAACAGCAAATATATTGTGCATACCAGTTTATAACTAAGTGTAACTAAGCAGGATATGCTGTGTCTAAGATTAAGACGCTCACAACGATCAATGTAAAGTGTGATCGTACTCTAGATTCATGGATTGTGACAATCATGTATTGGCTTTGCATTATCTATTTGCCAAATGCAGGGGCCATAATGACATATGTGGGACCAAGCAATCGGTCCCATGTTGAACTATCATAAGATTTTACGCGTGTGTCACCAAACCCTCGTATATCACACTACCTACATTATCTGACATCACCTCATCGTAGTGTTGTATGACGGGTTATGTCAGTGTAGGTTATTACAAACACTATTAACTTTTTTGTGTGTCGTTGTTGTTGTAAATGGAATCATCCCGCAGCGTTTCCATACTACTTGACAGAGCAAAATACAGACAGTTCCAACGAGTGCCACTCTGCTCTCCTGGCTATAACCCTCTATAATTATTAGAGTCTCAAATGCATGTCTCTCTGGGTTTGTGTTTATTAAAACAACAAAAACATAAACATACCAATTGTGACAAATGGAATTTCTTATGTTAGTCGGATACATATATATCTATCATTGTCATTATGAGGTCTACAAATGCTTAAATGTACTTGATAGTAAGCGTAGACATAGGACTACACAAGATGTTTCTTATTATAGATTTGCTAGCTCGCGCAACACCCATGACAGTATTGCTAACATTGACGCAGCTGACTAAATTCTGTGGAAAGTTGAATGCGCGTCAGTGTATTGCGACATGCCAAACTGTGACTAATGCATGGAATCCTATAGATTTTTACGTTTGTTTCCGTGGGATGAATAAAACATGGGATGGTCCTGCCGGTTGTGCTTTAGTGTGTTCAATAATGCATGGATAATGGTTGCTGCATCATCCTTTGAAAATCCATTCGTTCTCCTTCTGCTGACCAAGCATTTGTAACTGGCATTCCAAGAATCATGTGGGGGTAGCAAGAATTATACTCAGTAACTGATATGATGACCCCTAACCAGATTTTGCAATCTATTGCCGTCGGACGCGAGTCACAGATTAATGCCACCTTTGATTCATTAAGGAAGTCAGGAAGAAATGAATAATATATTTGATCAAACGCACGGGTAATTGATATTCGCTTGGATGACGATGATTAAACTGCACAACTTGTGCGAGTATTTTTTCGGGGTTAATGGAATTGCGGTATTGCCCTACGAGTGCATTGTTCCATCTTTGGCCGAAGTAGCATATGGTCCTCATTGGACGATAAGTGGTGCCTCTTAAACTATGTCATGCACTTAATCCAAAACGAATTCAGATTTAGCTTGCGTCAGCTCTGCAACAGGTTATTTTATGTTTACTCTCACCACAAATATATAAAATATCAATGCCGCGCTTTGTACATAATTCTTCAGATTTTCTGTAATTATTTTAATAAATGATGCAAGTATCTGGTAGTGAAGTATTTGCAAGTAGATTATTCTTAATCAATCAAAGAATATTATAGACGACACTCGTATTTTGCTTCTCTGCCACCATTCCGATCGTAGACATATACTTTGGTAAATGATTGTTGGAATGAATGTCAAAAACGTTACGTATTGTATTGAAGGAAATAGTAGTTAAATACCACTGCATTGTAATGTCTGTTTTAATTAATATATGTAACGATAATTTGTTTGATTTCCTTTGTCATTAGACTCTAATGTATCCACAAATAATCCACTGTATATATTACCAATGTGGCTAAAGTCCATCATACACATACGTCTGGGTACTCGCTTTATACTGAACGGAATAGTAATTCCAGAAATTATTTGCCTTTATGATCAACCTTTGGAGTCGTGCCTAAGTCAGTGATGTGGACCAAGTATCGCGTATGACAGTATCAAATGTTGCATCTCTTGTCCTGTCGACCAAGCGGTAACAAACACCAAGCACAGGAAATGTTCATCATATATATATTAGTTTTGGTGATTGCTTTGCATGTGAATGCTGTTGGCCAAGAGGACAAACAGGCGCAATGAGGTAATAAGAATGGTCATGCAAAAATATGCAATCGAATCAGGAAGTTTGATGATTGAAGTCATTTCAAACACATGTGATTTTAGATATGCATACGGATGATGTGTTTTACGGTATAAAATGACTAATGAATGGCACGGGTATATTTTCCAACCGTTATGTGTTGACTGTAGTACCTGCTGGACCTACGTCAATATGTGAATGAATATTTTCCCTCGCCTGAACTAACAAATTAAGTCGGGTTCCCAGACCAGTTATTGCAAGGCTTAGACGGCAGTGATCATTTGAGCCAGCACAACTTTCCACGATTGCTTGTGTTACACCAAATCAGTGTGGCATGATGGATGAGTAAGTACATGCATCTTATCCCACATCATTGTACGTCACGGCTGGGCGTCGTGGGTGCTCTGCACTATATTATTCAGAGTGCAGTTATGGAAATTAATATCATTTAGTCGAATACAAAATGCGGATTATCGGGTAATCAATGGATATCTCACATCGCCTAGTTGGATTAATTTACCTTTATCACATAATGCTTCTTCAGCATTGCATTCAAGTTATGGTTCATTGTTTCAGTACGCTCAACCTTTCCAATATCAAGACCAAGAGCGTTTTGAATTGGTGTGTTAACAAGAGGTAACAAATCTCTATATATCTTACAGTGTACATGAAGCGGCTATCAGCCGGATGGTCTATCTTTATTCTCTCCGGTATCCCCCTACGGCTTTGCCCAAAGGAGCAGCTTATATGAAAAATATAAAACATGTCAATCGGTAAATCTGCAACTGAGGCCAAGGAGTAGACGTTTGGCTAATGTGCTAAATATGGTGTGTTTCCAGCACCTGTAAGAATTAGCCGTTTTTAACAAAATTGCTCATGTTGTCAATTCCATGCATCGTCATACATGGTTCGTGCAACCAATTGTCCAGAAGACCTCTGCACTGGATGCTTTTCTCCACTGCAAAGATTTCGTGGTTTCTCGGATGAAGCCATGATTTCATGCTGTGTGTATGCTGCCTGTTAATACAATGGCATTTGCAACGGAAATGTGTATTCTTAGCATGAAATAAGACTCCAACCTGGCCAGTCACTGCTTCTTTGTCTTTATGGCATCCTTTCTCTTAGCACCTGCCTCACATCATTCCTGCTGATCTATGCTATGTGATTATTATAAAACCTTACAAAGCGCTCCTTGCTTATAACCCATGAGCAGGAAGGGGTGATGAATAATAATCCTAGGTAAACTCAACAGTTTGCTTTGCTGCTATCTCCCAATCATCTGTTCTCCATATACATCTGACCATTGTACAATCATTACCCTCTACGATTCCATTTATTATTTCTACGAAGGATACTATACCAATACATGGCTCTTGTCGGGCATATGCCTTCAGTGATCGTGTTGTAATTAATCTCGAGATGCTTCGTACAGCAACTACCCGACATGACTGCCTATGATAATTTGTAGAATCTTATGTGGATATATTTATTTTCGGTCATTTGTTCTTTTTTCGTCATTGAATTAGCAACTGGTAACATGAGCCGTCTGTTTTTTAATACTTCCTAAATCTGTAGAGGTGCAATGATATCGTAACGAGGTTTCTGGACCTTGTCATTTTGTCGACTATTTACGGCGTCTGGAATATTTTGCCATCACAGCCGTCACAAAACTGCACAGCAAACATAACAAGCAACTGCTTATCCACAAACTGCGGGATAACGTAGATTTTCCTGTCGTCACACAGCACATAGGGCAAAGACCAAAACACTACTTTGTCAATCGCATCATCTTTGCATGATGACAACTGACACATTGCTTTGCGAGGGATTGAGCAAAGAATGCTGTTTAGGGTGCCAAGTGAGCCTCAATCAGCCGCTAATGATATCATGGTGAGCATTGATTTATTGTGCAAAAACAATTTAGGACCCAAATCATGATAGCCCCCAGCCCCTGGATCGATGCATGTTTACATAAATGCATTTTCGTATGGTCGATTTTGACGCCAAACCAAGAGCGCACAAACAACATGAGTTATAACCTGATCTGATGCAAGACCAAGTATGGGACGATGACCCAATCTAGTCAAAAGTGACTAGCTTTCAGTCATCGAAGTTATCAACTCTGTGGACGACTAAAAGTCGACATCATCCCAAGATTTGCAAGGCTGGTTGGGTTGTTTGACTAGTTACCTGTTAATTTTGAGAGCGTTATCTTCTTCTTTGTTGGGAGACCGCGATGCGCGGATCACAAGGGTTGCCTCCATACTATTAGGTGAGAATACCGCAATAGTTTACTGTATTTTTGTATGTATGACGTGTACCATAGCTGGTGTTCAGTACTAATGAGCGCTTAGGAAACATTGTCTACTAACAAGTTGTAGAATGTCGCAACGCAACAAGACTGGGTCTCCAATAAGCATCTGTTGAAGAAGCTGTATTGAATGTATACAGACATCACGGAAAACCATGGGCATGCTGATGGCTGCCATAACTGTGTTTATGTAGCTTACCACATAATCGATGGCATTAAAAGACGTTTCGTTATGTCAGACTGGTCATGCTGGTCGTTGATGATGAGGCTAAAGACCCAATTGATGCGAAGCTTCTTTGTATTAGGGCTAGTATTAACAAGGTCATGCATGTATTCCGTTTATATTTACAATAAAGTCTTCTTGCGTTGCATATTATTTTGTCTAACTTGAATTTTTACCATGTATTCGACTTTTACATGGTTAACGACCTTTTTTGGTCAAATAGTCTCAAAGCTATGAAGTTCATTCATAGTCAAACTGACCAAATCTTCTAGTCGGTCTGACTAAGTACGCTATAGTCAATTTGACTAATGAGATAGTCATAGTGACTAATAGATTAGTCATACTGACCACTCTTTATGATTAGATGAGTCATTTTGACCAATCAATAACGCATTGATTAGTTTATGTTTGGTGACCGACGACGACTAGATTACATTTCAATGTAGACTATGGGAAGTAGACTTGTGGCCGACTGTGTATTACAGTCACTGCGTGTATAAATTTATCAACAAATTGTTGCTATTCTATTGCTTATTTCATCCATTTTTTGTACCATCTGCTTGTTTAACGCTATTATTGTCTTTGAAATACCGAGACTTTTATAATTTTTATAGATTGGAATACAAAATGAAATGTTGGCAAGCCTTTCTGACGTTTAGTCGCAACGTATTGGTATATTTGGCATCATGTGACCTATTACTACATTCTGCAAGAGATCGTATTCTATTGTTATAGATTCATATTCTGCAACGACTAAATATTGGCATCATGGGTACACGTATATGAAAAATCATCTGCATGATAGACTAGATAGATAGAAAACAACACAAGGAAATAAAACAATGAAGGAAAGAAACAATTACAACTAAACGCGCAGTATGTTTTGCTGAAAGATATGTATTACCAATGACGAAAAACCTAGAATTTTCCTGGTTATTCAACCCCTCATGCTAACCGAAACTGGTGAATATCGTCACCTTCTCGCTGATTCACGAACATGAGTTCACGAAAATGTAATATATCTTTTTTCCGAATTGTTGATTATTCATTAATGTCGGAGCTATGAAAACAGTGTGCGTACACTACAACAATGCAATCGGTTACTACAGTAAACAGGTCAAATAATTTGGTACGTGCAATTTACCTATATTCTGGTATACCGTATATCTTCAGCTTTGGATGTCTTATCAGGTATACGTATGTGTCTTTTCTTTTTTGTCTCGTAGGAAATTTATAACTAAACAAATACCATAAAACTAGCCGGAGAAACCTAATTGACTCGACTTTGCAGATAATAAATGGAAAATAAAAACCGAGTTTCTGTGATAACTAAATGACATCACACTTTGCAGTCCTTCTACAAGTCTCCCTCCCGTATCCACATTCGCAGAGTCAACAAATCTTATTGAAATCATCCGGAATATAGTCACCAAACATGACGCCGATAAGAAATTATATAGTATTGAATACATTGTACAATACCAGTGTGTAATTAGGCAGAATGTTTTGTGCCGTCAATTTTGGCTGATGTTGGCTGTGGATTGTGACATTCACGCAATTACTTTGCTGTATTAGCGTACCATACCTACATAGATATCGATGGTGAAATGTGAAAGCCTTTACACGCGTTACCCCACACATTGTCACACCCCAAATACCACCAATGTCAGATACATCCAATTTTAGTGTTGCATGGAAGTTTGTATGTGTGAGGCTGGTACAAATACTATTGATTTATGCTCTATGCGATTTTCCGACATCGCTTGGCGCATAGGTGTTATCAACCTGTTGTGATATCATGTTGCTCGGCAGACCAATATGCAGACCCTCCCATTGTGATCGTGGAACTACCCTCTTAGATATGTTAGAACGACAAGACTAAGTTTAATTGCGACAACAATGCTTCTCTTGGTTAAATCAGGCGCTTGCTAAACCATAGTATAGAGAGTGACGACTGGAATTTCTTATCTACATTCATGAGAATAGTCAGGTTTTTTAGTGAAAAAGGTTTCAGAAGGCGTTGTATGCTTTGATTATCACTACAAGTGCTTAAATGTACTTGAAATCATATGCGCATATTTAGGAAAGCACGAGATGCATATGATGATAGATTTACCAGCTAATATAACACCAAAATGTCGATTACTCGTCTGCGTTTCGTGACATATAAGCTATAAACACAGCATGAAATTGTATAAATAATCCGTTTGCTGATTAGCTGTTTCCTTGGGATAAATAAAGCACGATTGCTGCATGATGTATTTGAAATCTATTCGTCCTTCCTCTGCTGAGTGAATTAGCACAAGCGCTGTTGTGCCTGTGGAAATGATAGCTTGTAGTCCAATACAGTTGGGGACAACATCGTTGCTGTTGATTACTTTTATCACTCTCCTAGCTCGAAGTGCATTGGTTTGCCGTCGGACGTACGACGAAGATCAATGCCGCTTTGATTCACTCAGGAAGTAAGGAAGAAATAAAAACCCACCAAAATGTTCATCAGTAGTATAGGGAGTAGCGGTTCTGGCACACCAGTCTCATATGATTATGACACACCTATCTCATATGGTGCAACCCAGAAAACACACACACACACACACAGGCTGACTCACATGTGCGAGCGGTACTGGCACACCTGTCTCATATGATTATGACACACCTATCTCATATGGTGCAACCCAGAAAACACACATATACAGGGTGACTCACATGAGCCAGCGAACCGCTCGCACCTCCCCCCCACCATATGAGCCCAGCCCTTCCAGCCCCTATGGTATAGGCCCACTAAAGAGGGCGACAGCAATGTCAACCATCTACAACAGGACTCTGAGGAATAAGCTCTTCTAAACGACTCAAGCGCTCCGAAAGGTCCTCATACTTCGATTCCAATTCCCTCACCTTCTCCTCTACACCAGGACCCTGAGGAATAAGCTCTTCTAAACGACTCACGCGCTCCAAAAGGTCCTCATACTTTGATTCCAAATCCCTCACATCATTCTCAAGGTCCACCTTCTCCTCCCATATATGTTCCACATCTGCTTGCAGCTCGGTCACCCCAATATGTTCATCGGTGCTCATTCTATACCTCAGCCCTCATATGTTCAACATATCGACTCGTGCCCATAGGCCAGAGTGTCTACACCACCTGGAGCTATCCACCGCTTTGAGTCAAAGGGGGAGAGAGACACCTTGTTGACGTGGAGCCCATATATTTTATGGCAGTCACTCCTGAGCATGTTCATTCCGTGGCGAAACTGCTTCTGGTCGAACAATGACTCCACGTACTGAGCGTGTCGTAGATGCTTCTTCACACCACCACCTTCTTCACACCCTTAGCTCTTTTTATCTCGCCCTCATCAGACATCAGGATAGAGTACATCTTAGGGCGCAAACCAACGTACTCCTTGATGGGCACGCCAGCGCACTCATCCTTCATCTTACCCAGAACCTTTTTGTTTTTGTCACTGTGTAGGGCATGAGAAGGGTCAAAGTTACTAGTGTCAAAGAGATGCCCATCCTCCCTCATATCAGCATAGACGTCAGTGGTACGGATCTCAAGCAGCAGCGAGTCTGTGTCTGTGTAAAGCAGGTTAATATTACTGTCATATCTAGCCTTCATGGTATTGTAGTAAAAGTCATACATCAAGTGCTTGGAGAGGTCCAGAATGCACATGCCAACGTAGACCGGGCGGTTCAGCACTAAGCGAGTCTTGTGCATATGCAGGGCAGCTAGATCATCGTCAAACACTTTTTTGTCGAGCATAGGCGGGGCTGGCCACAAGCCCACGTATTTTTTCTTTTTCCGATGAGCGCACAATCTTAACTTCGACTCGCCTCTGGAGATTCTCCATCGTTTTACCAAAGAGTTATTCATAAGTTTATAGAGATCCTTCTCAAAGTCGCTGTTGGCGGCCTTGCGCAGATCTGTATTCATCCTTATGTAAGGCTCCATCCATGGACTCTGATCAAAGACAAGCGCACGATGAATCTTGGTGAGTCTCAACCCCAAAGACAGATATAGCTTGAGGTTCCTGTAGTGTACCACATACTTCTCCTTGTTCCGCAGGTTGGGCACCAGCTTTTCAACTCCATTTCCGGTGCTCCCCAATGCACCTAGGAGATCTTTCTGGTAGTCTGACATACAGGTTGTTGGCATCGAGGTACTGGATATAGCTCGCTGGCTTATCCTGCTCAAAGCCCTCCACGTATGGGTTGTTCGCTTTAGCGTGGCTATGTGATACCATGCTTATCCCACCGCGCAGCCCCTTCTCAATAAACAGGTGCTTGTCATAATCGGTGAGAAGCTCGAGTTTCACCCCTGTGCTCTTAAGAAGCGCATCCCACGACAAACCGGGGCTGGTATAGTAGTGGGCCGGATCCAACCTGTATTGCTTAAGACAGGTTTTGCGGAATGTTTCAAACACATCGGCCAGGAGCAGTACATCCGTGCGTAAGTAAAGGTCATGGTAGTCCCCCATGTTTTTACAACCGAACGCGTTCCAGACTTTCTGGGCGTGTTCATAGTCTGCAGCAGATATACCCTGTTCAGAGAGCTTGCTGTAGAAATCATGGATCGGCGGCAGTGGAGCATCAAACCTATCCCAGCCATCCATGAACTCATAGGGATACACTCCCTTACGCAGCAGCAAGCGCCGCTTCATCTGGTCTGGCTCGTATTCCTCCGTCACAGCAAAGGCATCTGGGTTGTTAGCAGACACAAGCTTGTCGAGCGAGGCCAGGAGGAACTGTGCACTGTCAATGAAGCGCAACTGTCCGACCGACAGGGAGATATACTTCTCCATGTTATTTGGGATGCAGTTGATATTGCCCTCCACTTTGCTTATACCCTGCATCAAGAGATGGGAGTCGTAGCCCCGCAGATTATGGAACACCACAGGGATGGGTGTTGTCTTGGGACGAAGTTTCAGGTTACATACGTTATGGGCTGGCCCTCTGTAAAAGCCTGTTATATGGCAGTGATTGCGAACAGAGTCACAGCCCAGTTTTTTCTTGCACACATGACAGTGAGTTGCAGCCTTATGTGCCCTTCTATCCTCCCGAGTCATCCGCATAGGGACAGGCTTGGACAGAACTGCTTTGATCTTTTGCTCCTCCTGCTGCAGAGCCTGTAAGAACTTCTCCACAACATCGCTTCCTCTATAAACCACAGGGGGTTCTGTCTGCCCATCACATCGGACAACCACATAGCCGTAACCACATGGCTCATGCTCCTGTGTTCTCTGCGTGTTGCTCTTACCAGGATTAGGCGCAGGTCCCGGAAGCTTCACTGTGAGCGCCTCAAAGTCGGCATAGATAAGATAGGGGACAGCAAGCTGTTTCTGCCAGTTCTGGAAGGATAATATGTTCTTCCCTTCCTCAGGCATGTCAACTCGCACAGCAGTCTGCCCGATACCCATGCACTCAGGTTTGTGCGCCAGGAGCAGTTTCTCAGTGGTGTATCCATGCAAGCATCGCTCGCAGAAGAACTTGCGGTGCTCGTACTTACTCTGGTCATACAGCAGGCGGTTCAGGTCTTCGATCTGCGTGTAATGAAACCTACCGTCCTCCTCAATCAGCATGAGGTTTATACATGGACCAGGCTGTCTGCTGATACGGTGAACGATGGTGGCCTTTCCATCCCAGCCAAAGACATTCAAGCCGCCTACTTTAGCATGTTTTTCTATCTTCTCAATCTGCGAGATAGGTGTTGGATAGTCCACGCCTTTTCCTTCTAAGAGTCTTAAGAGCGGCTTAATGTTATATTTCGATGGTCGCTGCGGGTTCTTGGCAACCGGGTGCAGAGCCGCTTCAATGGAATATAGAACGCAGTGTGGGTCATTTGTGTTTTTTACGTTTCTAATTGCCTTCTTTACCGCCAGCTTTCTCGGCAGTTTCAGGTAGGAGCCACCTTTCAATGGCTGGTAGTTGGCAATATCAATCCACAGAGTTGTGACCGCCTGAAACTCCCAGCCAGAACCTTGGTTGGTCCACTTCTCCAACCGCTCTTGGATATTAGCATTGCACTGGTCCAGCTCATCGTTAATATCTTCTAGGGAGAGAACCACCTGCTGCTTATTACGCAATACAGGCTCAAAATACTCAGTACTGTCATCATCTGAGTGCTTGGAGAGTCTTACCTTAAGGGCAAACTGACACTTGATTCCACTCTTCCAGCTCACCAGTCAAAACTTTATGCATCTTCCGACGCATGCCCTTAAAGAACATCAAAAGGTCCGAGCTAAGGGGGTGAGACTCAGGAACGTTCATCACCCATCCACGCAAATAGTTTTTAACAGCCCACTTAGTCTTCTTGAAAGCAAGACGCGCTGTGGGGACTGGGGACTGGGTTGTGGGGATGCGTGGGGCAGGGACTGGTCTGCGTGGGGCAGCAGTGGGGATGCGTGGGGCAGGGACAGGTCTGCGTGGGACAGGGACAGGTCTGCGTGGGGCAGCAGTGGGGACAGGGGTGCGTCCCACCCCAGCCTTTAATCTAGCAAACATCTCCTTGTATGTACGGTCATATTCATTACGCACTTGGAGTGCTTTGAGTGCAACCTTAGAGTGTGGATAAGGAGGCTTAAAACCGTGAATTGAAACATAATCATTTTGGGCTTCACGTGCTCGCTGATTATGAGTCATGTTTACTATACAGTTCCATTAGTCTAAAAGGGAATTCGTTGATACACAAAAGACAACAACAATACAGCGAGCGGACTTTGACCTATGCAGTAAACACACGTCTCTGACAAGGTGCCAAGCTTCGTCGCACATAGCCGCCAAACCATGTTGTTGACAGCGCCACAAGATTTCTATTTTTATACAGTGGGGAATCCCCGTTCAGTGGCGCCGACTGGCGAGTCAGTGTCCCCAGCCATAGGCCGTTGTGAAACAATCTTTTGGGCAAGACGAAGACGACTGTGGTTGACTTTATCGAACCCACAATCCATGCACAATCCTACCTTATTATTTTTTATAGCCTTCTGACAACCCGTACAAAGACGATTAATGACACCATGTTTTATCTTATATCTGTGTAAGTTACAAAACTCTTGCTCTTGCGTACAGGGCCTGTTACAGGGGACTTTCTTTCCGAGCAATATCCATGGGCACTTATTGTCAAATACTACCATTGTTATATATATAGATATCTATTAGTCTAATTGATAATACCGTCTGGCGGCAACTGGGTATCGGACGGCACCACAAGCAACTCCTCCTTTACAAAGCCACGGAGAGGTCCATCCAGCAAATAGTATAGTACAGGCTCACCAGATTTAGTGACAGAGCTTCCAATCCGGTAAACATTGAGCGACCACACAGGGTCAGTGGCCCGCCGCCGGTGGTCTTGCTCTGCCTCACCAGGCTGGTAGAGGTAGCGAACGCCAACATCAGAGGGAAGCTTTTGCTCTTTGACCCCCAGAGGACGCCCTGGTACGACTGCCGAGGGCTTTTGTGCAACTCGTTTTGCCTTTATAGCATCTTTAGGTTTTTTTTCCAGTCAAGCGGGTCACCTCATTATTTATCGCAGAGACTACAGCCTGCAGTCGAGAAACCCACTCAGTCGATCGTTTTCCAGTATCCCTTAACTCTACGGCATACTGGTGACCAAAGAGTCGTTCAGCAAGGGTTCGGTTAAAGCGTTCCACTATACCCTGGTCTCGATGGATATTCACATGGCCACGCCTGACTGATACTCCATGTTTTACTAACAGCTGATTCGCTGCACCCATAAACTCCCGTCCGGGGTCCACCTGAAGTAGTTTAGGCCAATGCAGCGGTCCTCGTTTGTATATCCTCTCAAGTGCACCTGCGACCTCCTTAGCCTCTTTTGTAGTCAATGGCTCAGCCGCTTTGTAGCGCGAGGCCACATCAACCAATGTTAGGGCATACTTGTAAGTCCGGCGCTTCACAACGTCATGAGGAAGAAATAAGAGATCGGCTTGGTGAACCTCATTTGGGACAGGGACATCAAACTTTGGCCTGGGAATGTGTTTTGGCACTGGCAGGTAGATTTGCCATATAGCTTGCTTTGTTAGCCACCCCCTGGCAACTTCCTCAGAAACCCTCGCTTCTGTCGCAAGCTTCTTGATAGCAGTAATGCCTTTCCAGTATCCCTTAGGACTATAGTAGATCTCTTGCATGCGACGATCCATATACAGTAAACGTTCGAGTCTCCAAATGACCTACTTAGCAAGCCTGTATGCAACCAGCCCAGTCGCAGCCATACCCAGTATAATGAATGCCACCTCACGCCCCCTCTGTTCATCTGAGGGCTCGTAGAAGTCTGAAAGCTGCGGCTCAGAGCCCAGCGGGTCGACGGTTTTATTCGTAATTAAGGCGTACTCACGCATAGCCTCGTCCGCATCCTTAAAAGTATGCTCGGCGTGGCCCTGGCGGCGCAGTTGCTCATTGATGAAGTCTAAGCGCTCAGTTCTCTTCTTGGCCCATGCTGCCTGAGCAGATTGAAGCTGCTCGATTGCCATATCATGGCGTTTACGTTCCGCGTCCACTTGGCTGCCTCGTAATTTAGAGAATAAAAAGTTGCTCCCAGAGAATGCAAGGGCGTTAACAAGAGAACCCCCAACAAGTAGAGCAAGTGTGGCCATTACTTCAGTATATCAACTGGTAAGATTCCTTGTTTAATTAGCATATCCTTTGTGGCCATAGCTAGTGATACATCGGCAACAGCCATAGCCAGGTCCCGTGGGGTGAAATCAAGACGTGGCACCCCACCACCCAGAGCCATCTTAGCAAGCTTGGCATAGCCTATTGAAATACCGGAAACAACTACACCGTGGTACAGAGCGTTGACGAGCATTTTTCCATCAGTAATTGGTGTTGTCATCTTATTCCATATAAAACGGATCCTTTAAATGAGCGTCTGGAAGCTTTTGTACCACAACCTGTTTAGGGTGTGAGGCTACCATCAATACAATGCCAACACGCCAACACCGCCGACAACCAAAGGCACAGCCCATGTTGACCACGTCCACCTTTCCATAGGTTTGCTCGTTGATATTGGCTCGACAGCTTCATCTCTACCATCTGTAAGCGCTGCCTTAGCCTCTCGGAGCTCTCTCAGAAGCTTATTTTGATTGGCTTTTCGAGCTGCAGCACCCTTTCGTCCTGCCGCAACCCTTTTAGCGTTTTTTGTCACTGACGTTATCTCCACCGGTGTTGTCTCCACTTGATTCGTGTTCGTTTCTTCCATGTTTACTTACTAAATTTATTTGTCCAATTGACAGCTCTTAGTAAGCACCTGTTATAGCGGAGTTAAGCACATGCTATTGCGGAGTTAAGCACATGCTGTATCAGAGTTAAACACATACTATAGCAAGGAAGTGGTGTCTTCCTCTCCACCGGCCCCTGTTGTTTCGGTGCTTGTTTTTCCAAATTGACAGTGCTTAACTGTTGTTAAAGCCGCAGTTAAGGGAGCTAAAAACATACCATAGCGATGATATAGCTCACAAGTGGCAGTGCTTAGCGCGCGTGTCCAACAAACGGGTCCGTCTCGAGGTCTGTAATTAGCCTTGGCTGGTGTTCTGGTGGGATTGGTAGAAACATACAAGCAATACCTGAGTACAGCTGTAGCAGTGTCTGACCTAGAGTACGTGTCATGCTGGCACCTAGCCGAGCCTCGTATCTCACATACAGCTTTATGATCTCTTCATCAGACATTGATTCAACCTGGTCAATTGTAAGGCCCTTCAAACCAAGGTACTGACGGCCCTGACCTCCGGCTATGACGGCAGCAAGCCTATCTCTCTTAGAAGACATATTTACACCAGAGGTGCAACTAGGTTCCGCTCCCCCAGACTTTGTCTCCACTAAGCCAGTCGAGTCCTGTTCAAGGAGTTTATCAATAATGGTATCAGGATCCATGAATATACGTATACGCCTTCGAGCTTCAAAATACTGCACCGCTACCCAGCGGCTGCTATCAAGGCCAATATCACTTCAATCGACGGCATATGCAGTAGGCTGATCAGTCTTCAGCAGCAGTTTTGCGTGCTTGGTCTTTGCTAGTAGTTGGCGTACTGTGGCACGTTCCTCCTTTGTTGGAATTACATCATTTTCACGTAAGGCGTCTTCAAACGAGTCACGGTCCTTGGTGTGAAAGAGCACCATCCAGCGAGTCTGCTCACGTAAGTCCGTCAACACAGAGTTGTACTTTTGGGTGAGGACCCAGACACTTTGTTGCGCATGGCGGCCGCTAAAGGCCAGTTCGGATAACATGTCTTTCTTCTTGGTTAGGGCCTTTGTTGCCGAACAGTCATCAATAATGTACAGGGTTGGCTCGCCCTTAAAACAATGGTAGAAAGCCCTCAGGTGGTCATGGAGCCGCTCCCCTGGATCAACCACGTACACCTCTGAATCATCCCACACCCATGACCGCGTCCGATAGGCCTCGTTGAAACGTATGGTAGGGCAGAGGATTACAATATGCTCGAAGGCACCAAAGAAGGGCCCTTCAAGTAGGTCGAGGATGAATGCGGTTTTCCCACATCCTGTCTGCCCACAAACAATTGCCGAACAGGGACCATCTGGAAATGTAAACTTAGTAGACTGCGCTGACGAACCTGCCATCTTTAATGTTAAGCTGTGCATCCATTACAATATACATATAAACGTTCAATGCACCGGCCGCCTCTGCCTTTTTCGTGATCTGTATGGTGATGCCCTCAGACGCATTCTCCACAGCCCTGCCACTACCGTGCAGCTGGTCGTCATCACTCGTCCTTAAGTCGAGCCACAGAGCATACTTAGTGGTTAGGTACTCTCCTAGGGATACGTCTGACAATGCCAAGTCTTTTGCAGCTATTGCTACACTGGGGTCTCGTTTACACATTGCTGCACAGGCCTTCTTCACCTCGTCCCACTGCTTGTAGCCACGCATGCCCTGAGCATAGAGCTGATTGGGGATGCCCTCAATGGTCACCTCGACCTTCGTTATCTTTGGGTTGTAGAACGACTCTGTTTTCCTGGCGTATGAAACATTGGTCGGGTCTTCAAAGAGCAGTAGGATGCCCTTCATGCTGCGAGCCGGCACGTTCAGGTTGATGTTCCACAGTGTATCTCTTTTATTGTATACAAGCTTCCTGTGACGAAGCACACGGTCATACAGAATCGAGAGTCGACCTGTGTACTGGGTGCGTATCATGCGGGCCAACTCTGTTTGGGTAAACATGTCATACTCCAGCGAGATGCCATCAATTTTGTAGCTTGCAGCGGTGTCGCCTGTTGCGTGAATCACGCGGTTGTAGTCGTTGAACGTGAGCTCGTATTCCAGTCTGTCATTAAGCGCGCTCTGGTAGAATGGCATGTGGCTCTCGAGGAGTTCAAAATCAAGCGGAACGTAGAACCTGTTACCATACACATCGGCTACGGCCTTGTCCTCTTCCTCGGTATCAACCTTGTCTCCTGCCCCCAGTCGTATCTTAGTTGCGTTTCTATCATCTGATGTGTCAATGCCCTGGTACTGAAGGCCCTGTCTCTCCTGTGCTGTCCGCCACAAGTCGTGGTAACAGTGGTACATATCGCTGTCATCAATAGACATGACCTCATTGCCAGAAATCTTGATTGTCATTTTCTTAACCACGGCGCGACCCAAGTTTTGCACAACGCTGCGGTTAACATCAGTCGAGGTCAGCGTGATTGTAAAGGCCAGCCGTGCTGTCCCTGGAACAATGACGTCTTCTGCACCTAGATTGGGGAAGCGAACCAGCAGTTGTTGGTTCTGATCAATAGTGCTTGGATTGTTTGTAACGACTACAGATTGTCGCACGCCCTTTACCCCGAGGGGTTCGCGTATCCGGCGGTGTGGGTTTAGTTTGCGTCCGTAAGTACTCGTCATGTTGAATGTTTAATTACACTTATATCTTTAACACACAGACATGGAGTTTTGATAACCCAGCATTTGACGACCCCGAGGAGGAAGGGGCTATGGGAGGGGATAGGAATGAGACTAGCTATGATGATGAGGAGACTAACATGATTGACGAAACTTTAGATACGTCGTACTCGACTATGCCACCATGGGCTATTACTGAAATGCCTGCTGGGTTAACAGAAGATCAGGTGGCTTCCATAGAAGAAACTGAAGTCTTAGTTAAGAGGTGGGAGAAGGCAGGGTCTCAGCATGGGCTGCAGGCCACTCTGGAGTTTAGATCGTCTCAACAAGGTGACCTTTGGGTTAAGTGGGACCGAGAATGGAAACTTCTGACATGGAAGAACAATCCAAACAAATTCCTCTCTCCTAGGAGTATCCTAGATTACGGTGGTACACCGCTTGCTCGAGCTCTTGGAGTGACCGCTGAACTATCCACAGAAGCAGTAAAAGCCCTACAAGGCGTTGACGAAGCTGCTGCTTTAGCAGAAGCTGCACTTCCGAAGTTAGAAATGAGCAGCCTTGAAGCTGTGACAGAGCAAGGTGGTGTGGAAGAAACAGGATTCATAGAGGACGTTCATAACACCATCCAAGACCTAGGTACACAAACAGACAACGAACTACCACTCAGAGAGCTTATAGGGCTTGACAAGGCTATGCAGACCCAGAGGGGTGAGCTGGTCAACAACCTATCTAAGATAACTGAGTTAGAAAGGGATATAAAATATCGGAAAGCTAAAATGGCAAGCCTGGAGGAGGAAGGGAGGGGTGATAGTCGAGCATGGAGATTCCAAGCAAATGAGCTTGCAGAGCTGCAGGACCTGCGGAGTGCCCGTATTGAGGCTGCCTCTGAAAACCGTAACCGTCTAAGGACCCCCAAATTAACCGCATCAGGGAAACGATCAACAGACTTCTTAACGAGGACACAACACTAGCTGAGCGTGTACGCGACCTGTTCCGGGAGCAGGGTATAACAATCGCCTCCATACTCACTGCGATTGGATTGGCAATCTCGACCCTTGTAGTTGCTTTGACGGGCGGAGGGAGCACTAGTCCAACCCCGGCACCAACGCCGACACCAGCTGATAAGCCTGGTTTAAAGGAATGGATTAAAAAACAGCTGAACTCCTTGGCAAACGTCCTGAAGGGCCTAGCCGGTAAGGCAGCAGCTGCCCTTCCAGGAATAATTGGCTCCATCGTATCATGGGTGCTTACGTCAGCTGCAAAGGTGGCTGGTTGGATGGCAGAACATGTATGGGCCGCAGTTGTGGCGGTGGGGGGAGTTATCCTCCTGATACTCCGTGACTTACTACGTAGCAAACCAAAGCACAGCTAAGCCTATAGCGATTCCGCCTATAATAAGAGCGGTTTTCTCATCCTCGTGCGCCCCACGCAGACCGGTCTCGGCCATAGGGGCGGGCCCTGGAGAGGAGAGTTCCATATCTGTATCTGTATCTGGCGGAGGGTCAAAGCTTCCTCTATCTGGAACAACCGGAACCGCGTTGACATCAGTATTGCTGCCGATCTGCTGCTCCTCAGTTGCGATAGTAATCAGATTGTTGTACCCAGCAACGTTTCCAATGGCGAGGCTCATATCAGATGGAGCCATGTACAGGCCCGTTCCAAACACATAATCAACCTTTGAGGAGGCATTCTGGAGGACGTTCTGATACCGTCGGATGGATGATGGAATATCCACTGGGGAGTTGATGGCATCCTCAACGTTAGCCTGAAATTGTTTTTGGGCATCAAAGGACGTTCCAACACCTAGTATCTCTGAGCGGGTCTGCGCCTGAGCACTAAGAATGGCCCAGACATAGGTCCGAATGCTGTCGTTAATTCGCTCAACGCCGGTCTGTGTAAAGCCCTCAGACGTGTCCAGTATGAAGGTACTCCAGGCCTCGTCTGCTTCAGGTCCCTGTGCTAGATGTAAGACAGCACCCATTTTCTCCTGAAAGGATTGTAGGTTACTCGCGTGGGCAAAACCTGGCTTTGTATCCTTTTCCGCCTCAAAGGCCATCCGTGTAGGGTCATAACGAACGTTTCGACCAGCAACCTTGACGACACTCCCGTAACCATACGCATCATGTGCATATAAGATACCAAGACCACTATTAGCTACGGTTGCCTTCTGGCGCCAGTCTGTGTTTGGTTGAACACCAAAGTTAGTGCAGAGTCTCTCATATGCCCTCTTGTCATATGTATTGTTATAGGGGTCATAGGCATGATCCTGAGGTAGAGGCGCTTGCAGTTCTGCTAATAGGCGACGCACTGTGTAATAAAGGTGAAAGGTGTAGAGAGCTTTCACGGGTGGAATCCCAGCCTCGAGGTGGTCCTGGGAGGACACGCCGCAGCCGGCTGATGCACACCACACTGCAAAGTTTAACTGGTTCTGCCAAAACTGCATTGGATTTGTCAACCAGTCTTTTACTACTTTGTCCGCTGTTACCGGCGGCACCTTATAGTTACTGAATAGATCAGGAAACTTTGCTGTGAATGTACCACCATTGTGAACAACTTGAATTGTTTGTCGGGTTAGTTTATCTCCCACACCATATGTGGCTGGATACACCCCGCCCGCACCATATGGGGTAGCTTTTCTATTGAAACTAAAGGCTTGTTTATTCATAGTGCTATGTATCACACTCTGTCAAATGTTCAAAGCGGCGACGCTGTGTCCCTGCAAAAACCTATTGACAACACTGAGGGTGATCTATGTGTTGGCCTAAGGTCAATCACGTATACTGTGGGCTGGTACAATCTCGAAACAAACGAGACCATTCAATGGCGGTCAAGGACTTCAGAGAGAGAGGAAAAATTGTCTCATTAAAACCGGGCCTCTGGAGTTTCAGCCTTCTTCGGGAGCAGATTACACCATTAGGTATCGGTTTGGAAGTTGATGCTGCAAATGGGTTTATTACCCTAACAGTTCCAGACAATGGGGCTGTGAATATATCAGACGGAGTGTTAAAAATGTTGGGTCTTGATGACGGCCTCGGGTGGATACCTTCAGGTACTTACACCGCCTACCGGCCCATCAACTTTAGCATGTTCTACACATTATATATTCACCTCGATCAAGTCAGCACCACACACAACATGCTAGATGGTGCACCCACTACGCTTCTTGAAGTTGTTGGCTTAGAGGGTGGCTCTTTCGGTGATATTATAACCACGAACATCACTAATCCTGTATGTAAGCGTGTCACTAGTGGAACAGTGCATGAGTTAAAGGTTCAGTTACGCGATAATAAAGGAAGGCTATTGGATAACCACGACTTACCTGTTAGCGTTGTTCTTGAATTTACAAGATGTCAATAAAAACGAGTATTTATGGACCTAGGCAAAAACCGACAGACACTGTTCAGGGCGCCGACCTCTCGGAATATGCTACAAAGACCTATGTATCTATTGGCGACTCACAAAAAATGGATAAAAGTGGCGGTACTATGACTGGAGACCTTGAAATGGGAGATAATAAAATCATTCAGTTGGGAGACCCAATATCGCCAACGGATGCTGCTAATAGAAAGTATGTTGATGACAGACATAGACAGCATCGCAGGGACCTGAGAGAACACATAAGCTCCCAAACGAAACATCTCATTACTATTTGGGCAGAAGCAAGTGGCCCCCTTCGCAGAGGATATGAGTGGTCGTTTGGCCATGGGGCTAGGGGTCGAGACTCACAAGACTCAAGCTGTGGATATACCATGACATGTGGTGGTAAGATCATTCGTATGGGGTTGTGTTCTGGTGTTGGTGCTGATACTGCTGCTATAACAGTCGTTCCTGTTATTAATGGAACGAATCAAGCGGTAGGAATAAGTAAGCCTGCTGACCAACGGGCTGTTGTAGTATATTTAGAACCGCCTTTACAGCTGGAAGAAGGCAACGTTATTAACTTTTATACAACCGCACAAAACAGAGGGGCGACTTGGTCTGTAGCTTCATTCCTAATTGAACTTGATATATAGACTTATGTATACAAAGACAGTATGAAACAACAACCAACGACTGCACCGTTAAATCCGGAGCCTCCTCCATGTGATCTGGGGCACTCCTATCGGCTGAATGAGATCAGTCTTAAGAAGCAATACCTTGAGAAAGAAATTGAAAAATATGGTGCTATGTACAAAAAATATAGGTGTGCAGTAAACTCAGTGGACGCTGTAGACACTGCTTTAGTTGCTGTGGGTATGTGTCTTGGCGCAAGTGGTGTAGGTGTAATGTCTACAATAGTTGCCATTCCTATTGCCACAGTGTTGGGTGCTACTGGAGCCGCTTGTGGGCTACTTGTAATTGCTGGAAAATTCATCAGTAGGCGGCTGACCATTAAGTTAAAAAAGCATGACAAGATCCGCATTCTCGCTCAGAGCAAATTGAATACCATTGCTGACATTGTATCGGCGGCGCTTGAAGATGGGTATATCTCAGATGATGAGTTTAAGCTCGTTTCGGTCGAGATCATGAAATATAGTCAAATGAAAAGTGACATTAAAGCAAAAATGTTTGAAAGCGGCAGAATCGCCCCCTAGACCTGCTAAGGTATGACCCGGACAGTCCATTTGAAGAGTGGGGGTTGCTAGATATAATGGAGGCGGCGATAAAATCTTTCTGTAACGATCATACTGGAGTCAAACAAAATACGGACCAGTTGGAGACCATGAGGAAGGGCTGCGTTGGAGGAAGTGACTACTCCTCTATCATAGGGCAAAACTACTTCAGCAGCTATAGCAAGAAGCTGACAGAAAAAACTAGCAACGGGGTGTTAGCTTTAGCGCACCCTGCCTCTGGGGTACGACTTTTGAGGAGGTTGCAATTGCGGTATTGGAGAAGGTGTACGACACCAAGGTCTACGGAAATAATATCTATATTGATGGCGGCGCGACGGCCTACTCTCCGGATGGCTTTTGTGTGCTCCCAATCCGGCAGGCTGGAGTGGATGCTGTCTGTCTGGGGCATCATGAGGAGGTTGTGCTGCTCGAGATAAAGTGCCCCTACACTCGGAGTCCTGGGAGGGTGATTCCGAATATGTATAAGCCTCAGGTTCTGTTGGGGTTGCACCACAGTCCGGTGGCGACCATCGGGGTGTTTGTCGACTGCGTTTTCAGGTTGTGCTCCTTTGAGGACCTGGGGAGAGCTGAGACGTATAACCAGGTGTATCACAAGGATCAGAAGAAGTATAAGGAGACGGTGGCTTGGGGGTGGGGGGGGGTGGAGGGGCTTGAAGACGGCGACTATAGTGCGAATGGGAGGTTTAATAGTTGCCTGGGCTTGGAACAGGAGCATCACGGTCCTTGGTTGGGAAGACCGAGTGGGACCACAGAGAGGCCGATGGGGGCTTTCTACTGTTGGAAGCTCTTTACGATGAGATTGATAACCGCTCATCCCGATCCCGACTTTATCAAGAAGAACGACGCTAAGGTTGCCCAGTTTATACAGGACCTCAACCGCGTGAAAAATAGAACTTACAGAGACGGTCGCAGATATTTATCACTCAATGACCTCTATGGTGACTAACTATGGTGTGGGCCTATACCATAGGGGCTGGAAGGGCTGGGCTCATATGGTGGGGGGGAGGTGCGAGCGGTTCGCTGGCTCATGTGAGTCACCCTGTATATGTGTGTTTTCTGGGTTGCACCATATGAGATAGGTGTGTCATAATCATATGAGACAGGTGTGCCAGTACCGCTCGCACATGTGAGTCAGCCTGTGTGTGTGTGTGTGTTTTCTGGGTTGCACCATATGAGATAGGTGTGTCATAATCATATGAGACTGGTGTGCCAGAACCGCTACTCCCTATATTGTATATATTTATATTAGTTCAAGAATGTTATAGGTTCTTATTCGCCGGCTTTATCTCATGTATAGTTTAATAACATTGGTTTAATAGTGACGGCATTGTAGTACTTGAACACCAAGCACTCATAAAGTTACTCTTAAGCATTATGATTGACATCATTGTGCTAAGCTAGTGCACTCATGCAGTAACCCGCGATCACCATTAAGTGTCATGAAGATGGTCAGACCAGCCGCTACTAAGTCAATAACGTGGAACCCTTGTCAAAATCACATATACTAACGTCCAAGATGTGCTCGATATCGGTGACGAATTACATAATCAACAATTTGTCATGCAAATATCAAATATCAACTTTGAATTATATTGCAATATTACACCACGATAAATTGAATGAGGCGAGTTTATAACCATCGTCAGCATAGATGATCATACTCTGTTCTAATGCCCACCACTGGACCCTAGCTACCAAGCTACCAGGGATGCACGGATGAAAATGTCACAGCGATAGTTAGGATGTTATCAAAGATGATGAAATACTTGATGATGGCGATGGTGAAAATGACTGATGTGATGCTGTTAGTGACGATAATATCAGTGCTGATGGCGATGGTGACGATGCCATTGTTTCACATTACATGGCAAATAATAGGAATAAGTGCTGGATTTAGCTTCTGGGTTGAATTCCTACCACTTCTGATATAACACATGAGCAGTCATGTGCAGCCCATCATTCACGAGGCTGACACACATCATTACAATGACACGTTGTTATTGGTGTTCTGTTTGGCCGAAATTGATTGAATGTCGGCTTAAATAATACGGAAAAAAAAAAAACGGCTTTTACTGCGACATTTATTGATACAATCAGGATAGTAAGTGTGTTTGTCACTGCAAATTAGTTTGTCATGCTGACTGCCAATGCATAGAAAGATATTGAAATATAAAATCCATAAATGATAAGGAAAACAAAATAAGAAACACACTAGTCATTATAGTTTAGACTTGCTCAAGGTGGATAATTCTAAGATCAAATTACTTGATCGGAATATATGTATTGAAGAAATAATATGAGCAACGAAAATAACTTGTTGTTCTGTCACTCATTTAGTCTTGTAGAATATACACGAAATGTGATGGTATGTTTTAATTGGTTACTTATACGTGGCTTCCTGCAAGACACATTAGGACCGTTTGATCTTTGCATTGTAACAAGAACTCTTAGTGATCGAGTTCGTTAAGTTGTGAAAAGACTTGCGAGACATAATTCCAGCTCATCGAGAGAATCTATCGAAGATCTGCATCATCATTAAAACATTGTTGAATGAATGTAACGAATACTGGAAACTATATACACCAGTGCTGCATCAGCCGGTCCAAGTAGCAATGTCACGACAACAACTGTACCTTATGGCCTTGTGTATTTGCGTTTGCAGCATTGCGAAACAGATATTGCGATTGACGTCAAATAGTGTTTTCAATATTATAACGTATATTTCTATGACGGCGGACATGCGCCAACAGAATGCCTTTCGATTTAATTATTAACGTACACACAGTAACGCACGTGATTTTCCTGCGAAGGTCTCTTGAGATTCAAAAGAGGGGCACCATATATATATCTGTATTAATTGATACCCCTGCGTTTTTGATGTTGAAAGATCCTCAATGTATAATGATTGTTGGATGCACATAAAATCAGCGAGATGTAATATCACATTTTCCTATACTTCATCTAGTCGTCTAGCTTGATTTTTACCTGTTTAGTCAACAAATCTAGATGAATATATATAGTTTGAATGTGAACACATTTGACGTCGGTATATTGATGTAGCGATGATTAAGATAGTTTAGTCAACATATATTGTGCGGTATTGAGTATCAAAATAGCAAATTTATTGTGCAATATAAGTAGGTTACTAAGCAGGATTTGTGACGTCGTATATTACGACGATTACAACATCTTGTGTTGGCTTTGGCCCTACTCTACAATCATTGACTGTGACAATCATGTGTTGGCTTTGCTGCATTTACCTTCCCCTCACCACACCTACAACCACGGCCATCACCACTCATACAATCACAGCCATCACCACTCATACAATCACGGCCATCACCACTCATACAACCACGGCCATCACCGCACCTACAACAACGGCCATTATCACACCTACAATCTGGGGCATCACCACACCTACAACTGCTGTCATCACAACACCTACAACCACTGTCACCACTGTCACCAACACACCTACCACCACGACCATCACCACACCTGCAACCACGGCCCGCACCACATCGACAACCACGGCCATCACCACATCTGCAACCAATGTCATCACCCTTTTCTTAGCATTGTTTGGAGGTTTGTGTTTGTTAGGTCTAAGCAAATACCGTTGCCTTGATTTACTGTTTTTGGAGCTACAGTTATCACCAGCCTGCTGATTTTTCAAGGGTATTGCAAACAGAGTAGTTTTTGTTACCAAAGACCAATACACGTCTACGTATTGCGACATGCCAAACTATGACAACAGCATGAAATTCTATATATAATTGGTTTGTCTGATATGCTGTTTCTGTAGGATAAATAATACATGAGCTGGCACTGCTGCTCGTGCTTGGGAGTGTTCAATAATGCGTACAGAATTGTTGCCGCGCGATCCTTTGCAAAAATATTCGTCCTACTTCTCTGGAGCAAACAAACACAAATGAGTCCCGGTAATTGATCTTCAATTCATGGCATTACACCAAACTATGGCGGTTACAGATATAGCAATGACAGCCTTTAGTCATTCAATGCTGTTGACAATATCAGCGCTGTTGATAATACTCGATAACTTTTATTATTGTATCTACCCAGATGTGCAATCTATTGCCGTCGAACGTCGTTTAGGAAGTATGGAATAATTGGAAGTCCAACAAAACCTTTGGTACAATATTAGGGCGTTATTTATTCACTTTAACGATTAGACTGCGCAACAAGTAGGAGGTTTCACGAATTCATGTCCAATTAACCATCACCGGGGACGTGGTACAATATGTCGCCAGATGTTATCTTTACCGTAACGCAATCGAGTCAACCTCGGTCGGCCTACAGCTGTGCCAATCTTTTTAGTATGTGGCTGAAGTAGTATGTGGTTCACATGTGATGAGAAATAATGCCTCTTAAGTACGCACTCTTGTTAAGTAGGCGTAAGGAATCTGCTCGGCCTCAGCAACGGATAAATTGCCATTTCTGCCCGCTTTATGCAAAATACTGCAAGTTGTGAACTATTATGTTATATTGATCAATGCTACAGATAAATGGTATTGAAGTCTATATCTTAGATTTCTCTATTTGACCTTGGTGTAACCCAATTTAACATGGACATCTGCATAAAACACATTGAATCATGTCCGGTCATATAATTGCCACGTTTTGTCATATATATCAGTAAATTATGGCCTTAAGTCTGGGATTGTCTTACTTGCAAAGTGCTTGCAATACCTGTAAGCACTGAATGTAAATACTCAGTCCACCCTGACCTTGTTTTTGTATCCATAGATCTCTTCAATGAATGCCTTTTTTGCTCCTTAGAATATGGTCATGATTGTATATTGTGTTTGAATTAGTGACATATCTATATTTATGGAAATGTTTATTGTTCCTCCAATGTAAGGCACCAATCGGCCAGTCGGCAACTCTCAGTCTTTATGACTTCTTTGTCCTAGCACCTGCCCCACCTCGTTTCAGCTGACATCCCATGTATCATTTGTATAATGGAGGCTTAATAAGAGTATAAGTGAATGCCATGCGACTTACGTGATTGTCATTTAGGTTTCAATTTATTTCAAGTAGGTTCACGCAATCCCAACGCTACTGCCAAGGCGAGTTTTTATGTCGCAGCAATTGATTAGCATCTATTAACAGGAATAGTCTCTTATCATTACGCTTCAGCCCTCAAGACAAACAGAGGATGTGATTGATTACGAAGCTCGCATCCATCATTGTATCGATGACGTTTCTTTTGAATACCATTCTCTGATATCATCCCACAACTTTCAATGGACAAATCTGCGCGTGAGGTTTGCGACGTTTGCCCCAATCCTTGTAACGGTAATTCGCTGAGCATATAGGGCGAAGTCAATTACTGCTTGGTCAATCGCACTGACTGTCGCAACTGCTGAATGCAAACCCAATCGGCAGTCATATAGAGCGCAGATGGAAACATAGCTACACCAACGGTATAGGGTGTTTTTATTGAGCCTTACTTTCATGTGCTTAGAATGGGCATTGTGTTCTTGTAATGTCAGGGATATTCTTTCAAAGACCGCATAAAGGAGCCGGTTAAATTGATGATTTTTTTCTGTAATGACACATAGATTCCCACTGTTGCACGCTGCAAATTCATTGGCTTTCTCATTTGTCAGACGCGTGCTTCGTCACTAGTGATGTACGGACTGTATAGTCCCACGTGAAGTGCAACCAAATCTCTAATACGAGGACATATGTGTACCATTAGTATTCTATAAACTGTTGATATGACTCAGGTAGTAGGTGAATCCCTTCGTAAATGTGCTTGACATCAACGCAGCTTGGGATGAGCCAATGGCTGATTCACAATAACTGATTTTAAATACCCATATAGCTTTTTGATTCATTTTATTTGACAAGATAATTAGCATATTGCGTTCATTTGACAAGGGTACATCAGGCGGTCGCATACGAACGGCTTATTCATAAGCAATGTAGCGGCTACCTTGTGTAGCAAAACAATCCAGGGCTTGAATCGGGTAAGTAATTTATGGAAGGCCTTCGGAATTATTGCCCTTCAGTGACGCTTCAGATAAAGCTGTGATGCCTACGAGCTCAAATGAATGGATGTCCCGTGATAAAATACGGTTCCTTCTAGGTATATTATAAAGTTGTAATTGTAGCGAGTTCGACAAGATGATTGTAATGTTTGTCTTTTCGATGATATAATGCAGCAACTAGTATCGTTGTGTGAGTAGTAATTAAGGGGAATATTTCTGTCGGGTAGTGCTATGGCCCATGTGGAAGAGACTGCTTCTATCATTATACCTAAAGTGAGAGTTGAGTGCTTTGGTTTATCACAAGCGTTACACAACTGAGCATGCAGCTTCACCCGAAAGGTTTTTCTGTAATGTTCTTTTGCTTTGTAAATGCAGCGACTCTATAAAAAGAACAACTCGGTTCACAGCGAATAATCATCTGTCGAGCATATTCTTTTATGACTTTCATCACGATGTCTTTAAAATAAACGCATTGCTGCTTGTTTGTTGTTAAACGCTCATGTTATATGCGTGAACTAGTGGAATGAGCAGATTAATCAACAAATTATAAAAGACACGCATGTGCAACAGTCATTAATAATTTGATGGAAGGTGTATATCATTAGGTGGCTTGCACATGTGGTCACCGGTTTAGCGCATTAGTAAACGTCACCATTAGCGTCTGTTTACAGTGTCATTAGGTTCTTATTGGATATCAAGTCAGTCAATGACGATACCGTTAACGCATCAGTTTGTCAGTGACATGTGATGCTTCTTCTTTCAACATTAACAGCCAACAAATGGCTTCATTTACGCTTCCGGTTCCGCAATGTTAAATATATAATAACGTGTGCGACGTATTTGACGTTTTGTGGCAGCACCAATTTGATAAAATGCATGGTGCACCAAATTTCATGATGGGATCGATTCAGGAGTGTGTCACAAAATGAGTGCGCGACTCATTAGAAAACATCGTATTGTCCTGGCAATGTAGGTAGAAGAATGGGCTAATTGTGCTGGATCGACCTGACAGCAATGTTCGTTTAAGTCGCAGCTCTCTGTGTATCACTCATATAAACTCAGGAGACATAATCGAGCTCGCTGTGTGAGTTGTCGGGCTGATACTTAACACTGGTTACCTGGCGTGATTCAGTGGACGACACGACAAAGGACAAGGCAATATTTCTTAAGGCGAAACTTACGAAGAGAAAGTGCTTCACGTGTTCGCTTGATTTACAATGCAACAAATGAGCCAGAATTAGGCATGATAGTGATCAATATCTGGTCTAAGGCAATAATTCAATAAAGCGATATTTAGACCATAGCCATCTATTACATTGGTTAATGATAGCATTGCATGTTATACTTTGAGACCGATAATGGTATCGAAAAAGCCGTTTCACAATAATATCCCTCCTCAGTGCTCCTGACTGATTTTCACAATGACTCTATTATACGAAGATTAAAGTAATTTGTGTATATGTGAACACATGTATATATATGCGTATATATATATGTATATATATATACATTTATATATACATATATATATATATATATATATATATATTTATGTAATTTCTATCACAACCAACACATGAAGTATTTATATATATATATATATATATATATATATATATATATATATAGAGATATATAATTTCTATCACAACCAACATGAAGTCGAATTTATTAATAGATTTACTGCAGATATATATATATATAGATATATATATATAGATATATATAGATATATATATATATATATAAGATATATATATATATATATATATATATATATATAAGATATAGAGATATATATATATATATATCATATATATATATATATAATATATATATAGAAATATAGATATATATATATATATATATAAATATATATATCATATATATATATATATATATATATATATATATATATATATAGATATATAGATATATATATATAGATATATATATATATATATATATATATATATACTATGTATATATATATATATGTAAGAGATATATATATGTATATATATAAATATATATATATATAGATATATAGATATATATATATAGAGAGATATATAATATATATATAGAGATATATATATATATATATTATATATATATTTATATAGATATATATATATATATATATAGAGATATATATATATATATATATAGATATATATAGATAGAGATATCTATATAGATAGATATAGATAGATCTATATATATATATATATATATATATATATATATATATCTATCTCTATATCTCTCTATATATATATCTATATATATATATATATATCTCTATATATATATCTATATATATCTATATATATATATATATATATATACAATTCCATCGCATATTTATCATGGCCGATAGCAATGGCCATCATTGATCTCCAGCGATACTGTTTGGCAGTTCAACAATTGTTATTGATGTTAGTGCTCTGAAAGACACACATGACACAAATGACACAAGCCATCAATGCTGACTTTACGATCTAAGGTCCATTTATATCCATTCCGGTCACTCAAATACCCAATTTTGCACAATACAAGTCCATTGACTTCTCTTTGTTCGATGACATGCATTGAAATAATGGAAAAAACTCCTCGAGCAAAATAGCTCTCTCAGTAGTACGAGTAAGCCACGCGAGTGACGTCACACAGTCAGCGCAGCGCAGCCTCCACTTGATGTTTGACCTAATCCCAGACGGTAGACATAAAGATTTCATCAATCTTATATCTATACACATTATGACGGAATATCACTGCACGGCATTCAGTCGCTTACACTCACCTGTGACCCCGAGCCAAAGTCACGTTTTGCCTATGATAATATGACTACGCGGGTTAAATCCGAATGTCTCACCAATAGAGATAATTCATCTTGTTCCTCTCACCAGCGCCAAAAGTAACATACAATGGAGCAACCAAGCACTGAACTATACAAAAATATAACGATGTGATTCTGGAAAAACTTAAACCTCAAAAGGAAACATCTCCGGTCGAGTCATATTGCCATTGTTTATATTAAAAGTAAGTTGCGGTTTTGTGATGAAGCATTTTACTCAGTTTTAACAACGTGTTGAAAGGAGTAAAACGTTTCATGTCAAACGAGTGCAATATAATATAATATAAACCTCTATACCTCGACGAACGCTGTACATTGGTAGATTATTCAACACACTTTTTCCCATTTTGATATAATTATAGCAGATTTACATTTGTACACCAACCATTAATTCCTTTGCTATCTCTTGATATATCGCATTGCAATCATGGTATCTTAAGTCAAGAACAAAACGGATTGACACTAGGATACATCGCAAGCACTATACAGTACACATTATTATCGCTGTCATAGAAGGCATTTTGATATGGCATAACCTGATACAATATGTTAATAAGAATGTTGTTCATACCATGATTAACTTTATTGGTCTTACTGTTACTCTACTGCTGCTGCTTATTCTACTAGTACTATTACTACTGCTACTATTAGTACTACTAGTACTCTTACTACTACTACTACTACTATTACTACTACTACCTTTACTATTAATACTGCTACTATTACAACCACTGCTACTTCTACTCCTCTCCTTATACTACTACAAATACTAATTTTACAACTATTATGCTTATTATGCAATATTATAATAGAAAATGGTCGCTAGAGTAAGTGTTACATATGTTCTGTCTGATCGTTACACCAGCAGTGCTCTCTCCAATGATGCATCAGTGATCGAGCACGATGACCTGCACTGGGTCGAGGCTGCTTGTGGATCCCCCACCACAAACGACATTTTCGAGTTGCTTCGATATCGTCGTAGTTATACCTGTTAGTATGTGTCAATGACATTCACGACACATTGTGCACGACATTAACTACAATCCGCCGTATAGTGAGCATTGTGAGCAAGATTCGGCATTACTATTTTAGTTGAGGAAATAACCGCAAGTCGTACTCACTGCTGAGAAAACACAGAATACAGAAAGCAAGTGCGATTTGCCAATATTTTGACATCAAAAGACAAAGATACATATATTGGCAGTACACTCAATTGTCACCTTGAAGGATGTTAATTAATAGAAAGATGGGTTCTGTTTTCTATTCGCTTTTTGAATAATACCATAACTAACCATATCTTCTGCTTGGTGGAGCCAAAACACACAATGACAAGTCAATGGCCTTTGTACAAGTCTATTGAACGCTTATTACAACAAGAAGCCGATACCAGGTTAAATTAAAAGCGCGTTTGATAAATGCGACTTTTACGAGCAAGATTAATGCCTGGACAAGGATAACGTTAAGGACGGACTGGAATTCCGGAGAAGGCGTCTACGTCAAGAGAGTACCGACCGTCCATCTACAAAAAGCTCAGAGCGAAAAGAGCTGTTAACTTTGTTTGATTTCAAATGTTACTCAGCTATTCAAGGAGCTTATTATGTTTCACTTATTACAAAATATTGAATTTGCTTGCACTGGAAAAATAATTGTTAAAATATTTTAATCAATAACACATTGCATGTATGGAATCTGATATGACTTGTGTTACAACACTCAGTGTGGCACGCAGCCAGACTAAAGCTACAAATATTTCATTTGAGTAGACCATGAAATAAAGAAACTACGGGCTTACAGATGCAAACACCTAAACTGCTTTGACAACCAACACTTAGCATTGCAACCACGAATGGCTTTCATGAAAGAGACCAATGAGCTACATATCACAGGAAGTATATAAAAAGGTAAATGCGCACAGGGCAGTGGCAACGCCCAATATTTAGCTAACCCAGCTTAGTATTTAACAAGATTTACCAGGTTTATGATTACATACTAATATCCCAACCTGTCGCCTTAAAACGAATTGCTTGCCAACGTCTATATATCATGCCTCACAATATAGTTTTGCTAATAAGCTACACATACATTGGTATTAAAATTCTTCAGTACTTGTTTAAGTAAAACACTAGCTCGAAGGCTTACTTTGTAATTCTAAGATATAAGATTGGCATTCATTGTTTTCATGAGAAGGTATATGTTATCATATGAGATTACTGCCCCCCGGTCCTTAAAATAACACCGACAAAACCAGCTCACGACAATGTTGTATATATGGCATGAATGGTAAAAGAATTTGGTTTATCATTATTTTCACGGTATTATATATTCTGTAGTGATTCATCCTGATTGCTACGGTTGTGCCATCACAACATACAATTTAAACAAACGCATGTACTATGTACTAGCTATAACAAAAACAGGGAAGGCGATACTCATATAAACGAACAGCAATAGGAACAGAAGTTTTGCCACGCCATTATTGCTTTCACAAAATACAGCAATGTTCATCACTTATCAGGAACCACAGAATGATGCTGTTTTCTATAAAAGAGTTGAGTATTTACTGAGGATAATGCAGTTACAGTAAAATTTATGAATCGACCTTCACCGGTGATAAGCATGTGATTATATCCCAAATCGAATGCCATTTCTCTAGTTTTGTCACCGTTGTAAACCCGGCCTATAAATATTTTGCCTCCCCGATGAAACATCTGCAAGTCATACCATAACACATTGTCATCTCGCTCTTACAAGTTGCTTAAGCAACTGTAGTCGCCCAAGTTTAGACAGTAACAGATCCATTCAATAATACTCTAATCCTATATTATTCATCCGACAGTATTCTTTTGTTTTAAAGATGTAATATATTCGAAGATTAATTTCAATTGTGCCAGCACACATAAATGGTCTTAACTACAATGTTGCATAATATCGAACATTTACTGCAACAACCCCCAAGAGTGCAATTAATTCATTTCACCTAGGTTGTGATTTGCTATATCCAGAGAGTATACAAGCACAGAAGAAGGGTTCTGTGATGGTTGTTCTGTTAAGTGAGAGCTTTTTAGTTTATTTTGTAATCCATTTAAGTTGTGCTATCTTATCTCTAAACGTAATTCGCGTTCTCATTTATCCTCACATAAGCAACAACTATAAGCACATTCTCATGATATGATCATTCATCAATCGAATCATTGTCAGCAGCAACATCTATGTCAAGAGAAAGAAGAAGAGTAGTATAGAAAATCGCGGTACTGGCGCACCTTACTTAATTCAACCAACGGGCACCAGTTCCGCTTATACAAGTTTTTCGATTTTTACTCCCTGTCACTTTAAGATGACCCCCACCGGGGCTACGTGGCTGAAAAGCGGGTCGGAGTCCGACCTCCAACGAGCCCGACTCCGCGCTGGTAAATTAACGTGACCATAGGCTAAGGTGACTACGCCGTTCGTTGCAATCTACCGCTTTGAGTCAAAAGGGGAGAGTTGTTGATGTCTAGCTCGTGGTATTCATCTCACCACTAACGAGCTCCTCTAGGTGTTTCACTTGTTGCACAAGGTCACTGAGAGCATCTCTCAGCTCGATATCCAAATCTATTTTCTCTTCTCTCAGATAATCTACTTCTTCCTTCAACTCTTTTACACAACCTGCAAGTTAATCAGGGCATTGACACATCAGAGGACGGAAATGTGACTAAGATACGAGTGGGGGCAGGAGAAAAGGGTGATCCTGAGGTAGCAGACAAGGCAATAGCCGATGGTTGTGTTTACCGATTTTGTAGTGGTGCATCTCAACCGCAATTTTTAATAACAATCTGGATCCACGCTAGTAAGTACTTTGGACATGTATTTTCAAATATTATATACGCATTAGTTACCTTGTAGAAAACGAACCATAAGCTAATTAACAAACTGTTTGAATTAATTATTGTTTTGCCCCTTTCTAAATGACAAATCAACCATGTTAACGGAACAAGAGTCAAACTTTGTCAATATGAGGTCGTATGAACTCAATGTGGCATGATATAACTCCTCGCTGGAATCGGCAAGAGAAATAAGAATTGGCTTTGGTTTTGATAATTGTGGCTTTGGATTAGCCGCAGAGGAATAAGGCTTATAAATTAATCAACCAATCCTGTTAACAGTGTGCCACCTAAAGGGCATTGCTAACCAAGCGTTGGTTTTCTCATGTATTGTTGGGATACTATAATCTGGTAGCAATCATAGATTGAATCATACGAGCAAAACACACTATATCATTGACATTCACCGTATCAACGCAAATGTCATAAAGAAGCCGATAACCTTTCGAAGTACCACGTTGTATTGAATGCACGTTTGATAAATGTAACCCGAAATTCTAGATACGTCATGTTTGCTATATTGTGCCGATCGTGTATCAACAAAACGCTCACAGTCATACCTGATGCTGACGCGTGCAGGTATCAAATGTTACCAATTTTGTTATGAAGCTATTGTGCAATAACTTGTTGGAATATTCCGCATGTCACGAGTTAATTTTGTCATTCGACACAACAAAGGCCTGTCAGGGGCGTCATAGTAGGACCATCAACATGATTCTGCTCGTTAATGCTTCCCCAGGGGCCATGTAATGGCTTCCTGTGAATCAAAAGAATGATGTATCTCAAATACGCCTAATACTTCCGAAACCAGGTGGATAGGGCAATAAGCGATGAGGAAACTAAAATGTTCCTAACGATTCGATAGACTATGTGTGTGGAGGGGGTTGACTGATAAGGTGATGCGGTGTAGAATATGATAGACAGGCTCGGTAAAATAACAGGTAAGGCAAGGATACCTGTAATGAGGAAAGAGGTGAAAATGTAATAATGTCTCGTTTTATGACATTATGACAACAATACCATGTCCTATCCAATATTACAACAACTACCCTTTTTATCTTCTACTTCTATGGCTGCAACGAATCACACTCGCACTATAAGCAATGCTTTGTTCATACTCATTTGGTTTAACAGTATAGTCAATTGAAGTATAATTTTTCTATATTTAGATTAATAGCCATCAGCCGCCGTATTGTAAGACACGTCCACAAATTTTTCCACAAATATCCAATTAAAATGTAGTTGAGGGATTTGTTTAATGACTTTTGTTTAGGCAGGGTCAGCAAAAGAATTTATTGAGTTGAATTTGATAGTATGCTACAGGCATGCTTATGCGCATGGCCCTAGAAATCCAGATCATTTGACAATCGCCTCAAACTGCGGGTAATTTGAGTATTTTCTTCATATGAGCAATAGAAGCACATGATAATTTTATCATCGAGGACGGAGGCTGTCGTGTAAACCTAACCATGTCCCTGGGGATGTCCTTCCGGCTACTTCTAGCTTCCCCTAGTTCATGGTTTCTATACCTAACATCCTCGTATATTCAATAGGCCAGGTATGTATACAGCGCGTAAAAAGTCCGTGCCATAAAATCATTGAGGTGGGTCGATATCATTTACCGTCCTTTGGTCGGTGTAGAAGCAGGTGCACACCATATTTTTTTGATGCTAATGCTTCGTCTTTCCAAAGTTGGATCTGTGCGTTTTGTCATCGATTGAAACAGTCTGGTACGCTTTGACAGATCTAGCCTTAATTTCTCCCTTCATTTGAGTACATTTTGTTACCTCAGCTAAGACGAGTTTATACGCATGATCCGAGATTTTGCTGTCGACATAATGTCAGCAATTGTATTTAATTGGCTCTGCGCAAGAACGCGGATCTGGTCATGTTTTTTTTTACATTGAATGTCAGTCGCCAACACCAGAAGACAGCCCCATACGAATGATGTTACCACTTGATAACATGGTATATCCACAGCTTGAGTCTCGTGAGGTTTGACCCCTGGCTCCATCACCAAACGACCATTGATACCCTTTGCTCAGTGGCCCACTTGCTTCTGCCCAAATGGTAACCAGGGGCTTCTTCCGTTAGGCTATATATTCTCTCATGTTCCCGTGCTGCTGTCTATGTCTGCCATCAATATACTTTTTATTAGCAGCATCCTTTGGCGATATTGGGTGTTTTTATGATCTCGCATTACAAGATTTTCAGTCATAGTACATAGGTTATTTTTGCATATTTAGAGAGAGGTCGGATTGAGTTCTCGCCGTTTTGAGTCATCGATCCATAGATACTCGACTTTATTGACATCTTGTAAATTTAAAAACGATGCTAACAGGAAAGTCTTGGTTATCAAATATCCTTCCTGTCGCGTAGCAGAATATTCAACCCATGCACAGTTCCGCTAGTAACACACTAAGTGACAGGATAAGCGATACTCGTGATTATAATATCGCCAAAAGAGCCCACAACTTCAAGAAGCGTAGTGGTGCACCATCATGTTGTGCGTGGTACTGACTTGATCGAGGTGAACACAAAGCGTGTTGATGGGCCGGTCACCCGTGTAATAACCTGAATAAATTAACTGCCTCCCGAGTCCGTCATCAAGACGCCAACATAGTCAACACTCCATCGTCAAAACGCGCAGTCCCATCTGGAATTGTGAGGGTAATAACCCCATTTACAGCATCAACTTCAAAACCAAGACCTAATGATGTAATCTGCTGCTGAAGGAGACTGAAACTCCCTTTCAGGAGCAAATGGGCGCTGTTCCACACAGCAGAGGGCTCTGAGGCAGACGAGGCCTTCATCCTGGAAACATCTGATGGTTTCACACAGCCCGGCGTTGAGCGTATTGATGGCAGCACTAGGACCTATGTCTGGGCACCGCTGGGGGCACAGTTCTTAGCCAACGATGAAGCTGCGACCAGAATTAACAACTGCTTGTCTGCCTCCCCATCTTCGGTGCAGAGCCCGGTAATCAGGGCATTGACACATCAGAGGACGGAAATGTGACTAAGATACGAGTGGGGACAGGAAACAAGGATGAGACTGAGGTAGCAGACAAGGCAATAGCCGATGCTTGTGTTTACCGATTTTGTATCCCGCTGGACTTTGAACTTCTCGAGAGCCACATGACATTGTACCAGAGTACGCTTTATGACAGACTGGAATACGAACTCACACACTGCAGAACACCGACCTGAAGATGCTGGCCCGCAGTCAATGCCTCCTTTGCCACGAAGACAGAGTCATTCGACAACCCGAAGATTACAAAGGTCGAGGTGAACATTGAGGGCATCCCAAATCTATGCCAAGGGCATGCGGGACTACCAGCAGTGGAATGAGGCGAGTTAGACCTTTGCGGCAATGAGTAAACGAGACCCCAGTGTGGCAATAGCTGTAAAAGACCAGGCATTGGCGGACGTGTCCCTAGGAGAGTACCCAACCAGCAAATATGCCCTGTGGCTTGACTTGGGGACGAGTGACGACGACAAGCTCCATGGCAGTGGTAGGCGCGTGGACAACGCGTCTGAGTGTGTCACCATCCAGATCTTTAAAAAAGCAGAGGCGGCTGCTGCATTGGACGTCTTTATGTATGTTGTTGTGGATGCACAGCTTAACATTAAGGAATGCAGGTACGTCAACTCTGTCTACTAGTTGTTCCGACTTATTTACATTTCCAGATGGTCCCAGCTCAGCTATTCTTTGCGGCCAGACTGGGTGTGGAAAAACCGTCTTCAACAGGCCCCTTCTTTGGCGCTTTTGAGCATGCTGTGATCCTCTGCCCTACCATCGGCTCCATGATCGCTTGGTTTTTTGTTACCATATGTTTAAGGGCGAGGCTATCCTGTACATTATCGATGACTGCACGCATCAGCACGCGATATGGATCCTGATATCATCATTGATCACCTCCTGGCAGAGTGTCCTCCTCCTCAGCGACCTGCTGCCCCAGATGACGAACCCAGAGCAGACTCAAAAAAGAGAGACATGCTTGCTGCATTCATAGAGGGTGGTCAGGCCCGTCAGTACGTGGGTGCGCAGTCAGGAGGACGCTTGACAATTGACCAGCTTGAATTAATGTCTGACGAAGAGATCACCAAGCTGTATGTAAGATACGAGGATCGGCTAGGTCCTAGTATGCGCGCCCACTTGAACAGACAGCTCTACATCTGTTCTCAGACATTGCTTGTTTCTTTCGATCCCACCAGAAAACCTACCAAAGCTAGTTGCAGACTTTGAAGCCGACCCGTCTGTTAGGCACGCGCTAGGCACTTCTACTTGTGAGTTTTAACACCGCTATGGCATGTACATAGCTCCGATAACCGCGACCTTAACAAAAGCACTGTACATTTGGACAAACAAGTTTAGTAAGCAAACATATCATCGAAGGTAACAAACCAGCCACTGGCAGAAGAGACCACATATCGACAGGGCCTGATGGGCTCGGCGGAGCTAACATCAATAGAGAGGGTGACTAGTGAACCTACAAAAAAAACCCAAAACTGTTGCCACAGCCCAAAAAGCCAATCAGAGTGAGCTTCTGAGTGAGCTCCTCGAGGCCGAGGTCACGCTTGGAGATGAAGCCACAGTGGAAAGGACTCATTCTACTGTTGTCGTGAAAAGGCCTTCTCCGCCTCATCATTTTTGTCCAACTGCTACATGGGCACCATGGTTTGCTGGTGGCGTTAGGTTGTTTGGGCTAGCATGGTGGTACAGGATTTATACAGCACCTCCACTGCCGCTGTTGTTCACAAAAGTCAACCAAGGATCGCTTTTGTATGGATTGATTTAATCATGACAACACCAAAGAACGGATGGCAAAATGTTCGTCAACACACTGTACATGGTGCAGTTGTTTCTGGTATATATATAGGTTACGCCAAATTGGGTTAGATGGCTCTGGGTGGGACATTCCCCAAGCTTGAATTCACGCCACGCGACCTCGGTATGGCTGTTGCCAACGTTGCCCTAGCCCTGGTCACAAAAGACATGCTAATTAAACAAGGGATTATACCGGTTGATATAATGAAATGAGTTTGCAAAACAAAATATGGCCTCGATTACGCTACTTGCTGGAGATGCCCTTGTAAACGCCCTTGTGTTCTAATGGAGCAACATCTTATTCTCTAGATTACGAAGCAGTCGCGTGGACGCCGAACGTAAACGCCATAATATGGCAATTGAGCAGCTTCATTCTGCACAGGCATCATGGGCCACATAGCGAATTGAGCGACTTCATCAATGAGCCGCTCCGCCGCCAGGGACATGCCGAGCATACTTTCTGGGATGTTGACGTTGCTATGCACGTGTACTACCAGATTACAGGCAAATCTACCAGTACATATTATTCAACTACTACTTGAAGGCTTGTAACCAGCTACTACATATTGTTCTACCACAGCTGCTGCTATTTCTATATTGGCTGCTGCTTCTTCCAATACATCTACTTCTAGAAGTTCTTTAATCACGTACGTGACAACCACTGTTATCTTCACTGCAACTCATCTACTCCCTCTTTGTCTTTCACTGCCATTAACTGCTACTGTTTCTACTACAAATCCTACTGCTTTCGCTGCTGCTGCTGTATCTTATACAAATTCTATTTCAATTATTGTAACAGATGCCAATACTGCCTTTACTACTACACCTTCTGCTATCATAGCTTCTGCTGCTACTACTACTCCAGCAACAACTGCTTCTGTTGCTTCTACTTGTGCAGCTACAACTAAACTAGCTCTAGGACTGTAACCAATACTATAGCTACTACCAGTTCCACTGCAGCTTCATCTCTTACTGGATCAGTCACTCTATCATCATCAGTAATGCTACTCCTGCTATTTCTGCGTCGGAGATAATTATGTCTTTCGACTTCATTGACTATTCATATGCTTCCACTCCTTACATGTATGTCGTATGTGTTTTTTAATGCCTCTTTTATGGTGTAAAAAGTGCAGCAAATCATGTTTACACATACGTCTAGGATGTTTTGTGTACAAAGCCAGAGAGCAGAAATCATAAATGTTCTTTATAGACTTGTCATTTCATTCTTTACCGTAGACGTTTTTTAGTGTTACAGGGTAACGACATTTGCTTTGTGTTAATGGTGGTTGGTATATGCACTGTAACATTTAATGTAGCTATTTCCGTCCCCATCAAACAGAACCATTCAGGGATCAAACGAATCTACCATAGCTCTTAATGGTGGTGGTATCAGGAGCAGCATCAGGCATAACAGCCTCCAGTGTGTTTCCTGTCGTAGGATGTGTGGTGGTATTGATAGAAATGGCAGCATACGTCACAATAGATAACTTTTTGCAATATTACAAATGAAAATGGACGCTACACCAGTTTTTTTTGCAGATCGTGGTAGTATAGTAGTTCTCTCCGTGTGTCATCAGTCATTGAGTATAGTGGGTAGTAGTGAGGCGAGGGTGTTTGTGGAGCCACCACTACATACGATGTTTTTTAAGTGCCTTGTTATTTGTCAGTATGTCGCAATGACACCGATGAGACTTGTGGATGGCATTTACCACACTGTCATACAATGATAAAAGACTTGGTTCACCCATTGACCTACTTTGACTGCTACTATCGCCACAATATAGGCGCTTGGTTGACCTACTGATATACTACTACTCTGACCACTACAACCGCCACATTACTGCTATTTGTAAGCTATTGGAAGTCATCTATTGCCATTTTTACTAACACAGCTACAACCACTAAGTCTTCTCCAATTGCTAGTTATTCCACTAATTACACAATAGCTACTGCCATTTCTCTACATGCTACTGCTATTATCTGCTACTGCCACCACCACCGCTAATATTGCATCCTATCCTTGTGTGTGGCATGAAGCTTTACACAAATCTGCTTTGGCCATCCAAACATCACATTGCTCTAAATAATAAGGTACTGCCTCTAAGGTCTTCGAGAGCGCCATTCACGCCATTGGGCTATATTGTTCTGTCATTAAGCGTGGGAACATTGCTGGCTGAAACCACCCATAGCGCCAAAGGATTTGAGCAAAACACACAATAACATGTCGATGATATTTGTATACCCTATTCAACCGCTCAATATATTCATTGTGAAGATCTTTCATAAGCAGGGGTTGTTACTGTGAAACAGCTATGCTGATAACGTGAGCGGGCTCTTGTCCAAAGATTAATGAATACAATGCACTTAATCGTTTACAATATTGCAATCTGATGAAGCATCCAGATAGTGCCATTTTTACTGAGGTATTGAAGTATATGATATTGTCAAAGAGCAGCACATTATACCTCGTTAGTCCTTGCATTTCATGTGACACTCTATACGAACTTTGTTCATTCTGTTTCCATTACTAATATAAACCAACGTTCCCCTATGAGACGTGCGCAAATCTCTCAATCGCTTTATGACATTTGATGCATTAAGAATCATACAAATTTGGTGATTCAACCAAAATGCTTTAAGTTCAAGAATGAGTTGCCGGATGCTTGAATGGGTCGTACTTCCTAATCGTGGAAAGCACACTCGACTGTTCTGTTAGCTGCTATTAATATAATAGACTTATTGACGCTGTAGATTGAGACCTAAAGCAAGGAATATCGTCAATACTGACACTAAAGTAAGGAACTATTGACACAAAAAGAGATAATCAACTCGTTCGCTGTGTGATTAGCCGCAAATGGTTATAACTTTTTACAGATAAATATTTGCTTTCATAGATTTTTCCTATACTATATAGCCCAACAGTGGGACACACAAACACACACAGTTTCATTCCTCCATTCTATACTACATAGCCTGTTACAAAAGCTTTCTCCCGTATGATATTTAAATTAAATATTTAACGTTTATCACTGATGACTCATTTGAGTAGGACAGACAGTGATAGAATATAAGCGCCGATACTATTTAATGTCAATCGCAGCGAGGAAATCACCACAATTATTTCCAGAAACTCAATACTGTAGTCGGTTTCAATTTGTGTAGTCTACTGGAATTAATTCCTGTTGATACGGTTTGCATTAAGCTTCATCAGCTGTTACCATACAATGCAATAATTCATTTGTAATAATGCAATTTTAGTTCCTGCTTTGGAGCTAATATACCGCGCGCAGAGCTATCGCTTGCAATGATTCAGTTATCGTTTCCCTACACAACATTATTCAATCGATGCAGCTTCATTTTGTCATTGAAGCCAAAATAGTTCATTTGTGCAGTGGAAATATCTACGAAAGTAGAAGCGAAAATGATGTCATCGAATGAAGCAGAGGATATATTGCGTCGATGGTTTATCGACACACGCGATGCTGTTGCACTTTTATAATACTATATATAACAGAGGCACGGTCCTCATTTAAAATGTCACCGTTTAAATCAATTGTCGATGATTTATATATAAGTGTACATATATATATATATATAATTTATATATATATATATATATATATGTATTTATATATATATATACATAAATATGTAAATCTATGTTTATATATAGATATATATAACGTTATATATAAATTTATATATCTACATTAGCATATGTATATATATATATATATGTATATATATATATGTTTATATATATGTTTTATATATACATATATATACACATATGTATTTGTATATATATATATATATATATATATATATATATATATATATATATATATATATAGATATATATATATTTATATATATATATATATATATATATATATATATATATATATATATATATTTGTAGGTACAGGCAGGCCAACGAGGGGTTCTGAGGCCTTATGTTTGCCGCAATTGACATGGCTGTGGATTAAATTGGTCAGACTCAACCTCTGATTACCATGGCAATAATAGCAACCCACGTTCAGCTACTCCTGTCATTGGGGTTAAAGATGAAAATATAGGTACGCTGGTATAATCAATGGTTTTAATCACAGATGATGGTCGGTTCTTTCTGCAATGTATTACGAAAAGGACAAAATGGGATATACCGATTTACAGCATATTGCAAGCATGCAATGATATTATCATATTGATGTGCGTTGCCTAATGGAGCGTCGTTCGTTACTGCCAGTGCTGCCAAACGTCGAATAATAAAATGTACTAATGCAACTTAATCGGTCTCTCATGAGAGCTCTAGTAACTTATGACTAAAGGGGTTTAATTAGTTGCCATCGATAACACATGTGTCGACTAATCCTTGGGGTAATTTGTTTAGGGTCATAAGTGAATAGAAGTCTCATTAAGGCATGATGAATTATACACTACATGTCACACATGTTTCAATTATTGCGGCCGCTACCGCTCGTGCACGTTCGCCTACTTCTACCCGCGTAGTAATACACAAACTATGCTAAGATATCATTGCTTCAGTTCACTGCTACACTCCGGAGTTATTAAACATTCTCTTCCTTTGATAAAGTGTATCCAAAACGAGAAGACATTTGCATTTCAATAGTTCTTTCGTCTTAATGCATAACAAATCCTGCGCGCATGAGCCTGGTGTTTAGTGTTGACAGGCTTTCTCATTAGCATCCATTCGCAGCAGTGAAACCCTGAAGTTCGCACTCATAATGCATCGTCCTATTTTTTTTAGGTCACAGTCCTTGTTCCAGTCCATCAAGTTAACTTCGTTATAGAGTTTTCTGAAAGTAATTTCAAGGTAATTTACACACTGATGAATGTCCAGTTGCAGGTTTGTGGTGATTTTGTAAACGAGGAACGATTACTGCCTCTGTTATGTTTGTCATTATAGAAGTAATGCATAAAGCAACATATCTTAATCCTAAAGCGGTAAGCTACAGCATCGTTTGTATCGAAAAAACATCAAACTAACACAATACCATCGTAGCTACACGGCAAGATGACGTGCTACAGGAGCTGAAGCAGTCTGTGACCCAGCCACAAAAGTACATTAATACCAATTAATCAAATACCTGTTTGTGTGTGGTTTGCTACTTAATAATGATGTTTTAGCGTCTTAATTCATTCAAACACCTAGAGAAACACTAAATTCCTTCGGGTCTAGAATTTTTACCGACTGGAAACAATATGCATGCACCAGCTGAAAATAGTGCACCAAGCATGCCTGATGCAATACTGAGATTAGCTATAGTTATTGTGTATAGTCACCCTTTGGTGGTGTACATATTAAGTTTGTTTGTTCATGCAAACTATCTATTTTGTGATCGATATTTTACTTATCAAGGAAGCGACAAACACTGCTTTGTCTGAAGGCTTAAAGCTCCACCATTCCTTAGTTCGAAGAACAAGGCGCAATGGTCCATGGCCCAGAGGTTTGATAGTTCACATAGTCATTTATACAAACTATAAGCAAAGCATTAGGGTGCAGTTTCATGACCACGTTGCAAATGGTGGCTTCTATTATCGTCACTTATCGGGGATCGGGGGCTGAGATGGTTCTGTCATACACCGCGGGAGTTCTACACCTTGGTTATAAAACCTTGGTTACATCACGCTTTGAGCACACTACAAAAGCAAATAATGCTCGCATAAACCTTTCAATCGAAATTCCACAACGATGCTAATAAGCTGTTCAAATGTGAACTAGACACGCGAGATGAATGACGGATGGACCAAAATTCTGGAAAATACATCGTCTACGTCAAAAAACCTATTACAATAAACCCCCCACACCCGAAACAGGTGTTAGTTCAAGCTGCTGTAGACATGTGAACGGACGCATTGGTGCAGGTAATTGCATAATGTTCAACTCTCAATTCGAGAGAGTTGTTCCTACATCGTTGCTTAATGTTAAAATTGTTTCCACCTGCTGTTAATTTTACTTCCAGAGCTTCTCAAGTTGCTACTACTATTCTTCTGTGCCTGCTTGCGTCAATAAACTACTACTTCCGGCATGTTGTTATTCTCGGACGTTCTTTATTCATGGTCCCAAACGCTTATTAGGTGTGTGACGGAAAGTCTACAGAAAATAGATTATTTGATCTTTGGTAAACTCTTAAGTGATGAATCATGTACTAGCAAATTTTCCTCAACCTCATTTGTTCTGCTTTTTGTACAATTTATGCAATATTGATGTGGAGTGCATTGATCGCGGTGTGCGATTGTAAATATCCCCCTAAACGTCAGGTGGCTTGTAATAAGTAACTCTTGGTAAACAAAGTCAGTATCAAATTTACATTTTAATTTCCGCTAATGAATCTGAGGAGACCTAGAACCAAATAATATCAACAATTCTGGAATGTCGATATAGCAACTAGGAGTGCGCCCCCTTGCTTGAAAGGGATACATTGTGTTCTGTTTAAAAGAGTGGGAACGCTGCGAGCTGATAACACAGATAGATACTTAACAAGTCAATAGTATTTGCATAAACCCAAAGGACACAACCCCTCGCAATAAGCTTTTGCACCACATAATTGACCTGTCACGGAAGCCACCCACGGAGGGTGTTGTTATTGGCTTCATGTAAATTCAAATAGAAGAAACCGGGTTGAGGGGTTGTACAGTCAGAGTGAGGTGAGATGCAGGACTAATTCGGTGAGGTAGATTTCAATGCTCCATCTTGATTGTATAGCGTAGCACAATCTTATACAAAACAAAACTCACCTGCCTGCATAAATCAATCGTTAACAACATAATTCATGTGTAAACAATAATAGCAAACGTGGCGAATTCATAAATGATATGAGTCCATGGAAGCAGGTTCGTGCTCTTGTCAGGTGCGTGTGATTGGTCGCCTCTAAGCTAGTGGTTATGACGATGATATCTGGCATGAGGCGACCATGAACCATTAACATCCTGCACCATGTACATAATGCATACAATATACTTCAAGATTTCTGTACACTATTTCAGTTGACAAATAAGTTAAACACGGAATTGGCTATCATAAATCTGAATCGCGTCAGAATTATCTAGGGAATGCATATACCTTTTGAATAATCAATAATCCATTTACAGAGGACACGTTCACGACACCTTCAGTGATCAAAGCTCAAGAACGCTAACACTTATATAAAAGAAGCTGAATCTTTGACAGATAGCACTTGTACCCACATAGAGACTAATGTTCTTTATAACGATATGGTATCGAACTGTCCTGTTTTTTCATCTTAGTCTTGAGTTTTGCTTTTTACCAATTTAGAGGTTGTCACCTCTGTAGTGGTTTACACACAGCATATATAATGTACAATTAGTGACGTGTTAAAACTGATCTACGGTTTATAATTGTGTATTGCGCAAGCGTACTTCTGGCCCTCGCCTTTGGAAATTCAATTGTAAACACTGCTTTGTCAACTTCGTATATAATTCTACTGCCTTAAAAACAAACGGCTGCTTAATCCGGAAGGCGCTCGAACCTTACCTAGTCTTTGGTCAAACATTGTCGTTTGTAGCATAATACCGAAACCACCTCTTCGTTTTGATCTTCAATGTGACACAAGTTCACATGATTGCATTATGCAGTTTTGTCCTGATTGGTGAAGCATGTGAATACAGTTGCTCCTCAATCGCACAACCAATGTTTTCGTTCATAATAATCAGCTGCAATGCTATCAAGTACGATTATCTGGATTAGTACATATAAACGAAAGACCAAATGGCTTGCCCGAAGGTAATCTTAATGACACACAAATAATATTGTCGTTTATCCATTTGGGTAAGCCATTGAGCGTTTTGTCAAGCAGCGTGGCGCAGCAACAGGCCAATAACGCAAAGCGAGGACATGAAAACACAATAACATGTCACTGGTATCTGCGTAAACCTCGCATACAATAACCCCCACATTAAGCTGATAGGCCATTAGGTTACTGAGCAGGTGTGTTGCCATGGGCTACACGTCGGGTCGAATAAAGGGTAGGCGTCACAGGGGTCAGCAGAGCCAGGGTGGGATGAGTTTAGGGAATATATTATGTCGCTATGGTGATTAAATGTTCCATTATGATAAAGCCAATTACGTGTCGTGTGTCAATGTAGGCAATACATTCATTCCATTGTGCATCACAAGATAGTGTAGCGGTTGGACTGCTGTGTACGATAGCTGGCTTGTACTGATATCGAGATGGATACACCGTAAGATCAGCAATCATCACTTGGCACGAATCTGATGAATGGTAACCTAGCAGGGAAGGTCGAAAACCCCATTTTTGGTACATACATTATGAATGTCAACTTCCCACAAGCACTAGAAACATCAAAGACATACAGATCAGGGTAATAGTGAAAACATTTATCAAAACATCCCATCGCTTCTTACACCAAAGTAAATACACGGCGCATTTTCAACATGTGCATGGACATGTTTCCAGTAGGTAAGCTCCAATGACCCCAAGGATGTGATTCTAACGCATAACTACATATATTTAAATGACATATTTCTGCTATGTACAAGTTCCGACAAGTCTTATCATTTATATCAATAATGTAATAGGACGACATCTTCAAATAGGGTACAACAGACCTTGGTACTTGTAATGTACTACTAAAAGTAGTTATTGATGTCCCCGTAGAACAATAACGTCACGAAATTCGGGGATTCATGACAATCGTGTCGTTTCACAAACCGCCATCGTTTACGTTCTATCGTGCGATGTATCGCTATTGTATGTGGAGTCTGAAAGGCAATGGTCTTGTGCAAAACTGTTATTACAAATGGACCGTCGGCATGTCATTAATAACCTAGCTCAGCGGCACGTGTGATTATGATTTATGCCGCTGGTAATTCACACATGCCCTTATTTTCCTGAAAACGTTACCTCTCTGCACCAATAATAAGCATATGCAAGATCACATTATTATGGTGTCCACATGATCAAAACTAATAGCTAAATCATGGCATACTATAGGTCATGACGCCGCGAAGCACACAACAAACAGAATTGAAGCAGGTGACATAAGCATGAGTTGGAATACCACTAGCTCGCCAGATCCTTCTTACAAACATAGCGTTTTTTTTATATCATAGGCAAAGTGCAAATTCAAGATGCCAATACTTCCTTAACAATAGACACACGTACGCCAATGTTGAAAGCTTTCAATGTGTTTCTACATCTACTTTGTCGTACGCGTTTTTACACAATTAAGTACCCCTGAAGTTCTGTATAAGATAAAGCTTACTGCATGATGCATTCTTATATAGCCACCGACTACGCCGAATCCTCCATTATTGTAAGCATTCTACAGGTGTCGCCAGCAGTGTAAATCACGTCAATGAGGCGATGAATGTTTCCAAACACATCAGGCACCATAAGGTTCATTAATGTGCGTTAGACAAGTTATTTTTATGAAAATATTCTACCACCGCGTGCTTGTATTTACGTATTTTTGGGTAGACATTAACATAAGCTGACTTGCAAGGGACATATGAAGATCTGTAGCATAGAGTTTATAGATTCAATAAGTTGTGTGGGGATTATGAAATTACATGAAATACACCGTCATCATCAGGCGACGATACCATGAAATCAACAAAAGCAGTGGGATTGTTGATCCGACGTCTCGGAGTCGGCGTCTGTTGAAGACATGGCGCATTATCAGACTGGTTGAGTCTTCCACGGCTCCGAATCATTCAGAGAATTCCACGCTGTATGAGGGGATGCTATGATAAAGCAACACACGCCGGCTCACAAGTGGCGTCTTCACATTTTTTGCTCGGGCTGAGGATTGAGTGAACCCTTTTATCGTACCTATAAACTCGTTGGTATCGTAACCAAGACGTAGTTCTGAACCTGCTTGCCAATGTCACACGAGTCATAGAAGTGTATGAATTGTCGAACATGATGGTAAAATGGCTATTGTAAATTCGATATTTTAGTTTGACACAGATGCCATAAACATATACAGATGGGACTTAAACATATATCCCCGACATCATCCAAGCATCTTGCTTCGTGGTCTACATTGATGTTACTATCCGGCTACAATAGGAAAATATCCTTGGCCACACTGCATTCTTCAGCCTCTGAAGCGCTGATTAAGGGGTGATGGTAGGGGGGGGGGCGAGTATGGAGAGTTCATCCCTTTATTGTAATAGCTTAAAACAACCAATAAGCTAATGAGTGACATACAATCAAGCTACACCATGCAGCGAGAGAGCTGTATCGCACCTTCCACAGAGTGTGTTCCTGTCTTGAATACAATTACATTTACGACGCGCAATCTTGTCGATATTCCCCCGTACAATATGTACCCTTACTTCTACGTTAACTGTCTGTATACCTACAACAACATTTCCCCCCTTCTGCTTCTACTGCAGCTGCTATTGCCATACCCAGTATTTCTACCACTGCCTTTACTGATTATTCGACTGCTACTATTACCGCTACGTCTTACACGCATGATACACCTGTTGAGTCATCCTCTTCTGCTTCCTTTGTGACTGTCATGCGTCGTGCATCACATTCAGCTTAAAGCGTGGTTGACATATATCTTGCTGAATGAGGAATGCTTTGTTCTTCACATGTATATAACTGATAGTATTGGCTCGAATCCAGGTCACCCTGGATTTTGACTTCCGCATAATTCTGTCGTTAGCCAGACTGAAACAATATCAACCACACTGGGAAGTCGATCTTAAAAACAAGGTCGAACGAATCACTCTCGATGAGAGGATACATCGTGTGCATTCAAGCAGTGAGGGCGGAGGTTGGACAATAATAAGTCCATATCATCTGTATAAGCTCAACCGACACAAACTCTCACAATCAACTAATAAGCACTGAGCAGGGGTGTTGTCAGGGGCTGCATGTAGGGATGTATCACAGGGGTCGTCTTCGGGTCGGATTGCATAGCATGGGCTAGATCAAAATGTTCTGTTGTGCAGAAAACAGATTTTCCATTAAATCTAATGCTAATTTATCACTTCACTGTAATGAATTAATTACATTGTTCATGCCGGCACAGATGAATGCTTAGATTTGTGCGTAAAAACATTTATAGCTATCTATCTCCATTCTAGCATGCATATATCATTCTAGCATATATACATATATTCATATATATATATATATATATATATATATATATATATATATATATATATATATATATATATATATATATATATATATATATATATATATATATATATATATATATATATATATATATATATATATATATATATATATATATATATATATATATATATCCGTATATATCCGTATATATATATATACTTTGACTGCTACGACGACTACTTCAACCATTGGCCATTATCCTAGAACCACAGGAACATTGTCTGTCACTGTCACCACGGCTACTGTATCTACTGCTCTTAGAATCATCGCGACGTCATACTCCACCGCTATAATGACTTCTTTTATACTTAAACAACTAATTATTATTTTAATGCTTTCCATTATGTGCTTCGTGCGGCGCATCGCGCTGAAGATCCGTTTGTCATGTCTTTGCTCGCTCGGCGAGGTGGAACAATGGATTCCACATTGAATTATCTGCATACATTATTGGCGGCCTTAAAACGACTTAAACGTTGATATTTGACCAATGCATTTTTGTAACATGAGCCAGTGTAGAACCATATCAACCACTTCGGAACTGATATAGCCCATAGGTCATTATTACCCCAGTAAGTTATTGTGACTAATGGACTAGGTAGTGTTCTTTCAAACCGTGTAGGCGAAACGATGTCAGTAGCGGATAAAATAACAACTTAACATGATTTGTTTGAATGAAATTGACACAAAACCTCACAATAAGATTATACACCCACCTTGTGAATGAGAAACTGTACAAGGGCTACATATAGGGTCGTTTAACGACGTCACGCGAGGTTAATAAGGCCTAAGTGATGTGAGACTTATTTATCATGCCAAAGACGTATGTTATTAGGCCCAATGGCGTTATGCGGCAGTTTATCACTTCACAATAATTGCATTGCTCTGGACAGTTTAAAGTTGTGCAAATGTCCTCCACAACTGCACTAACATGAAATATAGATGTGGCAAGATAGGTTGTCTTGTCATTTAGAAGCTAATACTGTCCTAGAATTACCTATCATCATTTTGCAGTCAATGCTGATGTATATCAACCAAGCATGTGTTAGCCAGGCGGACGTTCACTATTCGCTTTTTATCACACGTTATACGGCTCTATTTATAATAATATGCTATTCAGGGGTGGTGACCATTCCATTCAATTACGTCATCACGTCTTAATTTTGAATAAGATGATAAAAGTGTTTTGTTTATCCGATTATACACTAACAAACATACCAGCACTTTCCAATGCACGATTTATAACATACTGACGTTAATATACACTGGTCTCATACAATGCAGTTCAGAAAAATGTGCCCTGCAATATTTGACCCCAATAGCCATACTGTTATTAAAATCACTTGCCGTGTAGTATTCATACAATATCAAGGAGTTTAATAAAACCCCAAAACGATCGCCTATGGTAATCAGAGCATGTATCCGAAATAATACTGTGTGAAGTAGGTCATTTATTCATACTAGAGTGCCTACAGGAAGTATGAGTAGCCGCTATTGCTGTGCTACAGCATTCACAACATGCGACAAGACCAAATCCATCAAACCGCTCACTTTATTCATTGTGAAGACATTACGTAAGCAGTGGTGGTTACTGTGAAACAGCCATGTCGATAACGTGAGCAGGCTCTTGTCTAAAGATGAATGAATGCAATGCATATAATCGTTTACAATGTTGCAACCAGATAGTGCCATTTTTACTGAGGTATTGAGGAATCAGTTGTATATGATATTTTGAGTCAAAGAGCAACACATTATACCCAATATCGCCAATACTGACACTACAGCAAGGAACTAATGGCACAAATAGTGATAATCAACTCGCTCGCTGTGTGATTAGCCGTGAATGGTCAGAACTTTTTACAGATTAATACTTTCTTTTATAGATTTTTCCTACACTATACAGCTCAACAGTGGGACAGACAATCACACACCGTTTCATACCCCCATTCAATACTACATAGCCTGTTTGGTTACAAAAGCTTTCTCCCGTATGATATTTAAATTAAACATTTAACGTTTATCACTGATGACTCATTTGAGTAGGACAGACAGTGATAGAATATTTTGATAAAAGTGCCGATACTATTTGATGTCAATCGCAGCGAGGAAATCACAATTATTTCCAGAAACTCACTACTGTAGTCGGTTTCAATCTGTCTACTGGAATTAATTCCTGATGATACGGTTTGCATTAAGCTTCATCGGCTGTTAACATACAATGCAATAATTCATTTAGTAGGGCCAGCAAGTTTATGATAATAATGCAATTTTAGTTCCTGTTTTGGAGCTAATATACCGCGCGCAGGGCTATCGCTTGGAATGATTCAGCTATTGTTTCCCTACGCAACATTATTCAATCGATGCAGCATCATTTTGTCCATGAAGCCTAAATAGTTGATTTGTGCAGTGGCAATATCTACGAAAGTAGAAGCGAAAATAATGTTATTGAATGAAGCAGAGGATATATTGCGTCGATGGTGTATTGACTCAGGCGATGCTGATGCCTATCGCTTTTGGAATATCACTCATGCTGGATAAGTTCCATTTTATAATACTATATATAACAGAGGCGCAGTCCTCACTTAAAATGTCTCCGTTTAAATCAATTGTCGATGATTTATTTATAAATGTACAAAAATATAATTTATATACATATATATATTTATATATACATACATATATATGTATATATATATTTATAAATACATATATATAGCGTTATACATAAAACTCGCACTTGTGGGTGTTTAGTCACTGATCAATGCCAGTGAAGATATACATTTTATCACAGTTTCTGTGCCACTTTATTTTGTCCACTTTGTATTGTCCATTGATATATAAATTTATATATATATATATATATATATATATATATATATATATATATATATATATATATATACAATTATAAATGTCTAAAATATTATATATATATATATATATATATATATATATATATATAATATGTGTATCATAAATATATGTAGATATATATATACTATATATATATATATATATATATATATGTATTTGTCTATCTATATGTAAATATATGTATATATCGCTATATATTCATATAAATGTATGTATATATATGTATATGCATATTTATATATTTATATACATATATTCATACATACATATATATATATATAAATATATATATATATATATATATATATATATATGTATATATATATATATATATATATATATATATAAATATACATATAATATATATGCTACAAAACCATCAACACTCCACATTTCTCTTCATAATTGTACGTCACACAGCAGAATGCATAACCCGTTCTCCAATGAGGCACTCACACAATATGTTGGAATGTGTAAAGGCCCTATTTGACTCAACAGTTACTTGGCTAGTATAATGCTGAATGCTTTTCCCGTCTTAGTAACAATATAACAGTGAAGTTGATTATGTTGAATAACACAAATGCACCATCGCAGGCGTTAGTACAGGCAGGCCAACGAAGGGTTCTTAGGCCTTATGTTTGCCACAATTGACATGGCCGTGCTTTATATGGGTCAAACTCATCTTCTGATTACCATGGCAATAATAGCAACCCACGTTCAGCTGCTCCTGTCATTGGGGTTGAGGATGAAACATCGAGCATGGAGCGTCGATCGTTACTGCCAGTGCTGCCAAACGTCGAATAATAAAATGTACTTCAATTTCATCTGTCTCTCGTGTGAGCTCTAGCAACTTATGTTTTATGGGGTTTAATTAGTTGCCATTGATAACACATGTGTCGACGAATGCTTTTGGGTAATTTGTTTAGGGTCATAAGTGAATAGAAGAGTCTCATTAAGGTATGATGAATTATACACTATATGCCATGCATGTTTCCGTTATTGCGGCCGGTACCGCTCGTGCACGTTCACCTACTTCTACCCGTGTAGTATTACACAAACTATGCTAAGGTAACATTGCTTCAGTTCACTGCTACACTCCGGCGTTATTTTACATTCTGTTCCTTGAAAAAGTATATCCCAAAACGAGGAGACATTTGCATTTCAATAGTTCTTTCGTCTTAATGCATAACAAATCCTGCACGCATGAGCCTGGTGTTTAGTGTTGACAGGCTTTCTCATTAGCATCCATCACAGCAGTGAGACCCTAAAGTTCGCACTCATAATGCATCGCCCTAATTTTAAGGTCACAGTCATTGTTCCAGTCCATCAAGTTAACTTCGTTATAGAGTTTTCTGAAAGTAATTTCAAGGTAATTGACACACTGATGAATGTCAAGTTGCAGGTATGTGGTGATTTTGTTAACGAGGAACGATTCCTGCCTCTGTTATGTTTGTAATGCATAAAGCAATATATCATTGTTCTACAGCGGGAAGCTACAGCATCGTTTGTATCGACAACAACATCAACCTAACACAATACCATCGAAACTATACAACAAGATGACGTGTTACAGGAGCTGAAGCAGTCTGTGACCCAGCCACAAAAGAGGAAGTACATTAATACCAATTAATCAAATACCTGTTTGTGTGTGGTTTGTCACTTGATAATGATGTTTTAGCGTCTTAATTCATTCAAACCCCTGAAGAAACACAAAATTCCTTCGGGTCTAGAATTTTAACCGGCTGCAAACAATATGCATGCACCAGTTAAAAATAGTGCACCAAGCATTCCTGATGCAATACTGATTTGAGATAAGCTATAGTTATTGTGTATAGTCACCCTTTGTTGGTGTACATATTGCGTTTGTGTATTGATGCAAACTATCTATTTTGTGATCGATATTTTACTTATCATGGAAGCGACAAGCAATGCTTTATCTGAAGGCTTAAAGCTCCAACATTCCTTAACTAGAAGTTCTGTCATACACCGCGGGAGCTCTACACTGTTATAAAACCTTGGTTATATCACGCTATCAGCACACTGCAAAAGTAAATAATGCTTGCATAAACCTTTCAATCCAAATTCCACAACGATGCTAATAAGCTATTCAAATATGAACTAGACGCGTGAGATGAAGGACGGATGGAACGAAATTCTGGAAAATGCATCGTCCACGTCAAAACAAATATTACAATAAACGCCCAACACCCGAACCAGGTGTTAGTGCAAGCTGCTGTAAACATGTGAATGGACGCATTGTTACAGGTAATTGCATGATGTTCAACTCCCAATTCGGGAGAGTTATTCCTACGTAGTTGCTTAATGTTAAAATTGTTTCCACCTGCTGTTAATTTTATTTCCAGAGCTTCTCCAACTGCTACTACTATTCTTATGTGCCTGCTTGCTTCAACAAACTAGTACTATGGCCACTACTTCCGGCATGTTGAAATTCTCGGACGTTCTTCATTCATGGTCCCAAACGCTTATTAGGTGTGTGACGGAAAGTCTGCAGAAAATAGATTATTTGATCTTTGGTAAACTCTTAAGCGATGGATCATGTACTAGCAAATTCTCCTCAACCTCATTTGTTCTGCATTTTGTACCATTTATGCGCTATTGATGTGGAGTGCATTGATCGCGGTGTGCGATTGTAAATATCCCCCTAAACGTCAGGTGGCTTGTAATAAGTAACTCTTGGTAAACAAAGTCAGTATCAAATTTACATTTTAATTTCCGCTAATGAATCTGAGAAGACCTAGAACCAAATAATATCAACAATTCTGGAATGTCGATATAGCAACTAGGAGTGCGCCCCCTTGCTTGAAAGGGATACATTGTGTTCTGTTAAACAGAGTGGGAACGCTGCAAGCTGATAACACAGATAGATACTTAACAAGTCTATAGTATTTGCATAAACCCAACGGGCACAACCCCTCGCAATAAGCTTTTGCACCACATAATTAACCTGTCAAGAAAGCCACCCACTGATGGTGTTGTCATGGGCTTCATGTAGGTTCAAATAGAAGAAATCGGGTTGAGGGGTTGTACAGTCAGAGTGAGGTGAGATGCAGGACTAATTCGGTGAGGTAGATTTCAATGCCCCATCTTGATTGTATAGCGTAGCACAATCTTATACAAAACATAACTCACCTGCCTGCATAAATCAATCGTTATGAACATAATTCACGTGTAAACAATAATAGCAAACGTGGCAAATTCATAAATGATATGAGTCCATGGAAGCAGGTTCGTGCTCTTGTCAGGTGCGTGTGATTGGTCGCCTCTTAGCTAGTGGTTATGACGATGATATCTGGCATGAGGCGACCATGAACCATTAACATCCTGCACCATGTACATAATCCATACAATATACTTCAAGATTTCTATACACTATTCCTGTGCTCATTTTAAATGTTATAGTTCAATGTTTGGTTGAATAAAAATTAATAAGAAATATTTGATTTCTTAATTGACTGCTTAATTCATTGTTGATACATTTCAATTGACAAATAAGTTACTCACGGAATTGGCTATTATAAATCTGAATCGCGTAAGAATTATCTAGGGAATACATATACCTTTTGAATAATCAATAATCCATTTACAGAGGACACGTTCATGACACCTTCAGTGATCAAAGCTCAAGAACGCTAACAATTATATAAAAGAAGCTGAATCTTTGACAGATAGCACTTGTACCCCCCATAAAGACTAATGTTCTTTGAAACGATAAAGTATCAAACTGTCCTGTTTCTTCATATTAGTCTTGTGTTTTGCTTTTTACCAATTTAGGGGTTGTCACCTGTACTTCTGGCCCTCGCCTTTGTAAATTCAATTGTAAACACTGCTTTGTCAACTTCGTATATAATTCTACTGCCTTAAAAACAAACGGCTGCTTAACCCGGAATGCGCTCAAACCTTACCTAGTCTTTGGTCAAACATTGTCGTTTGTAGCATAATACCGAATCCACCGCTTCGTTTTGATCATCAATGTGACACAGAATTGCATTATTGCAGTTTTGTCTTAATTGGTGAAGCAGTGGTTGTAGTTGCTCCTCAATCGCAAAACCAATGTTATCGTTCATAATTATCAGCTGCAATGCTATCAAATACGATTATCTGAATTAGTACATACAAACAAAAGACCAAATGGCTTGCCCGAAGGTAATCTTAATGACACACAAATAATATTGTCGTATATTCATTTCGATAAGCGATTGAGCGCTTTGTCAAGCAGCGTGGCGCAGCAACAGGCAAATAACGCAAAGCGAGGACATGAAAACACAATAACATGTCACTGGGATATGCGCAAACCTCGCATACAATAACCCCCATATTAAGCTGCTAGGCCATTAGGTTACTGAGCAGGTGTGTTGCCATGGGCTACACATCGGGTCGAATAAAGGGATAGGCGTCACAGGGGTCAGCAGAGCCAGGGTGGGATGAGTTTAGGGAATATATTATGTCGCTATGGTGATTAAATGTTCCATTATGATAAAGCCAATTACGTGTCGTGTGTCAATGTAGGCAATACATTCATTTCATTGTGCATCACAAGATAGCGGTTGGACTGCTGTGTACAATAACTGGCTTGTACTGATATCGAGATGGATACACCATAAGATCAGCAATCATCACTTAGCAAGGAAGGTCTAAAAAAATTTCTTTTATGTGGTAAATATATTACAAATGTCAGCTTCTCACAAGCACTAGAAACATCAAAGACATTCAGATCAGGGTAATAGTGAAGGCATTTATCAAGACATCCCATCGCCTCTTGCACCAAAGTAAATACACGGCCGCATTTTTCCGACAGGTAAGCTCCATTGACCCGAGGCTGTGTTTCTAACGCATACCCTACACCTATTCAAATGACATATTTCTGCTATGCACAAGTTCCGACATGTCTTACCATTTTAATGAATAATGTAATAGGACGACATCTTCGCATTGGGTACAACAGACCTTGGTACTAATGTACTACCAAAAGTAGTTATTGATGTCCCCGTAGAACAATAACGTCATGGGATTCGGGGAGTTCACCATGACAATAGTGTCGTCTCACAGACTCCCAACGGTTACGTACTGTCGTGGGATGTGTTGATATTGATAGTGGTGTCTGAAAGGAAATGGCCTTATGCTGTTATTACAAAAACATGTTATTACAAATGAACCGTCCGCATGTCATTAATAACCTAGCTCAGCGGCACGTGTGATTATGATTTATGCCCATGGTAATTCACACATGCCCTTATTTTCCTGAAAACGTTACCTCTCTGTACCAATAATAAGCATATGCAAGATCACATTATTATGGTATCCACATGATCATCAAAACTAATAGCTAAATCATGGCATACTATGGGTCAGATTGGTTGAGTCTTCCACTGCTCCGAATCATTCAGAGAATTCCACGCTGTATGAGGGGATGCTATGACAAAGCAACACACGCCGGCTCATAAGTGGCGTCTTCACATTTTTTGCTCGGGCTGAGGATTGAGTGAACCCTTTTATCGTAGCTATAAACTCTTTGGTATCGTAACCATGACGTAGTCCTGAACCTGCTTGTCAACGTCACACGAGTCATAGAAGTGTATGAACTGTCGTACATGATGGTAAAATGGCTATTGTAAATTCGATATTTTAGTTTGACACAGATGTCATAAACATATACAGATGGGACTTAAACATATATCCCCGCTATCATCCAAGCATCTTGCTTCGTGGTCTACATTGATGTTACTATCCGGCTACAATAGGAAAATATCCTTGGCCACACTGCATTCTTCAGCCTCTGAAGCGCTGATTAAGGGGTGATAGTGAGGAGAGTTCCTCCCTTTATTGTAATAGCTTAAAACAACCAATTAGCTAATGAGTGACATACAATCAAGCTACACCATGCAGCGAGAGAGCTCTATCGCACCTTCCACAGAGTGTGCTCCTGTCTTGAATACAATTACATTTACGACGCGCAATCTTGTCGATATTCCTCCCGTGCAATATGTACCCTTACTTCTACGTTAACTGTCTGTATACCTACAACAACATTTCCCCCCTTCTGCTTCTACTGCAGCTGCTATTGCCATACCCAGTATTTCTACCACTGCCTTTAATGATTATTCGACTGCTACTATTACCGCTACGTCTTACACGCATGATACACCTGTTGCGTCATCCTCTTCTGCTTCCTTTGTGACTGTCATGCGTCGTGCATCACATTCAGCTTAAAGCGTGGTTGACATATATCTTGCTGAATGAGGAATGCTTTGTTCTTCACATGTATATAACTGATAGTATTGGCTCGAATCCAGGTCACCCTGGATTTTGACTTCCGCATAATTCTGTCGTTAGCCAGACTGAAACAATATCAACCACACTGGGAAGTCGATCTTAAAAACAAGGTCGAACGAATCACTCTCGATGAGAGGATACATCGTGTGCATTCAAGCAGTGAGGGCGGAGGTTGGACAATAATAAGTCCATATCATCTGTATAAGCTCAACCGACACAAACTCTCACAATCAACTAATAAGCACTGAGCAGGGGTGTTGTCAGGGGCTGCATGTAGGGATGTATCACAGGGGTCGTCTTCGGGTCGGATTGCATAGCATGGGCTAGATCAAAATGTTCTGTTGTGCAGAAAAACAGATTTTCCATTAAATCTAATGCTAATTTATCACTTCACTGTAATGAATTAATTACATTGTTCATGCCGGCACAGATGAATGCTTAGATTTGTGCGTAAAAACATTTTTGCTATCTATCTCCATTCTAGCATGCATATATCATTCTAGCATATATACATATATTCATATATATATATATATATATATATATATATATATATATATATATATATATATATATATATAATATATATATATATATATAGAGATATATATATATATGTATATATATAAATATATATATATTATATATATATATATATATATATATATATATATATATATATATATATATATATATATCCGTAAATATATATATATACTTTGACTGCTACGACGACTACTTCAACCATTGGCCATTATCCTAGAACCACAGGAACATTGTCTGTCACTGTCACCACGGCTACTGTATCTACTGCTCTTAGAATCATCGCGACGTCATACTCAGCCGCTTTAAGGTCTTCTTTTATACTTAAACAACTAATTATTATTTTAATGCTTTCCATTATGTGCTTCGTGCGGCGCATCGCGCTGAAGATCCGTTTGTCATGTCTTTGCTCGCTCGGCGAGGAGGAAACAATGGATTCCACATTGAATTATGCCAATGAAGATATTACCTTTTATCACTGTATTCTGTGCCACTTTTGTATTTGTGCACTTTGTATTGGTCCATACATATGATGCCAAATATATATATATTATATTCACATACTAATACATATATTGCGCTTGGTCTATCATATAACTATATCTCATTTCAACCCTCTATATATATATATATGGGCCAATTAGCATTCTAAACCTCTATCATCTATACATATACTCCTCGTACCCTATATATATAATATGTGTATCATATTTGGAGCTGTATAGTATCTAACCTCTCTCTCTCTCTCTTTTCTTCTCTATCTACACATTTGTCTATCCATATGTCAATACATGTATATATCGATATATATTCATATACCTGTATGTTTCATACATATGTAAATGCTTGTGTGAAGTACTCTTTGGTGCATATATTTGATACATACCTATAGATATTGTAAATATCTATCATTCTATTTCAAATTTAGATTATATATCTATATTGCATATATATATATTTGTATATATTTTGTATATAGATGCTAGATAACCAATCAACCCTCCATAACCACATCCAACGAGGGGTTCTTAGGCATTATGTTTGCCACAATTGACATGGCCGTGCTTTAAATTGGTCAGAAAAGGATCAAATTTGATATAACATGGCAATAATAGCAACCCACGTTCAGCAATGATCCTTATCATTGGGCTGCGCGAATGAAAACCCTAGCATGGAGCGTCCGATCGTTACTGCCAGTGCTGCCAAACGTCGAATAATAAAATGTACTAATGCAACTTCATCTGTCTCTCGTGAGAGCTCTAGTAACTTAATGACTTAAGGGGTTTAATTAGTTGCCATCGATAACACATGTGTCGACTAATGCTTTGGAGTAATTTGTTTAGGGTCATAAGTGAATAGAAGAGTCTCATTAAGGCATGATGAATTATACACTACATGTCACACACGTTTCAATTATTGCGGGCCGCTACCGCTCGTGCACGTTCACCTACTTCTACCCGCGATGTATTACACAAACTATGCTAAGGTAACATTGCTTCAGTTCACTGCTACACTCCGGAGTTATTTAACATTCTCTTCCTTTGACAAAGTGTATCCCAAAACGAGAAGACATTTGCATTTCAATAGTTCTTTCGTCTTAATGCATAACAAATCCTAAGCGCATGAGCCTGGTGTTTAGTGTTGACAGGCTTTCTCATTGGCATCCATTCGCGGCAGTGAAACCCTAAAGTTCGCACTTATAATGCATCGCCCTAATTTTTAGGTCACAGTTCTTGTTCAAGTCCATCAAGTTAACTTCGTTATAGAGTTTTCTGAAAGTAATTTCAAGGTAATTGACACACTGATGAATGTCCAGTTGCAGGTTTGTGGTGATTTGTAAACGAGGAACGATTACTGCCTCTGTTATGTTTGTCATTATAGAAATTAATGCATAAAGCACAACATATCTTAATCTTAAAGCGGTAAGCTACAGCATCGTTTGTATCGAAAAACAATCAAACTAACACAATATCATCGTAGCTACACGGCAAGATGACGTGCTACAGGAGCTGAAGCAGTCTGTGACCCAGCCACAAAAGTAGTACATTAATACCAATTAATGAAATACCTGTTTGTGTGTGGTTTGCTACTTGATAATGATGTTTTAGCGTCTTAATTAATTCAAAACACCTGGAGAAACACTAAATTCCTTCGGGTCTAGAATTTTAACTGGAAACAATATGCATGCACCAGTTGAAAATAGTGCACCAAGCATTCCTGATGCAATACTGAGTTGAGATTAGCAATAGTAATTGTGTATAGTCACCCTTTGTTGGTGTACATATTGCTTTTTTGTATTCATGCAAACTATCTATTTTGTGATCGATATTTTACTTATCAAGGACGAGTGACAAACACTGCTTTGTCAGAAGGCTTAAAGCTCCAACATTCCTTAGTTCGAAGAACAAGGCGCAATGGTCATGGCCAGAGAGGTTTGATAGTTCACATAGTCATTTATACAAACTATAAGCAAAGCATTAGAGTGCAGTTTCATGACCACATTGCAAATGGTGGCTTTTATTCGCGTCACTTATCGGGAATCGGGGGCTGAGATGGTTCTGTAATACACTCCGCGGGAGTTCTACACTGTTATAAAACCTTGGTTACATCACGCTTTATCAGCACACTGCAAAAGCAAATAATGCTTGCATAAACCTTTCAATCCAAATTCCACAACGATGCTAATAAGCTATTCAAATATGAACTCGACACGCGAGATGAAGGACGGGATGGAACGAAATTCTGGAAAATGCATCGTCTACGTCATAACAAATATTACAATAAACGCCCAACACCCGAAACAGGTGTTAGTGCAAGCTGCTGTAACATGTGAATGGACGCATTGTTACAGGTAATTGCATGATGTTCAACTCCCAATTCGGGAGAGTTATTCCTACGTATTTGCTTAATGTTAAAATTGTTTCCACCTGCTGTTAATTTTACTTCCAGAGCTTCTCCAACTGCTACTACTATTCTTATGTGCCAGCTTGCTTCAACAAACGACTACTATGACCACTACTTCCGGCATGTTGAAATTCTCGGACGTTCTTTATTCATGGTCCCAAACGCTTATTAGGTGTGTGACGGAAAGTCTGTAGAAAATAGATTATTTGATCTTTGGTAAACTCTTAAGTGATGAATCATGTACTAGCAAATTCTCCTCAACCGCATTTGTTATGCTTTTTGTACCATTTATGCGCTATTGATGTGGAGTGCATTGATCGCGGTGTGCGTTTGTAAATATCCCCCAAACGTCAGGTGGCTTGTAATAAGAAACTCTTGGTAAATAAAACTAAAAGTCAGTATCAAATTTACATTTTAATTTCCACTAATGAATCTGAGGAGACATACAACCAAATAATATCAACAATTCTGGAATGTCGATATAGCAACTAGGAGTGCGCCCCCTTGCCTGAAAGAGATACATTGTGTTCTGTTAAAAAGCGTGGGAACGCTGCAAGCTGATAACACAGATAGATACTTAACAAGTCAATAGTATTTGTATAAACCCAACGGACACAATCCCTCGCAATAAGTTTGTGCACCACATAATTAACCTGTCAAGAAAGCCACCCACTGATGGTGTTGTCATGGGCTTCATGTAGGTTCAAATAGAAGAAATCCGGTTGAGGGGTTGTACAGTCGGAGTGAGGTGAGATGCAGGACTAATTCGGTGAGGTAGATTTCAATGCTCCATCTTAATTGTATAGCGTAGCACAATCTTATACAAAACATAACTCACCTGCCTGCATAAATCAATCGTTATGAACATAATTCATGTGTAAACAATAATAGCAAACGTGGCGAATTCATAAATGATATGAGTCCATGGAAGCAGGTTCGTGCTCTTGTCAGGTGCGTGTGATTGGTCGCCTCTTAGCTAGTGGTTATGACGATGATATCTGGCATGAGGCGACCATGAACCATTAACATCCTGCACCATGTACATAATCCATACAATATACTTCAAGATTTCTATACACTATTCCTGTGCTCATTTTAAATGTTATAGTTCAATGTTTTGTTGAATAAAAATTAATAAGAAATATTTGATTTCTTAATTGACTGCTTAATTCATTGTTGATACATTTCAATTGACAAATAAGTTACTCATGGAATTGGCTATTATAAATCTGAATCGCGTAAGAATTATCCTATACCTTTTGAATAATCAATAATCCATTTACAGAGGACACGTTCATGACACCTTCAGTGATCAAAGCTCAAGAACGCTAAGACTTGTATAAAAGAAGCTATATCTTTGACAGATAGCACTTGTACCCCCATAAAGACTAACATTCTTTGAAACGATAAAGTATCAAACTGTCCTGTTTCTTCATATTAGTCTTGTGTTTTGCTTTTTACCAATTTAGGGGTTGTCACCTGTGTAGTGGTTTACACACTGCATATATAATGTACAATTAGTCACCTGTACTTCTGGCCTAATTCGCTAAAGCGTACTTCTGGCCCTCGCCTTTGTAAATTCAATTGTAAACACTGCTTCGTCAACTTCGTATATAATTCTACTGCCTTAAAAACAAACGGCTGCTTAACCCGGAAGGCGCTCAAACCTTACCTAGTCTTTGGTCAAACATTGTCGTTTGTAGCATAATACCGAATCCACCGCTTCGTTTTGATCATCAATGTGACACAGAATTGCATTATTGCAGTTTTGTCTTAATTGGTGAAGCAGTGGTTGTAGTTGCTCCTCAATCGCAAAACCAATGTTTTCGTTCATAATTATCAGCTGCAATGCTTTCAAATACGATTATCTGAATAAGTGCATATAAACAAAAGACCAAATGGCTTGCCCGAAGGTAATCTTAATGACACACAAATAATATTGTCGTATATTCATTTCGATAAGCCATTGAGCGCTTTGTCAAGCAGCGTGGCGCAGCAACAGGCAAATAACGCAAAGCGAGGACATGAAAACACAATAACATGTCACTGGGATATGCGTAAACCTCGCATACAATAACCCCCACATTAAGCTGCTAGGCCATTAGGTTACTGAGCAGGTGTGTTGCCATGGGCTACACATCGGGTCGAATAAAGGGATAGGCGTCACAGGGGTCAGCAGAGCCAGGGTGGGATGAGTTTAGGGAATATATTATGGCGCTATGGTGATTAAATGTTCCATTATGATAAAGCCAATTACGTGTCGTGTGTCAATGTAGGCAATACATTCATTTCATTGTGCATCACAAGATAGCGGTTGAACTGCTGTGTACAATAACTGGCTTGTACTGATATCGAGATGGATACACCATAAGATCAGCAATCATCACTTAGCACGGAAGGTCTAAAAAAAATTCTTTTATGTGGTACATATATTATAAATGTCAGCTTCTCACAAGCACTAGAAAGATCAAAGACATTCAGATCAGGGTAATAGTGAAGGCATTTATCAAGACATCCCATCGCCTCTGGCACCAAAGTAAATACACGGCCGCATTTTTCCGACAGGAAAGCTCCATTTACCCGAGGGTATGTTTCTAACGCATACCCTACACATATTCAAATGGCATATTTCTGCTATGTACAAGTTCCGACATGTCTTACCATTTTAATGAATAATGTAATAGATCGACATCTTCACATTGGGTACAACAGACCTTGGTACTAATGTACTACTAATAGTAGTTATTGATGTCCCCGTAGAACAATAACGTCATGGGATTCGGGGAGTTCACCATGACAATAGTGTCGTCTCACAGACTCCCAACGGTTACGTACTGTCGTGGGATGTGTTGCTATTGATAGTGGTGTCTGAAAGGAAATGGCCTTATGCAAAACTGTTATTACAAATTGACCGTCCGCATGTCATTAATAACCTAGCTCAGCGGCACGTGTGATTATGATTTATGCCCATGGTAATTCACACATGCCCTTATTTTCCTGAAAACGTTACCTCTCTGTACCAATAATAAGCATATGCAAGATCACATTATTATGGTATCCACATGATCAAAACTAATAGCTAAATCATGGCATACTATGGGTCAGATTGGTTGAGTCTTCCACTGCTCCGAATCATTCAGAGAATTCCACGCTGTATGAGGTGATGCTATGACAAAGCAACACACGCCGGCTCACAAGTGGCGTCTTCACATTTTTTGCTCGGGCTGAGGATTGAGTGAACCCTTTTATCGTAGCTATAAACTCTTTGGTATCGTAACCATGACGTAGTCCTGAACCTGCTTGTCAACGTCACACGAGTCATAGAAGTGTATGAATTGTCGTACATGATGGTAAAATGGCTATTGTAAATCCGACATTTTAGTTTGACACAGATGCCATAAACATATACAGATGGGACTTAAACATATATCCCCGTCATCATCCAAGCATCTTGCTTCGTGGTCTACATTGATGTTACTATCCGGCTACAATAGGAAAATATCCTTGGCCACACTGCATTCTTCAGCCTCTGTAGCGCTGATTAAGGGGTCATGGTAGGGGGGACGAGTGGGGAGAGTTCATCCCTTTATTGTAATAGCTTAAAACAACCAATAATCTAATGAGTGACATACAATCAAGCTACACCATGCAGCGAGAGAGCTCTATCGCACCTTCCACAGAGGGTGCTCCTGTCTTGAATACAATTACATTTACGAGGCCCAATCTTGTCGATATTCCCCCGTGCAATATGTACCCTTACTTCTACGTTTACTGTCTGTATACCTACAACAACATTTCCCCATTTCTTCTTCTACTGCAGCTGCTATTACCATAGCCAGTATTTCTACAACTGCCTTTACTGATTATTCGACTGCTACTATTGCCGCTACTTCTTACACGCATGATACACCTGTTGCGTCATCCTCTTCTGCTTCCTTTATGACTGTCATGCGTCGTGCATCACATTCAGCTTAAAGCGTGGTTGACATATATCTTGCTGAATGAGGAATGCTTTGTTCGTCACATGTATATAACTGATAGTATGAGCTCGAATCCAGGTCACCCTTGATTTTGACTTCCGCATAATTCTGTCGTTAGCGAGAGTGAAACAATATCAACCACACTGGGAAGTCGATCTCAAAAACAAGGTCGAACGAATCACTCTCGATGAGAGGATACATTGTGTCCATTCAAACAGTGAGGGCGGAGGTTGGACAATAATAAGTCCATATCATCTGTATAAGCTCAACCGACACAAACTCTCACAATCAACTAATAAGCGCTGAGCAGGGGTGTTATCAGGGGCTGCATGTAGGGATGCATCACAGGGTTCGTCTTCGGGTCGGATTGCATTGCCAGGGTTAGATGGAAATGTTCTGTGGTGCAGAAAACAGATTTTCCATTAAATCTAATGCTAATGTATCACTTCACTGTAATGAATTAATTACATTGTGCATGCCGGCACAGATGAATGTTAGATTTGTGCGTAATATATATATATTATATATAGATATAGGATATATTAGAGAGATATATATAATATATATATAGCTATATCCTATATCTATATTATCTATATATATATCTATATATATATATATATATCTCTATATATATCTATATATATATATATATATCCGTAAATATATATATATACTTTTGACTGCTACGACGACTACTTCAACCATTGGCCATTATCCTAGAACCACAGGAACATTGTCTGTCACTGTCACCACGGCTACTGTATCTACTGCTCTTAGAATCATCGCGACGTCATACTCAGCCGCTTTAATGTCTTCTTTTATACTTTAAACAACTAATTATTATTTTTAATGCTTTTCCATTATGTGCTTCGTGCGGCGCATCGCGCTGAAGATCCGTTTGTCATGTCTTTGCTCGCTCGGCGAGGAGGAACAATGGATTCCACACTGAATTATCTGCATACATTATTGGCGGCCTTAAAACGACTTAAACGTTGATATTTGACCAATGCATTTTTGTAAACATGAGCCAGTGTAGAACCATATCAACCACTTCGGAACTGATATAGCCCATAGGTCATTATTACCCCAGTAGTTATTGTGACTAATGGACTAGGTAGTGTTCTTTCAAACCGTGTAG